>CM055275.1:53837733-54334159 GCA_029237695.1 Conchocele bisecta | reverse complement strand
GACACGTGCAATGCATTTTCTTCATTACATACAAGTTGAGCTGCTACTAGTGAAGTTTGACGGATAACCATGATAACAACTATCAAGTATTTACCGATTTGGATAACAAAATATATATGATTTAATATCAGATAAAATAAGAATATAACGTTCCTTTACTTCAAAGAAGACAGGTGATTGAATGGGATACGGACATAATCCCGCCCACCCCCGGACATAATTCCCCCATGCTTTTTGACACAGTAGGACAAAATTTCCAGGTAGGACATAATACCTCCCATTCAGATTCAAGGTAGGACAACATTCCCCCCCCCCATATAAAAACCCAGGTAGGACATAATCCCCCCCCCCCCGCTTTGTCCAATATATGTCTATATTTTACGGTCACTTTGTTCTTAATTGTTTGAATCATTGATTTATTGATTTGTATTCAAAGTGAAATGTCTAATTCTCATGATGCTATTGTGGTTACTTGATTAGTCAACTGATGTGTTGAACATTAATATTAATTAAATGGATAATTGATCACTTGATTAGTTCTCAAATTGGTTTCTCTGATCTCTTTAATCATGCTAATCAGGCTAATTTAAATATGATCGGGTTTGATTCGACCCCCGGTCATGGATTACCACCCTCCCCTGTTATAGACTACTTTGACACGACGTATGTTAGTGGTGGTTTAGAGACAGTTAATTCGTCAATCATTTTAAAATACAGGATTTACATAATCACTCTCGCATATTTACACATGTTTTTGCGGACGGGGGGATTATGTCCCAGGCCGCATTTCCACGGGGGGGGGGGGATTATGTCCTATATGCTAAGTTATAGCGGTGGGGGGATTTTATCCTACCGTGAATCTGAATGGGGGATTATATCCTACCTGTATTTTAGACGGGGGGGGGGGGGTATTTTGTCCTCCTGTGTTAACAAAATGGGGGGGGGTGTTATGTCCGGGGGGATTATGTCCTACACGCGATTGAATAGGTATGTATGTATTAAGCGACATGTCGATATGCCAATATTGGTTTACCTATTCGGAAATGCGACATGCCTCGTTCGTTTGTATACAAATCCAAGTTATCGAAATCACTTTATACTACCACCGAATAACATGCGAATAATTTGCGAATGTTGTAGAACCATGTAATTCAATTGTGGGTAGTTACATGCATACTTGTATAATTATGGTGACACGGTCAAATGTAAATTGTCGTGTTACTCGGCAGTATTAGTTTGTAGTATATGGCAAGATAAGTGACGTTACTGTACGAGAAAACAAATGTGTTTTCATCTTGACCCAGTGATTAATGATTTAATTGAAGATATAAGACGATACTAGGACTGCTGGGCTGTTTCAATATTCACATACATTGTAAGTATCAGACTTTCCATCTTGTTGAACGGAACAATATATTAGGCAATCCGATATGTATGTACCTATATGGGTGACAATAGAAACAACCCAGCGGTCCTAGTATCCCCATGTATCTTCAATTAAACCACTTTACACAGGGCCATGATGAAAACACGTTGTTATGTGTTATATCATTCTTTCAAAAAATATTGATATTTAATCCGACAGACTTCAGAAGGCACCGGGACACACTCTATAAGTAGCGCTACACGGTAGGTGAACAAAAGCACGTAAAACAGACAGTAACCATGGTTTTGTGTAATGCCGTTTAACGGCTTATCAACAGCAAAGGTAATTTAAGCCGTCGTGACCATGCTATCAGGTCCACTATCGTGGGGTGTAAGGTTTACTTGTGTGAGACTGAAGTTTGAGTATGTGGAAAATGATTCGAGATACGCCACAATCGCCTGGTAGCAGAACTGGTACTGCTCCTGCAATGGAAAGAAACAGTTACTCTGTCATAGTACATGTAATATAAAAATTAAATATGTGAACTATTACTTATTTATTGTTTACCCAGCCTATTTGCGAAGCTCCACCCCTAAAGGTGATTTCGAATCGCTATACTAGTATGTGATTGGCAGTGTGACGAGAAGTGAGTGTGTGTGTGGGCGGTAATATGCTTTGCGTCTCGTGAACTGATGACACCAAGACATACAATCAGTTCTAAATATAACGCTGAACATTTAATTATTAATTTAATGCATATTTCCGAAAGCGTCGCAATATGCGATTAGTTGAGACGAAATGCCGTTCTTTCATTGGACGAGAAACTATGGTAAACAATAAGTTTAAGTTATTGTTACATGACTGCCGTTGTTTGACACCGCTGACAGCCGGGTTCAAACGTACAGCGCATGCTGTTTGAACACGGCTGTAGACAATGCTCAGTCCGGGGCCAAGCCAAAACATACGTAATGCATGTGTCTCATGACGTTACTAGAACGCGACAGTACGTCACCAGACCAGTTCACAACGGTCGCACTCTTAATTTTGAATTTGATGCGGCTGCATTACACGACGTGTACTGCGGCTTCCACATAAATATGTGGAAATCAGCTGTTTGAATTGAGCAGATTATCAAAGTGCCGAAAGTACTGAATATATGCTCAAATTACACGATATTTCAAACGGAAATGTATCAATAACGTTCGACCATGTCCAGGCGCGGGTAAACGTTTGCCATGGCACGAGGGAACTGTTTGAACTCTAAGGCCGTAGGCTGGACTTTGTCCTTTTTATTATATACGTACATTATTGTCAATTTATATGTGACGCGAAGCGTAGTTCCGTCTATGACTAATATGAACTCACGAGACGTCAAATTAATATGGAAAAATAGTGACGTCTTGCGTTACGTTGTGTTTTAATGGGACACGAAAGTACGTAATACTATATAATGGGGCATAATACATAAAGACTGGCCCCACCAATGATACATGTATATACTATATAACATGTTTGTTGTTGAGATATATTACTAAGTGTGGCTTATGGGATATGCGACCAGCGTAGCTCATGAACAAATAGCACTTTGATGTAGCATAATAATCGTCGTGATTACATGACAACCTTGTTATGACGGACGGTAACCCATTTCACAAATGTGATATGATACACGAATAACACCTGCAGCGAATTTGATTGGCTGGGTGCATTCCCGGGTACCATAATGATGTGTTCGTATTATGTGCCAATGTTATGCCATTTGAATAAAGCGAAGAAGAAGCAACGATGTTTTGAAGTTGACACTAATTAGGATATACTAAGTCCTAATTAGGAGACAGTAACTCATAATTAGGAGATAGTATCCCATACTTAGTATCTCCTAATTATGAGATACAAATATGTTAGCATTGTCACCAGGATGCTTCCACACGTTTCTAGTTTTCGCGGCTATATCTTTATATTGTTCGCGCTGCGACTTGCTGCTTTTTAAAGGGGCATATCAGGGACCCGTAATGAATGTGAATCCAATACTTGTTTACAAGAAAACATTGTTAACGTGAAATTTACGGACAATCATAATTTTGCACATTTTAATGGTACGATACGAAGTTTAGTGAAACGGCCACCAGGATTTCTTTTGAAAAATAATACTATAACAAACTAAAATGTGGCCTGTCGGCACACGAATTCCCCCGCTGACAGCCAAAGAAAAGTTGTACAGGGCGGAGAACAGTTAGAGCAATGTGTGTGTTAAATATCAAGCAGATCCGTGCAAGGAAAGATAAATTATGTATAAGATATTTACCCGAGTATTAAGATTTCGGGACGGATGGACGGATGGACGGACGGACGCCGGTAACAGTACATTCACACCTGACCACTCGGTGGCGGGGGCATACAAACAATGTGTTTTCATCATGACCCGGTGTAAAGTGGATGAATTGAAGATATATGACGTTACTATGACCGCTTGGTTGTTTCTATTTTCAACCATATACTTAGGTACATAAATATCGGATTTCCTATCTTGTTGCGTTCAATAAGATACAAAACTGATACTTATGTACCGATATCGGTGACAATTGAAACAACCAAGCAGTCCTAGTATCGTCATATATCTTCCATTGAACCACTTTACGCAGGGCTATGATAAAAAAGCTTTTTTATTTTTTTATTATTTTTGTTAAAACATACTGAAAAACTCAATAATTTCAGAGTTCCTAGTATATATCTTCAATTAAACACAGGGCGATGGTGAAAACACGTTTTCATTTTTTTTTTAAATCCTGATATCCCCTTTTAACATACTCAGGATAATACTGGATGCTCAACTCGCAATCAAATAGTTAGAGTGGTTGAGCCTGAGCTGTAGCAGATATCATGCTCAGAGAATCAAGCTGCTTGATTGCATGCGCCATAACTACTATCTGTTTCAGGAAAACTGCCCAAATTGTATGGCTGTATAATGCATTTTTCGATTATATTAACTTTTAGCAACATTTAGGAATTAACGTACTTTTTTTTCGTGAAAATTGGTCAAATAATGATTTTATTGCGAAAAAACAATTTGCACCATATTTTTCTAATTTCAGAAATAGTGGACAGATTTTCAAAATCTAACTTTTGTTTTCTAAGTTAGATCATTTCCAAACTATCTAGCCAGGTTTGAGAATCAATATCCAAAGTGTACGACTTCTCTTTCAGGTTCCCAACCTCTTTTTCCCCATGTTATATTTCCATAGAGAACTCAATTTTCGTAATAAAATCAATAATTGACAAAGTTTCACGAAATAAAAAGAAGGCTCATTCTTAAATATTTATAAAATTTAATATATCGAAACAAATATTGTTTTTGCATTGTTTATATGGCCGTGAAACTTAGGCAGGTTTCGTGAAATAGACAGTAGTGTCAAGATTTGCGCAGGCGGTATGGTGCAGGAGGGGTGGTGTAGGCGGGGTGGTGTAGGCGGGGTGGTGTAGGCCAGCTACATGTATGCCGGATGAAGGCATGGGACCGTTTCATATAACTTCGTACGATACAATAATTCGTCAATTTTAAAATATATTGTGTAAATTGGTAGATAATGACAATACAAACGACATGCAGAAAACCGCATGAAAAAATTATAATCCGATCAAAAGTTATGTAAGTTTTCATAATTGTACATTTTATGCAAATGTATGCACATTTTTCCAACAAAATTAAATAAATGAAATAAAAGTATTTTTTTTTAGATTTTCACTTTTTATTTAATCATATATTATCAAGTTCATGTAATAAAATAATGAGAAAAATATCACCAAGACTTATATAAATAAATATATAAAAAAATCATTAAAATGTTCAAACTTTCGTAACAATTTTACTATTTGTTATTTTTACATGTGGTTTTCAGCATTTATTTCATATTATCAAATTGTATTATTTTCAAAACATTAACAAACAAATCATTTAATAATGTTACCTTATTCGGAATGGCGGACAGGCGTCTTGACTTCACCTGGCGGAGTGTGTTGACCAAACTGACCTCGTGGTCAACCTGCATCTTTTCCACCAACACAGACACCGCACAATACAATCCGCACCGCTCTGCACCGTCCCTGGTGATACATGAGACACGCCATGTGATTTTGTCCCATCGGATATCTGCGTAATTTCATGAAATACGTTTACAAAATTTACAATATTTTCCGTAAATGACGTCAACCCTTTTCAGTTCATTGACGGAATGGCGAACAGTGCAGGTCCTGATCAGACTGTGCCCACCAGTGCTATACACGCAGTCAGGGTTGGTTAGAAGGTTACAGGTACATGTATCGCATTTGCAAACTACTTTCCCAGATAAAAGTACCCTAGAGTGTTTTAAAAATGGACAAGTAGCCATTTTCAAAACACTCCCCTTCGATACACTGAGGGGAGGGGGGTGTTTTGAAAATGGCTCGTTGAGCCATTTTTAAAACACTCCCCTAAAATATAATGACCGTTGAGTTTAGGAAATGGTTATAGACTCCCGATTAATCTACGCAGTTGGTTTATGTAATGAGGGTCTATATTTGTTATCAGCATTGCCAAGGTGTATGATCACGTGGTACTAACACCAACAACAAGTACCGATTCAAAGTACGTATTATTTTATAAAGTCCTTATTACGTAATGGATTTTGATGAAATATGGCGCATCAAACGCGTCTTGTTAAGCTGCATTTGGTGGTCTCTGTATTTTCGCCCAAACTTCTGACGTTTTTGCGAAGAATCGATTTCCGTGTCTTCGACACGGAAACCTATTATTCGCAAATACGACATATGTCTGTACCAAACTCCATGGACCACCAAATGCAGCTCATAAAGACGCGTTTGCTGCGCCATATTTCATCAAAATCCGTTGCATATTAAGGAACATATCAAATAATACTTACTTTGGAGTGGGTGACGTTGTCGTTGTTGTAACCACGTGATCATGCACCTTGCTTTAAATCTAATACAGAAACCTTTTGTTATGGGAAAGCATGCTCACGCATCACGTTCCAAACTCGATACACAAATCGCACACCGTCGACGAGGACACGGCTACACAGTGGTACCTCTCTAAACCGGACACCGATAACACATTTGTGTGTCTAATTTGATTTGTTTCACTGTAATTTATATATGACACACGCCATGTCAGTTTGTACCTTAGGACATATGCGTTATTTCATGAAATACGTTTACAACATTTACAATTCAGCAATATTCCGCATATACTCAGATTTCCGAAGATACACAATCGCATGGCTTGTCTGATATGAGGTTTTTTTCTGCTCATGCATGCAAATCGCACAAACATGTCTTGGAGGGCTCGTATTCCAGAATTACTGTGCAACCTCTTTAAACCGGGCACCCTGGGAAGGTCCCACCGTAACTTACATGCAATAAACAATCACAGGTCCGTTACTGTCAGAGTCTGCACCACTCCTGTCTATATCTTGGATCATGCGCAGTATCGTTTCCGGATCACGTGGTATGACGTCTGATGACGGCCAGCCAGTGTAGGTGGTTTGCCACACCACGTGGTCTTCATTTGTCTTCTAAAATAATGTATCAGACAATGTATGTATTTACCGAATACACGCTCAGAGCTGCAGATAATTGTTGTATCGACAGAGTAGTATACCCCAATATTTCAAACTCAATGCGTATTTTACTTTTACAAATGTATTATTGATTTTCTTCCTTATTAAATAGGGAACGAATGATGCAAAGTAAAACAAATTTAAACATTTATATATTTGAGCTACAATGCCTTTTTGCAGCTCAATTAAGTAAATGTTTAACTTTATTACAACAGTTTCACTACTGAATTTGAAAATCAATGCGTATTTTCACATTTCTGTGAGTAGTTTTGTACTCCCACTCCGGATAAGTATTGTATCTAAAGAGTATTACACCCACATATTTCAAATTCAATGCGTAATTTACTTTCACAAGTGCATTATTCATTTTCTATCTTATTAAATATGGAACAAACGATAACAAATAACACAAATTTAAAAATTCACTTATTTGAGCTGCAAACACTGTTTGCTTTTTGTAGTTCAGCTAAGTGAATTATCAACGTTATTACTGTATTTTCACTACTGAATTTAAAAGTCAATGCGTATTTTCACATTGCTGTGAGTATTTTCTACTCCCACTTTTGATAATCTATGCGTATTTTGCTAAATCCGGCGCGTGAAATACGCCAATATGCAGCTTATCCTCAGATCTGTTAGTTGACATGTCCTAAAGCGAAACGCTGTCTGTGTTGGACATCTTTGTTTCATTTCATACCTTTACATGCGTGGATATAACTAACTTCCGGCGGATGGAGTACATTGTTGACGTCATTTCCGGACACGTGACTGTGAATATGCCATGTTTCATGGTGCCATTTACCAACGGCCAGTACTTCTTCTCCAAAGCCTAGAAGTACAGCGAAGATTAGTCGAAGGTTCCCAAATGAACAAACGAAAACGATTGATTTGATTTGATTTGATTTATTCGTGTTTCAACAGCTACGGTCATTTAATGCCGGGCCAATGGGTTCGATCCCTTATTTACTGTGACATGCTGAATTGGGGGAAAATCCCAAAATCAGAACGGAATATATTCAGCCCTGAAATTAAAATAACCTGACCTGGTGCCAGGTCCATACCACACCAAAGTTAATTTGCCCCTTCTCCTATAAAAAAGCATTACAATTGTTAAAATAAACTTTAGAGTTTATTACCTGTATACATGTGTAGAAAAAGTTACGTTAATCTCAATTTGAAATGGGAATATTCTTCAGCGGAGTTACAATTTTTCAACTTCATTTGGTGTGAGGCTGTTATCGATGACGACAACTAGCTGACGTATTGAAACTATCGCTATTCGTGATATGCTCCGAAGTTTCAGAAAGCATGGAGCACACTTTAATGCATTAGAATGGGGATAACCATGCTTTGTTTTTCGATTTGGAGCTAACGTGTTGCCGTAAAACTGCTTCACAGGCCACAAAACCTCCCACATACCGCTCCAAATCGAAAAATAAAGCATGGTTATCCCCTAATTTATCCTGTCAACACAGTGCGTATGTGGCGTGAAACACGATGCCGTGAAACCCTTTTGATATCCCGTCATTGCGACCTAATCACTGCGTATGAATATGTGCGGTGGCTTGCATTTTAAAGCTATTTGTAGGTGTTGACTGTATAAATAGAATAGTAGGTTAGTGCCGTGAATGGGACAACATATCTGGCGCTGCACGGAAACGGGATATGCTCGGCAGAGCCTCGTCCATCCCGTTTCCTAAGCCTTGCCAGATATTTTTTCCCAATTCACGGCACTAACTTACTATTCTCTATATCGTTTAGGTTGTGTTGTACGCGAAAAAGATAGTTTCGTTTAAATACCCTACTACAAACTACATGTATTTAATAACCGCCTCTCATTTGTTCCAACGCATCATATTGTTGTTTTCTTCAACGCATGTCTTGTCGTGTACACATCGGTTTCATTTTTAATTAAATAACAATGTTTTCGTTGGATTAAACGTTTAAACCAACGAAGACATGGTTTTCGAATACAGAAAACCTCACAGCAACAGTATCATGTCACATAGGACGAGTAATTTATTTTGTTATGTCGTAACAAAGAAATATATGGAACAAGTGATAGTGAATAGTAGGTTAGTGCCGTGAATGGGAAAAAAATATCTGGCAAGGCTCAGGAAACGGGATGGGCGAGGCTCTGCCGAGCACATCCCGTTTTCGTGCCGCGCCAGATATTTTTCCCATTCACGGCACTAACCTACTATTCTATTTATCCCGTCAACATTACACATACAGTGAAATCGCGATCGCTCAAAATGAGATGGCTCGTAATGTCGGGCTCGCTCGAAATAGCGTCGCGGTCCCGATAATTTTCCCTATATGTTTCATGTATTTCACATGCGATGGCTCAAAATGCAACTACTCGAAAAATGCGATCCCTGGAAACATTTGTCAAGTCCCGCGGACTCATTTCTCGCTATTTTGCTATACGATGATCTGAAAGCCTTGTCGAAGTTTGGACTTGGCTAATTTTCGCACCTCCGCGTCCGACTTATTACGATCAAAGACCGAGCCGCGCTCTACCTGTATATGAAATGTGGTTTATTTTCAAGTGCAGTTAATATTATGCTTAAAGTGGTGCAATTTGGTCGTTAACGTTGTTGATAGCGATCAACGATATACGGCGATTTATTAAATATTCTGGTCTTTGGCCACTCTGCCAATTTAACAGAGTCTGTCGTAAGTCGTTGGTGGTTTTTCGTGATCTATGGAGGATCAGCCGTAACAGTTTTATCCTATATGATGATGATATTTGACGGTTGGTCAGGGCAAAACATATGATCGATATTGAGCTATGCAAAGTATGATATGTTTTCGGGCCCAGCTTCTGTCGTTTCGAGGCTTATCTTTACATACGAGATGCTATTATTCAAGTTCACGTGCCGCCTTTATCTGTTGTTATTTGGTTAGATGACAATGTGTTTCACATATTCTGAAGACGACATAAAAAGAAAAGATAATACACTGCCGTACTCTGCTTCTTCTAGTGGTCCTCCTGTTATTCGAATGGCTACTCTGAATTTACAACAAAAAACTCCCATTAATAATACCACACTTCCTAGTTAGGCAGAGATGACTGGTCGTGACAAAAATGATTTGCTCTTACTGAATTCCGATCGGTACAGCATTAAATCGGCCTGCATATTCAGTTCAGGACGTGAAATGTTCGTCCTCGACAGCTATTCATGATGCATAATATAATGAAATAGTAAACCCATATCAAGTTGCAGGAGTCTGTCAGTTGATCAGCGTTTACACTGGTCACAAACTAAGTAGCCTAAAGCACCTTTTGCTGCGTCGCAATATTTTACGATTCATGACTGATCATCGTTTGAGCTGGGCCCATGCCTCACTGTTTCGAGTGACATCCCAACCACCTGCGACATTACTTATGTGCGCTACTATTTATAGTAAATACTGGATCTTTTGATAATACTTGAAATACAGATAGTTTTGTAAATACATTTAAATATAATTTATTTAATTCCACATCATAACTTTAATCTGCGAATAAATACTATTAACATCTAAAACATGGATACACTCTATTATGCTTCGTTATTTCCTAAATTCGCCGGGTACTGTAGTCGACAAATATACCTAAATCGCAAGATGCGATGGCTCGAAAGATGCGATCACCCGAACAAAATATGCAGGCCTGTGGAATTCCGAGCCATGGCGATTTCATTTTAGCTTTAAAATGCAAAACAAATAACCCCAGCCACATCTCCAAATTGTATTGACAGGATATCAAAAATGTTTCACGGCACCGTGTTTCACGGCACATACGCACTGTGTTGAAGGGATACAATATTATTAACGTTAAGGTTATATAGAGTGAAGACGAGACTCCGGTTTAAAGACCGACCCGAATGACTAGAACGATTTAAATCCTACATTGTCACAACTACATGAATCTGATCTGAATCTACATTGGTCGCAAAACCTATAAGTCCCAATTCTCGAGCTATAGCCACACAGTAATCTTTTTCACCGTCATTAAGACACGCCATGTGATTTTGTACCTTCGGACATTTGCGTAATGTCATGAAATACGTTTACAAAATTTACAATAATTTACGTAAATGGCGTCAAAAGTTGACAACGTTTTCAGAGTACATGCGACATTGTATATCGCATTTATTTCAAATGTTTACTTTATTTATGAACAACCTTGTAAAATTTGTAACGTATTTAATGAAATTACGCAGATGTCCGAAAGTACAAAATCACATGGCGTGTCTCATTTACCGTAAGTGATTCGTCGGCGTCCATGGACACTATACACGTGCATTTCTCCTGAACAATCATGGTCAGAAAGTCGACGATGGTCGTCGGCAATGGCGTCTGAGCCGCTATGAACATGTCTTTAGTCTTAAAGCCCTGCAACAGCAATTCCATAGATGGTGAATTGGAAACAGGTTGAAGGTATTTGTACCCGTCTTGTGATCCCTTGTAAAGTCTATGGAAATCTAATGAAAACCGAACTAACAAAGAAATAGCAACTTACATAAATAACCAATATGAATGTGATCTGTACGTCTTTATGCAGATACTCCTACCAATAAAACTGTACACACACCTGTAACATGCAAATAATAGACCAATTTTGACGTAGCACAATCATGTATATGTATGTCTATACACAGGTGTGTAGACGCCAAATTATACATGTAAAACACCAATATGTGATTATTACGTTCTAACGGCAGCGTATGGTGTGATTTTCCTGCTGGTATCATCTGCATAGCGACTTCTTGAACACATATATATATAGTGTAATGGTGGTAAGTAGCTATTGGGTTTATGAGTAGGGGCCACAATAAGGATACAACTACTGTAAAGGTACATGCCCATTCAGTAGGCACACACTGTTCTTTATAGCAATTAATTGAATGTATTTGGTAATCTTTATCTTACTGATAGTGACTCGCGGTGGTATCATGAAAGTTTATTTTGCCAGAAAATGTAGGCGTACGCGTAGGCGTAGGCGTAGATGATGTAGGCGAAGAGTAATAGGGTTGAGATCGGAAAACAATAAGCCAAAGCTGTTTTTTTCAGAAAATGACAAAAATATAATTAGTTATACCATATCAAAACTTCCCATGAATCCCACTGGAGCTTAATCTAGGAATCAAGATGGCGTCCAAAATGGCCGCCAAAATGACAAAAGTCATAACTAGTGCAAACTCCACTAAACAAATCAGGAAAAAAATGTGCCCAAACAGACTGAATAGTAATACAATCAAAACTGCGTCCAAGTTGGCCGCCAACAACGCTTAGATCCCTAAACTCAGCAAACATGTGGGATACTTATAATAACTATAATCGAATGTACTATTGGGGTTATTAGGAGACGTTCCAACTATGCAATCGATTTAATACATATTTTATTTATTATGATATGCAATAAAATAGTATCCAAGATGGCCACCAAATTGCGAGAAATGTCGCAAATTGATGTAACTTTGTATACAAAATATATAACATCTACCCTATATACGGAACAAAACAGTATATGTATATTGTTAGTTATGCTGGAAACGTGTCTCAAATTGGCAGAGTTAGTTCATTGCAGCATTATCAAGCACAATTATGGCATACCTAATTGGCATAACCTGCTAAAACATGTCTCAAATTAGCAGAGTTAGTTAATTGCAGCATTATCAAGCACAATTATGGCATACCTAATTGGCATAATATAAGGTTATACATTGAAGATAGGCATACAAATATTGGCTGCCGGGCAAAACGACACATTTTTTCTCACAAATAAGTATTTACTTTTACAGGAAATGTACATTATGTCTACAATGTAAATATAAGTAATAACACAATACTTTGTTGTATTTACTGGGGTGTATAATACAGCTGGTCTGTTTAAAGTTTCGAGAAGTCCTTCGAACTACACGCACTTTAAACAGACCCAATGTATTATACACCCCAGTACACGCAACAGCCCAAGGTTGTATTACATAAATACAATACACAACGGTTACCTATGTACATACACCGCGAACATATCTGTGTTATTAAAGCTCTGAAACAGCAATACCATAAATAGCGAACCTGCAACAGCTTTAACATATACATATGTAAGACTCAGATCGGGGGTCACTCGCAGAACGAGGGTCAAATCCCAAAACGGGGGCTAATCTTATAACAGAGTCAATCTTTAAACGAACGAAGTCGAAATTGTGCCATTAGATAGTTCAAAGTTTCGTAATGAAATCAATATTTGACCAAATTTCATGAAATAAAAAGTAGTCTCATTCTTAAATTTTGATACAATTTAATACTATCGAAAACAAAATGTTTGCTTTGTTTCTATGGCCGTAAAAGGTTGGCCGGTTTCGTCAAACAGACAATAGATCCGGCTCAACTGGGCTTACACCGTTTTGCAAACATTGGGAATAGAGGCGTGTCGTGTTGAAAAAGAGTAAATTACATAGCGAATACCCGGCAGATGTGCATGTAAAACGCCGCTATGAACATGCATTTGGTCTTGAAACCCATAAACAGTATTACACTAGACAGCCACATGTCATACCTAGCTAATGGACTGCTAGGAGCATGTCGTTAGTCTTATAGGTCTGAAACAGCACTGTACTGGATGGCTAATGTGAAACAGTTTTAAAATAGATATAACGATTACCGGGTAATACGACGAAATACATAGCGTAACTGAACAGGTATACAATACGTGCACATGCAAATAACGATTGATTGATTGATTGACATGCTAATGCTTCGCTATAACGTTTAACAGTGCAGTACATGTACACTAGCGAATATCAGGTTATGTATCTGAAACAGCAACAATTATAATGATTATAAGTTAGATCACGCTTCGTAGTCAGACCCATGAAAACAGGGTTGTCATTACAACTTGGAGGGGGGGGGAGGGGGCAAATTGTCAATACATTTTATTGAAGGATATATATCTGTAGATATTATTTCCGCATGATAGCAATTTGTAAGTCTTTGTTTAAAGATGGTATGCCCCTATAAGTGGACCCCCCTAACAGCAATAGTTTCTGCTAAACAATAGCTGGTTTGAGACCATTAAGGTACAACAATGCAAACGCGCATTCACCCATCGAAAAACTGAAAACATGACAGCCGGTAATTATAATTTACATGAAATCGATTTTTTTTATTCTAAATAGCAGCCAAAATTCAAGATGGCGGCCAAAACCCACGTACATTCCCACACCACACTAAATATGTACCAACTACATCAATTATTGGCAAAACAAAAGTCCGTTTATGGTTGAACTATGTTCTAAGGGTAACATATTATAAGATGATAACATGTTTATAAATACGTAGCAATTGGGAACATGTATGTCCAAAATCCAATATGGCTGCCAAATATCATAGTTGTCCATCCAGACAATTTATGTGAGTTTCATTCTTTGAACAAGGCTGCAGAGCTCCAGATAAAGTGCGTATTTGCGTAAATACCTCATTAAAATTGCCAAAAACCCAATTGAAATCAGAAGTAGTGAGTATCAAAAAGCAATGCCAAATTTGTGGTATCTTTATCATGCTACAGAAAACAATAAATATACCACACATATAACATATTTTCTTATTTTTCTATGAAAACACATCCTGGTATTTCATTATAATTGTCTCCAAGGCGGCAATTCGAACGAAATACCAAGATGAGTTTTCATTTAGAAGCAAACTATTCGATAAGTTCGGTCTGCTGAAGTGTAAAAAGTAGTGTTATTCTATTTTACAAAATTACAATTTTGAAATACCCAATTCCTTCAGAAATGATGGAGTGACAATACTCAATTACTAATTCCTTATCTGGAGCAATGAAGGCTAATTACGTTTCAAACATGTAAAAATAATGGGTATCAATGCACATTATCTAGAGGTATTCACACAACAGAAATTTATACCAGATCGGTCACATACGCAATACATGTTACAATTCGACACATTTAGTAAATGTATCCTACTAATGTTTTATCTAAGCTTGATATATTTTAAGCACATGTACGCGCATAGTATTCCTATATTGCTTTACCTTCTAAGAATATCACTCAAGTCTACTACTTATCCCCTACAGTAAACCAAGTATACCTTGCCTGTGTTAGTAAACGGAGGCCATATTGGGTAACTATTTACAAAGCCTGGTTTTATGTAAAACTACACAAATGGTGACAATGTGTCCTCTGTATTCATGTTTTCCTGAAATAGCAGAGAATAAAACGTTCGTTGCCATTTCCTTGCTATTCTGAATAACAAGCGGCGATCTTGAATGTGAAAATTCCAGAATCTAGTTTTGGTGTACATTCAACTATTTACATTTACATGGGAAGGGCATAGTACGCCATCTGACATGGAATACATGCAATTCGGGTAACAGTTTTACACTCTCATTTATTTTCATTTGCGGCGGCAATCTTGAATTTCAATATTTAGAGCGACAATTCACACAATGCAAATGAATACGCACATCTACAATAATAAACTAATAATTAAATAAACAACATCTACTTAGCTTCATTCTAGACTTCCATTGTGCAGAGATGTAACACACATATTTATTTGGAAACATTTTGGAATTGAAAATAACATTCATATGCAAATAATCTTTGTAGAAATGATTGTGTTATAAATAGTGTGTTTCCCGTTCCTGTAGACATGCTACGGTGTAAGTATGTGCGTTTTATGAAATAAATTGGCAAACATCATTGAACGGCGGCAATTATGAAATTAAAAGGTTTATTTACCATAAAGTTAGGAGGTATTATTACTACTGATCTTGGTATTGAGTTTGTAGAAAAATAAGTACCTAAGTCACACATTTTAAGACACGAGCAAAATCAGTTTACTTTGGCGGCCATTTTGAAATCTGCAATTTTGATCAGGAAGCGACACAGACGTGTTCAAACGTACAACGCGTGCTGTTTGACTATGGCTGTAGACAATGCTCATTTCGGGGCCAAGCCAACACCTACGTAACGTAATTAATGTGTCTCATGACGTTACTAGAACGCGCTATTACGTCTTCAGACCAGTTCATAACGGTTGCACTGACATTTTGAAATTGATGCGGTTACATCACGCGACATGTACTGTGGCCCCGGAATATGTAATTATGTGTAAATAAGCTGTTGAATGGAGCAGATTATCAAAGTACAGAAAGTATATATGCTCAAATTGCATTATATATCAGACGGAAATATAGCAATAACGTTCGACTATGTCCAGTCGTGGGTAAACGTTTGCCGTGACACTCTGGAACTGTTTGAACCCGCGGCCTACGGCCTCGGGGTTCAAACAGTTCCCTCGTGCCACGGTAAACGTTTACCCACGGCTGGACATTGTCGAACCTTACAATAGTGAATACAATGTACTCGGATGATGTGCCACTATGACATGTACATGTATTAGCGACATATTAGGAATTTCATGGTCCCGTTTCACTAAAATACGTACGGTGGAAAGTTTCGTTGGTAATTATTGTTGTATGAGTACATGTATGACACCCATTAGAGGCTCGTTGCATAAATTGTGCCCGACTCGTTTCATAAACCTCACATTATCAAATGGAAACTCATCCGAGAGCATACATATATAATACATTATTGGTACGGGTTTATCTGTGAGAGAAAACCCGTAATCAACTACTATTACAATAATAATGTATACACCGTGAAAAGAACACCCGTAATTACGCGCATGCTTTTTTTGTAAACCAAGAGCTACAATGCAAAATGTTTAATTTTTATTAGACAAATAAAGTTATTTAAAATCGTGGGCAAAGTCTCGACTAAGCTACAGTGTTAATGTGATTGAACACATTCCAGACATGTACTGAAATATATCTAGTTCATAGACATGGCTTCGTAATTTGGATTTCAAAAAGTTTACATAACGTCACGTTTGACCTCAGACAGTGTGACGTCAAAACGCAGGGAAAACGTCGTTGTGTAACTAATTATACGCACATCACAATTCATTGATAATGGCCACACGAATAGACTAAATGTGCATACATATCCGCTGTGGAATAGTAATAATATAATATTCCATCGTACATGTTTGAATAGCGGAGATAATACAATTGTGTCCCTCGGGGTCCGTGCAAGCAACTTGTTCGCTACGCCATTTCGTTGTTTACGAGGAAGCCAACGCATACTCGTGTATTATTTCCCACTATTACAAATATACGATGGAATATCATCAAGATCTGCTTGATCTACTTACATTCAGACGGACTGCGTTGATGTAATTTGACGCCCCTGGTGTTCTGTTCATGAACAGCCTTGGTCGGTATCTGTCACCTGTGGCGTGATGAAACTGTGTTCAATACATTACGCAAATGTATATACAATTATTTATTATATAGTTAAAAACTTCGTTTCACATTGAAACACAATGGAACGCAATACAGTTAGGCTATCAACTGAACACAATACAAGTTTCAGTTTCTTTATTATTTATATCAAGATTGTTTGATGGCATTACACTGTACATGTAGTACTAGCAGTAGCCAAAATGTTAGCGGCTGGAAACATCTACAACAACAACAACTAATGTCCGAACGAAGTGAAAGTTCTGCATTTAAGCGTTGGTCTGCTCTTTGTGACTGAAGTGACCGAAGTGAGAAATCTGGGAATTGGCTCGAAGACCTTCCTTACCCGGCCGGTGAGAATATGTGCTGCTGCTTCATTCGTAATAGGCACTGGATTTGACAGTCAGCCAATCGGCGGCCAGGAAATGTGACAGTGAGCCATTTCATTGGTTGAAATTAGAGCATTGACTGTCAAGTTTCCAACATCTTGGATTTGAAAGTTACGTGTTTAGGCTTTAGACTAGAAATACAATGTAGATGTCGTGACTGTCACATGTCCAGATGATTCTGCATGTCAAAATACATCAGATAAGTGTGAACATATGAAGATAAACATGCATTTAATGAGTGACCTCCACACAGACATGCTGCGTGAGTTGACAGTCACAAATGGCGGTCACGACACTATGCGAACACTGCAGAACAAATAATTAGAATAATGGCGATATGATGACGTCTGATATACGATCACCAATGCAAATAATTAGGAGGAGGGTTGAGCTACCAACATATGTAGGTATGACACCATGGCCCAATAAAAGTGGTCACGTGATCACAGAAGTGACAATCAATGTCAACAGTCAACAAGCGCCATTCCACTGCATCATGTAGTGCTACACACAGTAGAATGTGAATAGTATGGCTTATTTAGCAGTTATGTAGTTCATCACCCAATATATCACTGTGAATGTGATTATTAATAAAGTATTACCAGTCAAAAAGGGGGTAATACATACATGTCTTGTAAGGTTAATTTCCAAATATTGATTCCAAATTGACGTCTCGTGAGTTCATATTGGTCAGTGAACTACGTTTCAGCTCGTAAAATAGTTCCTTCAAAATCATCACTAATTTGTGTATTTTCTTTATATTTGGTATATGTTTTATGCTCATATAAATTGTGAGTACTGTACGTATATAAAAAATGTTATTTGATCTGTATGTTGATATATGCTGCGAAACTCGTGCATATATCCACATACACATCAAATAACCAATAAATATTCACGGCTTTGGTAGAACCATTTATCAGGTAGCCTGCCCTGTATTGACCGAATACGTACTGACTGATAACATATTGTTGTATGAGGCATTGGCCTAATGCAAACATCCGGGTTACAACGAAGTGAAAACTGACGTTCCATTGGTCGGATGTCGTCACGTGACGTTAGCGAATGACATCAGTACAATAAAGCAACGTAAACAAGTTCGCGTTCTGTCCACAGGTGTTTCTAGCGTGTCTTGGATGGTCAATTATTGTTTGTATATACAAGTTTACACGTGTTTCTAGCGTGTCTTAGATGGTCAATTAGTGTTTGTATATACAAGTTTGCAGGTGTTTCTAGCGTGTCTTGGATGGTCAATTATTGTTTGCATATACAAGTTTACAGGTGTTTCTAGCTGTCTTGTGTGGTCAATTAATGTTTGTATATTCATGTTTAATGTATATACAAACAATAGTTGACCACCCAAGACACACTAGAAACACATGTGGATACGAGGTCTTGTCCGACCTAGGATTACCAGCAGTAATTCGATATTCTTTGCATAACAATGCATTATCAGCAAAATAACAATAATTCTCAAATGAACCTGTGCACTTTCCGCCAAGATATTTACATTTATTTGCGTTAATAAATTTGCAAAATTTGTTATGATACGAGGTCGTGTCCGACCAAAGCTAGAAGCCTTGTTATTCATATATAGTTATACCGATGAAAGCCGAAACAAGCCGATAGCATGCACTCTACTTATTATTTTAAAGGTGCATACCCACTCAGTAGACACAACATGTTCTCTACATCATAGACATAATCTGAGACATTTTCTGGCAAAATAAACATTAATTCACCATTACCCCACGTATTGATTGGCATTATTATACAGTTTATTTCAGACGTACATTTCCACACCGATATCAGGGGCGATAATCGTATTTCCTTAACATGTTAACGGACATTACTATTTATTCTCTTTATTAATTTGTTGATGTGCAATGATCATACTTTATAATAGTGACACAATTATACACTTATTTAATTCCTATAAAGAACATTATGTGCCTACTGAGTGGGAATGTACCTTTAAATGTAAGTTTTCAATATATACCTGGAATGTCAGATCCGGTGCGGTTTTTGCCGGCAAAACTCCGATTGGTGTGAACACTGCTCTCTGTCTCCTTAGACATCGCCTCGCCCACCGATTGTAGTTGCTGTAATAGTAGTAGGGTGTAACCTTTGTAAACATGTGAGTTTATACAAATATGTATTGCTGGTTAGAAACATGACTGGTTTCATGTTGATGGAATGGCGAACAGTGCAGATACTAATCAGACCCTGCGTATGCACATGCTGATCTGGACCTACAGTAGTCGCAAAACCCATAAAACCCCATTTATCCCGCCAACACAGTGCATACAGTACATGTATGTCACGTGAAACAAGGTGCCGTGAAACATTTTTGATATCCTGTCAATACGATTTGGAGATGCGGCTGGGGTTATTTATTTTTGCATTTTAAAGCTATTTGTAATGTTGACGGGATAAATAGAATAGTAGGTTAGTACCGTGAATGAGCAAAAAATATCTAGCACGGCACGGAAACGGGATGTGCTCTGCAGAGCATCGCCCACCCCGTTTCCTAAGCCTTGCCAGATATGTTTTCCCATTCACGGCACTAACCTACTATTCTCTATATTAACTCACTGAAGTCTACTGATACACTATTTTGTACTGACCTTCCCTTGGATTCACCCCTACGTAACTGTAATATCAATGATTTTCAGACTACTGTCTGTTCCACGTTTTGCTGCCGACGAACTTTTGGCTGTTAAAGACATCAACATTAAATCTAAAAAATATTTAAATGTAAGTAATTTTTCATCACTAACAAAAAATCACCCTCCCCAAAAATGTTGGTTTGATCAAATTCCATCAAATATTGATTTTATTGCGAAAAAACGATTTTCCTCTGGGAATTTAACGTGGGGAGTCAATTTCCAAAATATTTCGTATTTTGATCCTGAAGGATAAAAAATCGAAAGAATTTGGAAATTGACTCCGAAACCTGGCGAGATAGTTTGAAAATGATGTAATTAAGAAAACAAAGGTTAGATTTTGAAAATCGGTCCACAAATAAAAAAAATATTAAAAAAAATTCTCTATTTTCAAACTATTTCTCCAGTTCCAGCCACCCATGAGACAAGTCATGTGATTTTCTACCTAAGACGACGAGAGATTGTTCATACAAAATATTTACAGTAATGGTGTTATTTTTAAATTTTTCATAGCAAATTCGGAATTTCATTCCGTGAAACACACATTGCATTTATAACAAGAGGGCCAAGTTTTTGGCTAAGTTTTTGGCTAAGTTTTTGGCTAAGTTTGTTGGTTAAGTTTTTTGGTTAAAGTTGTTCGTTATACTATATCTCTGCAACTGCTTTGCCCATTACCTTGAAACTTCACATGGGTGTTTATCATCATCCATATTTTCATTCTACCCCCCTTCCGTGCGGCCCCTGTGCCCAATGTCAAGGTCAAATTACATTGAAGTATTTGGTTAAGTTTTTTGGTTAAAGTTTTTGGTTAAGTTTTTTGGTTAAGTTTTTTGGTTAAAGTTTTCGTTATACTATATCTCTGCAACTGCTTTGCCCATTACCTTGAAACTTCACATGGGTGTTTATCATCATCTATATTTTCATTCTACCCCCTCCCGTGCGGCCCCTGTGCCCAATGTCAAGGTCAAATTACTTTGAAGTTTTTGGTTAAGTTTTTTGGTTAAAGTTTTTGGTTATGTTTTGTGGTTAAAGTTTTTCGTTATACTATATCTTTGCAACTACTTTGCCCATTACCTTGAAACTTCACATGGGTGTTTATCATCATCTATGTTTCCATTCTACCCCCTCCCGTGCGGTCCCTGTGCCCAATGTCAAGGTCAAATTACTTTGAAGTTTTTGGTTAAAGTTTTTTTCGCGCCCGCTTGCGGAAAGCGCGATATAGTCGGCCCTTTGGCGTACGTACGTACGTACGTGTGTCCGGTTAAAGTTTTTGCTTAAGTTTGTTGGTTAAAGTTTTTCGTTATACTATATACTTTTAGTGTCCATGCCTCGCCACAAGGCGCGACGTGCAGGCCGCGGCCATCTAGTTTACCTAGAGGTCACCATTTTGACAGCTTTTAAATATCATTGTACATCGATCATTCCTGTCAAGTTTCATCTAAATCGGTCAGGTGGTTCATGAGAAGATTTTTTAAGAATGTATGCTATTTTTAGACGGCGATTAACGACGACCGCCATTTTAAAAGGCTTTACCAATGAACCATAACTGCGAAGTTTGGCCAACGATGACCAAGCGGTTTGTATGAAGACATTTGAAATATATAATGAAAGAACGACCTTTTGACCTTTCGGTGGCCATCTTGGATGATGTAATCATCCGATTCGATGAAAACAGCACCACAGCGATCGCCTCATCAATACCTTTGATTTGATATATTATAAGACCATATTCCGTCAAAAATAAAAGTTGACCCCTATTTGACCCCATTTTTGACCCAGGGGTCACCATTTTAAAAATATTCGAAAAAACTTTGTGCATCATTTCTGCCAAGGTTCGTAGAAATTTTTTACTTTTCTTTTTAAAGTTTGTGCTATTTTTAGACGGCCGCCATCTTAGATTAACGATGACCGTCATTTTAATAAAACTTTACCAATGGACCATAACTGCGAAGTTTGTTACCAATGGCCAAGCGGTTTGTATGAAGAAGACATTTGAAATCTCTAATAAAAGAACGCCCTTTTTACCTTTTGGCGGCCCTCTTGGATGATGTAATCATCTGATTTCGACAAAAAAATGCTCCTAAGTGATCGTTTCATCCATACCTTCGAATTGATATATGACATGACCATATTCGGTCAAATGTCAAATTTGACCCCTACTTGACCATCCTGCCCCGTCCATTTTTGACCCGGGAGCCACCATTTGAAGGAATCTGAAACATCGTTAAGTATCGATCATTCGTATCAAGCTTCGTCGAAATCGTCCTGGCGGTTCGTGAGAAGACGATTTTTGAAGAATTTGAGCTACGTTTCAAGGGCGGCCATCTTGGATTTCGCAATGACCATCATTTTAACAAAAATGAAAAAGCTTGACCCACTGACCATTACTGTGTAGTTTGGCAAATATTGGCCAATTGGTTCACGAGAAGAAGACGTTTGTAACATATATTGAAATAACGACCTTTTGACATTTCGGCGGCCATCTCGGATTACGTAATTACCTTAGTTCGACAAAATAAAACTCCAGAGTAACCGTCTCGTCGATACCTCCGATTTGATATATGACATTACCATATTCGGTCAAATGTGACATTTGACGCCTACTTGACCCCTCATACCCCGCCCATTTTTGATCCGGTGTCCACCACCAGCGTTAACTATCGATCATTCATACCAAGTTTCGTAAAAATCGGCCTGGCAGTTCGCGAGAGGAATTTTTAAGAATTTGACACACCTTTCTACAGCGGCCACCTTTGATTTCGCGATGACCACCATTTAAACAAAATTAAAAAGGCTTGACCCAATAACCATTACCGTGAAGTTTGGCGAATATCGGCCAAGTGGTTCACGAGAACAAGACGTTTGAAATCTTTATTAAAAGAACGACATTTTCGCCTTTCGGCGGCCATCTTGGATGACATGACCATCCAATTTCGACAAAAAACTGTACCAGAGCGATCGCCTGTTTGATACTTTCGATTTGATATCGACATGACCACATTCGGTCAAAAATAAAATTTGACCCCACTTTGACCCCACAGGCCACGCCCATGTTTGACCCCCGGGTCACTATTTTAGCAACTTTGAAAGAGCATTGTACATTAATCATTCCTACCGGCTAGCGATTCATGAGAATAAGATTTTTTAAGAATTTATGCTATTTTTAGACGGCGGTCATCTTAGATTAGCCATGACCTCCATTTTAACAAATCTGAAAAGGCTTCACCCATGGACCATAACTTTTAAGTTTGGCTACATGTGAAGAAGACGTTTGAAATCTCTAATAAAATAACGACCTTTTGACCTCTCGGCGGCCATCTTGGATGACATAGCCATCCAATTTCAACAAAAAATGTACCAGAGTGTTCGCCTCTCTGATAACTTCAATTTGAT
Source organism: Conchocele bisecta (assembly GCA_029237695.1). Classification (NCBI taxonomy): domain Eukaryota; kingdom Metazoa; phylum Mollusca; class Bivalvia; order Lucinida; family Thyasiridae; genus Conchocele; species Conchocele bisecta. The sequence goes on along the minus strand of CM055275.1, from coordinate 54,310,412 downwards.
ATAGACATGACCATATTCGGTCAAAAATATATATTGTTTATTTTTTCGCCAATTGCAAAAGGGCCGATCCCTGAATATATATATACAACACAACCTACTATTCTCTATATCAGGTAAAAGTATATCAGTCCTTATACGCCTTCAATGTCTTGCCCGCCGGGATCGATTGTGTGGTCACGTGTGTGTAGCCGTATAACCCCCGGAGATCTGCAAACTTGTGCATGTTAATGCTTGGATTTAAAGGTACATTCCCACTCGGGCACAACATGTTCTTAAATGCAATTAAATCAGATACTTTTGCATATTCTGTAGATTTGTCGTTTCCGGGCAAAACACGCATTCGTTCACCATTAGCCCACGTATCGATTGGCATTATTATACATTTATTATATACGTATTTAACCACACTGATATCAGGGGCAATAACTGTGTTTCCTTAAAATGTTACCGGTCATGTTACCGGAGTGGATCCTACTTTATAATGTCGAACATATTATTTTGTTCAGCTGACGCATTTAATTAAAAAAAATCATGCCTTATTTGCATATGAAAATATCCTGATACATGTACCACTGCGAGTCACTATCAGTGAAATAAATATTACTAAATGAGTATACCTGTATAGCGGGCACTGGTGGAATAGTGACACAATTATATACTTATGTAATTCCTATAGTCTGTGCCTACTGAGTGGGTATGTACCTTTAACGACAGCACTGGCTCGATGACCTTGCATGTCAACCTTGCATGTAGAATAGTCCCCTCTGGTTATTTAACATGCCCAGACTCTCATTCAAATCTGATAGACGGGATCGACTTTTGAAGTCCATCCGAAAGGACTAGTAGAGCAGGAAATACAAAGTATCTCAACAATAATGACGCCATGGCCGAGAATCGAACCCGGGTCGCCATCGTGGCAGACGACGGTGTTACCCCTCGGCCACGGTCTGCTCATATTGCAAACATCCCGCCCCTTGAAATTTTAATATTTTGTCTTGGGTGCGTTTGTGCGGCAAACGAAAATCAAACGGTAACGGGGAGGAGTGTTGCGCAAATATGCAGTAAACGAGCAAAGTCTCCGGTATCGTAGTCGGTAGAGCGTCCCGCTGCTGTTGGGAAGGACCCGTGTTCGAGTACCGGTCGGACTGCAATTATTTACGTTCCCTGTCACACTATCTTTGTCACAATATTAAAGTTAATGTTAACACATTGGATTTTAAGGAATTAAATGCGAGGGAGCGCAAGCGACCGCAGCATTTAGATACTGAAAAATACAATATGTGAACAAAAAATTACTTTTAACGATCTATATGTATAAGTTATTGTTCACATATTGGATTTTTAAAGAATTAAATGGTGGGCAGCGCCAGCGATCGCAGAATTTAGTTCCTGAAAAATATAAATATGTGAACAATAACATACGTATAATTCAGCCAAGTGTATAATGAAATGTCCCATCCAAGTATTCATTTTCTATTTCCTGTCGAATAGTTAATGATTAAATAATGGTAATATGTAACTTATTGTGGTATAAAGTTGCAATATGTGAAATAAGTGAAGGGCATTGCTGACCAGCGATTGGCTTATAAAGTAGGGCGAACTATAACATCCTATACATGTAATACATATATGTATATGTTGGGTAACTCACATTAATACGTACAACGTTATATTTAAGACCAGAGGTGACGCATTGTTGATGTACTTGCACATGACGCGCACCATGTGCACGATCGATTCGGTGTCAACACGCAAATCACGTAATAGTATCGTAATTTAAAAGGGCGAAACTGATGGTAGTACATTTAAACGAATATGTGCACGATACGGTGTGGGCCAAACAAGTCGGATTAGTTCACATAATGGATTTTTTAATAGACTAATACATGTATCTTAATTCAAGATGTGAATTATAACTGTATATTACTTACACTTATATACTGGTGTTCATAGACAAACGGTACATATATGTGGCTCTGACTGGACAAATGAGGCTTATGGGTTTTGTGACCAGTGTAGATTCAGATCAGCCTGTGCATCCGCACAGTCTGATCAGAATCTGCACTGTTCTCGATTCTCTGAACGAAACACACACCATGCTACTGACAAGCAAAACAGATCATTAGTAGCTACGGGAGGAATGTGCTACACATCTTTGACCAGGATCTACACTGGTCACAAACCCCATAAGCTCCATTTCTCCAGTCACAGTCCCAAATGATTACCTCAAACCGAGTATCCAGTTGCGTCAGGCCACCGGGTTGTTCTGAAAGTAGCTCGGCATAGCGCTGCGACATTTCCTCCGCGGGAATACTTCGGCAACCAAACGTGAGGGAATGAACAACGGCGTGGTGTAAATACTCGTATTGTTCCTGCACATACAAATAACCATCGGTTAGACAAGGCTTGAGCTTTGCGAATATGTCCACACGAGCTAATACGTCCGCAGACGTACTCGCATGGCCAATAGGCGCGAATACGTCCGCAAGAATCGAATCTGTTTCCGTCAGTATGTTTCGGGTTATTATCGGTACTGGAGGGTAATATTGTAATATTCCCCTCTAATATTTCCCGCTGCTTCGTGAAGTGGGTGACACGGTAGAATATCTTTATCACGTAATATGAACTTGACCAATGTATCGCCTAGAAATAGCAATGAGGTATAATAATATACAATATTATTACATATTTTGCTACTTGTATGTCATTCAAATGCATAACAATTCATCAAATTCACCTGAGTTTGGGGAATGATTGTTCATGTGGCTTGTCATACATATACGTGCATTATTACATTTGTTTAAAAAGGGGGTCTTAAACTCGTTCCATTTGATGTGAGATTCATGAAACGAGTCACGCACAGTTAATTCACCAAGCCTCCAGTAAGAGAGTGTTTGAGATTACATTTATCATATGACTTCATCCCCACAAAGTGCAAACAACTTGCAGATAGCCAATACCATTCTGTGAGCAGACGCCATTAACTATTTTCGCAACTAGGTGAAATTCTCAACGGAGAAAAATAGGTTTAATACTATCAATCAACCTACTATATTAAACTTTACATTATTCCTGTTATTTCTAAGCACTGGCTAATATCAAACGGAAGCACATTCTCACAAAATAAGCCACTGTTAGATAACGGTCCATCCGGATGTACGTGGAGATAATATGCGAGCTTAGGGAGTGGAGCATCGATCGTACATGCGGACGAACGTGATACAACTGTGTTATCACATCCTCATGCCCATAAATGGCCCATGTGATGTGTAAATGCGGACACAAAAGGCTATTAATGACGTTTAAACCATGCTGACGTCATCTATAATCGTGAAAACATCATAGCTTTGTCACGCGATTAGGACGTCATTGGGAGCGTCTACATTTTATTTATTTGATAAAACGTTGGCGCATAATACGAAAAGTTACGTAGTTAGAGTGACGTGGTGTTATTACACATACGTGATATCTAATTTACAAAATGTGTTAGATAAATTATATAATCACATCTTTGATACAAGTTAGAGTTTTGTTTCTGCATTTATACATCACATGGGCAATGCATGGACATGTGGATGTGATAACACAGTTATATCACGTTTCTCCGCATGCACGATCGATAATCCACTCGGTAAAGCTCGCGAATTATCTCCTCGTACATGCGGACGAAACGTGATATAATTATTGCCGATCACTGTTTGTGGAGATAACATATGTCAGTACTTTCTGTACTTTATTTACTGTTATTATAGAATGATAGCATCTTTTTATTAGTATATATTACTGTTTTTGCCACTTGTCACTATGACATCCAAATGCACACTAAGTATTGTGCATTTGGCTTGCCACATACATGTATGTGTATTACTATAATTGTAAAACGGCCCTTACGTCCGTCTGGACGAGGTTGACCCTCTGACCCCTCATGGCGATCACGCAACCAAATATATCCACTGTCCCTTCGTCTTCGCCCGATCGCGTTAGCGTGTCAAGGGCGATAAACGTGCCAGTCCTGCCGATACCCGCACTGAAACAGTTATCGTTCGTGCGTTACATTGAGGATTGTACACTTCACCACCTGCGTTAATTCTGCCGGTGTTTGTTTTGTTTTGTGATTCCAAAATACAAGTAGCTTGATTGGCTGAGCATGAATTTGCCCAAATTTGTTTTATTTCCAAATACTTGGATATTGTTCTTGAACACTAGCTCGATTAGCTGAGAATGAGGTGTGTTATAACTCAGGCTCAGCCAATCAACTGCAATGCAAAATATTAATGCAGGTGGTTGTGTATGTGGCTGTGACTGGAGAAATCGGGTTGTGGCATTTGTGGCATCAAATACATGTAGCACATTCATGTAGTCTGATAACGATTTGTATTGCTTGTTAGTATGATCGGCGTTTCGTTGATGGAATGGCGAACTGTGTATATCCTGATCAGACTGTGAGGATGCACAAGCTGGTCAGAATCTACACTGGTCTCAAAACCCAGCAGCCTAATTTATCCGGTCACAGTCACAGAGTGATGAGGTAAAGTTGTACTCATTAAAACAATTTACTGATCCATCAACTAATTCACGAAATAGCAGTGTAAATCAATGAGCGAGCTTAAACAGCCGGCACAACATGTTCTTTGTGCCTACTGAGTGGGCATATACCTTTAATATATAGAGATTCTGACATGACTAGCCATTTAATGTGATATTTATGAATCGAGTAACTATTATACTAATTTCGTGTGAAGCTATGCGATACAGCGTTCTTATGAAACCAGTTAACGAGTTTAACACATACCTCGTGTACATGTGTATAATATTAAGACAACACAAATGTTACATTATATGTATTGCATAAGCACAGCATCATAGTATCATCATTGAAGCTATACTGATCATAAAATATAACATAACATAATACTGATCATGCAACATATAACATGTTTTCGGTAGCAGTTTTCTTTGTACATACATTACGCTAGAGTAATGAGATTTTAAGAGCTTATTACGCTGGGAAAAGTCATTTTATGCAAACAATAAGTCATTGCTTAACGGAATGGCGATCAGCATAGTCCCTAATCAGACTGCGTGGCTCATTCGTGGGTTTAACGGAATGGCGATCAGTGTAGCCCCTGATCAGACTGTGCGGCTCATTCGTGGGTTTAAAGGAATGGCGATCAGCATAGCCCCTGATCAGACTGCGCGGCTCATTCGTGGGTTTAATGGAATGGCGATCAGCATAGGCCCTGATCAGACTGCGCGGCTCATTCGTGGGTTTAACGGAATGGCGATCAGCGTAGCCCCAGATCAGACTGAGCGGATGCGCAGGCTGATCTAGGGCTACGCTGATCGCACATAGTCGTTGGCTTACTTTTCTGTTTGAGAACAAAATAAATTATAACTTTCCCAGATCCGGTATAATCATGTACACAGTTTTATATCCGCCAATTATATATGGAGGGCACACACTTAATATCACGAACCGGAACGAACCCACGTATACAGTAACTACAGTCTACATGTTTAAAGGTACTGTGTCTTAGATGAGGTTGGAAAGTGGGGTATTGAGTTAGGAAAAAGCATTTAACTGAAGATTTGTATTGGTTTTCTGAATATAGTTGCCCCTGTGAGTGATCTGAGAATGTAAAAAAGATAGAAAAACAGAATATTATCAAAAAAATAAATAGCGTGCCTTGCTTTGACAAAACAGTACGTCATCGATAACATTCCATTATCACATTGTTTTCGTTATTTATACTAATTAAATGCGTCACCTGACAAAATAATATTTTCGACAAATTTTAAAGTATGATTATTGCAGATCAAAATATAAATAAAGAGAATAAATAGTAATTTCCGGTAACATTTTAAGGAAACACGGTTATCGCCCCATATATCAGTGTGGAAATTTACGTCTGACATAAAATGTATAAAAATGACAATCAATACGTGGGGTAACGGTGAATTAATGTTTGTTTCGCCAGAAAATGTCTCAGATGATGTCTTGGATATAAGAAACAGTTTGTGCCTACTGAGCAGACATGTACCTGACAATGTTAATATGGCGATTATATATAAGTGTGCAATGCTGAACACATCTTGTAATAAAGCATTTGAAGCATTTCAAATTAGTTTATCGTTTTGTCTTATCTGCAGCAAGCGGTAACGTGAGTAATTACGTGTTTTTCCAGATACTGCCAAGTTAAATTGAGCATGGAATTTCCCTGAATTAATATTCAAATGCGATAATTAGCCAACACACACGTGTGTATGACCAATAACAAGTTGCGGCTGTATTCATACAATACTCATTGATATATCTCGACCATTCTTTGGGAAACGCTTTTGTGGATGTACCATCTGAGACACAGCCACTTTAAAGGTACATGCCCACTGAGTAGGTACACAATTATATTTATATCAGAGACATCATCTGAGACATTTTTTTGTAATTCATTCACCATTACCCCACGCCTTGATTGGCAGTACAATGTATTTTATGTCAGACGTAAAGTTCCACACTGATATTAGGCGCGATAACCGTGTTTCCTTAAAATGCTAGCGGATATTACTATTCATTATTTATCGAAACATATTTTTCATAATATTGCAACGCCATTGATTTTTCAATATTATACTTTTGTTTTTAAATGGTTATTAATTTATCTTAACATATTTACACTAGCTTTTATTGTAATGGCAACGTCATTGAATATGTGGCACTGTATTATTATTTCACAACACAAAGTAAACTAATGTGACAATTTTGTCCTTACTGGTACATGTATAGCGAAACTGCCAACTTATGCTAATGCAAGTTATCTTCCCTGTGTCTCACAGTTTCTGTTAATACATGTAAATAATAATAGTCTGCGATTGATATATATACTGGGTGTCCGGTTGAGAAAGGCTCCACTGTAAAACAGACAGATGACTACTGCAAGACAAGCGTGGATGCTTTACGGTTGTGGAGATAAATATAAATGAAACATATCAAAGCTAAAGCACAACTAACTTATCGGGTTTAGAGAGGTTGCACTGTATGTCATGTACTGTGTATGAAATGAAAACAAGATATTGGACATCTGAGACACGTTAGCTCAGATGATGTTTCAGATATTCAGACTGTCGTTCTTCACTTCCTACAAAGTAAATTACACATCTAAATAAATTCACTTCGCTTTCTCGTTGTTTACGTGGAAGCCGACATATGTGGAACCTTATATGTCACAGAAACGAATATATCACCCGTGTGATATATTCGTTCGAATGCGTAACACATGGTGAAGAGTACGTACGAATACATCACACAAATGTGTGACGTTTACGTTTGGCATCACTAGCCCTTGCAACAAAAACGAATGTGTCACATGTTACACAAACTCGAAGAAAAATTAATAACATATTGTCCAGACGAATATGTCACATGAGCATTAGAATGGGGGATCACAGTGCGATAAAATAAAATAGAATAGAGCAGGCATATTCGCCGGGGTTATTTGAAAGTCATGCCACGCATGCAGACAAGGTAAATGTAAATGCTTTGATTTAAAGACGGCACTGGCTCGATGACCTTGCATGTCGATACCGACTATTTAAGTCCCCGTCCGATAGGACTAGGCTATCACGAATGTGTCTTGCCTTGCCTAAGGACACGCTGAATCGACCAGTGGCGGGATTCTAACCCGGGGTTTCCCGATCCGGAGTCCGATGCTCTACCCATTGAGCTATTACAACTGATTTCAGACAACACTTGGGGCGTATCATGTTCTGGCGTTTATCGTCTGTCCGTCTATTAGCGATTTGGTTTGCGCTCAAAATAATCTCGACATAGGATCCTCAAACTTGGTTTGCAGATCAGTAACAACCAGTGTATGGCCAATTTGATTTGACTACAGTGTGTCAAAGGTCAAACTCGCGGTGACTTTAGACAATAAAACAGTTCCAGTTATATAACTCGAGAACGCCATGACCTAGGATGCCCAGTATTGGTTTTCAAGTTAGTCATGACCAGCAGATGGCCCCTATTGATTTGCGGTCAGTAGGTCAAAGGTGAAGGTCGCGGGGTGACATTGGACAGCAAAACGAGTTCGGCTCAATAACTGAAGAACAGTTGGTGTTAGGATGCTCAAACGTTTGATGTTGCGGTCACTATGCACATTGTGGCACCACTGCGTGTCTGTTTGAAAAGGGCGGTGGGGGGAGGGCTTAAATGTTTGACAAGCAATTCTTGTTAAGTGAATATGCTAAATGTCAATGTGTCATTCAAAGCTACCATCGGGCGTATATTGCTCTGCTTAGTCTAGTAGTTGCCTCCTGCACTTGTATTCATTATTCATTATAACCCCTTTCAACACCAAGTAACTGAGATGGAATAGTCCATGTTATATTTCAGACTATTCCATTAACCATGAGATGTTCATTACATGTATCAATTAAAAACATTTTACATATAAATACAATCACTTCGCTTTCTCGTTGTTTACGCGCGGAAGCCGACGTACACTCGTGTATAATTTCACGCTATTCAAACATGTAGGATGGAATATCATCTATTTATATTACTTAAACGTTTCTATATTATGGAAACATTGAGCATATTATGACCATTTCAGGGGCCTATTTCATCAACATTGCAAAGTATACTTTACTCGCAAAGTATACTTTGAGGGAGTAATAATTTATTTTTCCTGAAATGCATTATTTCATATAGAACTAACAAATGCATATATTTCATGATTAAAAGTATGCAGAATTATTATACTGAATTTATTACATTATCACAGCCATTAAATGGCTGTGATAATGTAATAAATTCAGTATAATACAAATTAATATTTTTTTCAAAAAATTGAAAATTTCTCCCTCAAAGTATACTTTGCTACTAAAGTATACTTTGCAATGTTGATGAAATAGGCTACAGAACACATGTTTTATTTACAAATTAACCTTACTGGTACACTGGTATAGCGATACTGTATACTACAATTAACAACATCTCTAATAGTATGCACGTGAACATTACAGTTGGAGAAGTATATTCTGGCATTGAATAGGTACAGTACTTCTAGTACTTTCATTTAATTGGGAGTTCGTTTAAGCACGTGGGAATTACCTGCAATGGACGATCAGTGGCACATCCAGTCGAGTCTGTAGGTTATTCACCTTCTGTCTGAACTCGATTAACCCAGTGACGTCATCAGGGACCCCTTTGTCTGGCCAAGCCGTGAAATGGACGTGGTGTAACTTCCGAGTTTCAAGACCCTGTGTTGAAAATAAAATGTATTATTTAATTTACCCAACTCCCTATATAAGTTGATATTCCATAGTTTTTACTAATTCACTGGGTTTTGACGTGCCTGGACAATAGTTCCAAGTGCCTGGGCAATAGTTCCGCGTGACCATGAAATACTATTTCACAACTAAAAATCATGACGTCATGAATATTACGTTATCAAATTGTGTCGCATACACTGTTACAGGTTGAGAAATAAAACAGTTATTGCATGGCCATTCGCGGAATAGTCAACACCTATTGCCCCTTGGTGCGGCAGGGCAATAGTACCTCGCCTCGTCAACAGCACCTCGGGGCAATAGTTTTGACTATGACAGTTCCTCAAATTACCATGAAATAACTTTATTGTTTGCCCATGATAGTGTTTATTTTGTATCATGTGGCGAATTTACAGTACGATTTTATTTCTCCATGACGATAACATTCTTAACGCGCAGGGTTACTTCTGACTCGGCGATATATGAGAACCAACGTACTTATTATGGCCTTATGTACTTAATTACATCTCATTAACTGTACAGTATGTGATAGGGAACAGTTATATAAAGTGGAACCTCTCTAAACCGGACACAAAGAAAGCACATGTGATCTATTTTTGATAAGTTTCTTGGTTTTTTATCTCAGGCGATACTGTTTTTTCGTGATCGCATAGCACACAACTACATGTATGGCTCAGAATGATCAAATGCCTGATTTACAGTGAAAGCTCCCTAAGCCGGACACCCTTGGATCTCCCAGGGTGTCCGGTTAAGATAGATATATTTCTTTGTAATATACATTCGCATATACAAGTGACATTCAATACGAAATTCTAATTAAAATATTAATATAGCACTACACAATCGTCTCCGTTAATCTTGCCCAGATGACAACGTTTCTGAACAGATTATCTGAACTCGCTGCTTTTATTTACGTAAATAAACAAAAACGCCTGGGTTTGTCTTGCCATCTGGTTAACTGTTACCGTTTCTGAACACATATTGATACATGCAATCTGAACTCTCTGCTTCACGTAAGCAAACAAAAAGGCCTGCGTTAGTCTTGGCCAGCTGTTAACTGTTAACGTTTCTGAACACACAATGATAATACATGTATGAACTCGCTGCTTTACGTAAATTAAAAAAAACGCCTGCGTTATTCTTGCCATCTGGTTAACTGTTAACGTTTCTGAACACCTATTGATAATCTGAATTCGCTACTTTATGTAAATTAACCAAACGCCTGCACGAGTCTTGCCCAGTTGTTAACTGTTAACGTTTCTGAACATCTATTGGTAATCCGAACTCGCTGCTTTACGAAAATAAGCGCCTGGCAGTGGGTTAGTCTTGCCCATATGTCACCATTTATGAACATATATTGGCAATCTCAACTCGCTGCTTTACGTAAATACACAATCTTGCCCAGATATCAACGTTTCTGAACAGCCATTGACACTCAGAACTGGCAATCAAGCAGTTTGATTGACTGAGCCTGAGCTGTAGCAACATTGAATTGTCACTACTGATACATACATGTATATCTGTTTATCAAAATAGAATCGCCACTACTGATACATGCATATGTATCTGGTGTATTAAAGTTTAATTGCCACTACTGAGACATGTAACTATCTGAAAATAGAAGTGCCACTACTGATACATGTAAGATACTATCTGATATATCAAAATAGAAGTGTCACTACTGATACATGTATCTGGTATATCAAAATAAAAGTGTCACTACTGATACATTTATCAGGTACATCAAAATAGAAGTGTCACTACTGATACATGTATCTGGAATATCAAAATAGAAGTGCGACTACTGATACATGTATCTGGTATATCAACATTGAATTGCCACTACTGATACATGTATCTGGTATATCAACATTGAATTGTCACTACTGATACATGTATCTGGAATATCAAAATAGAAGTGCCACTACTGATACATGTATCTGGTATATCAACATTGAATTGCCACTACTGATACATGTATCTGGTATATCAACATTGAATTGTCACTACTGATACATGTATCTGGTATATCAAAACATAAGTGTCACTAACGATACGTGTATATGTATCTGGTATATCAAAATAGAAGTGTCACTACTGATACATGTATCAGGTACATCCAAATAGAAGTGCCACTACTGATACATGTATCAGGTACATCAAAATAGAATTGCCAATACTGATATTAGGGGCTATGCATGTTTATCCCGTCAACACAGTGCGCATGTGCCGTGAAACACTGTGCCGTGAAACAGTTTTGATATCCTGTCAATACGACCTAATCACTGCGTATGAATATGTGCGGTGACTGGGGTTATATTTGTAGGTGTAGACGGGATAAATAGAATAGTAAATTAGCGCCGTGAATGGGAAAAATATCTGGCGCGGCAGAGCCTCGCCCATCCCGTTTCCTAAGCCTTGCCAGATATGTTTTCCCATTCACGGCACTAACCTACTATTCTCTATCTATTTTCCTTATTACTGAACCAAAATATATGTTGTGACCACTCATTTGAACCGTCTCGGCGAGACGGTTCAAATGAGATGTCACAACATATAGTTATGATGAGAAATAAAGAAATTCTTGAGCCTTGCCGGATATATTTTACCATTCACGGCACTAATCTACTATTCTCTATAACAGTGGTTCTTTACAACGGAGACAACTAAATTTGCACTTACGAACATTTTAGTCGTAATAAGTTATGCCCGTTTCACTAAAGTTCGTAGGACTAAAATGTTCGTAAGTGCAAACTTATGACAGTCTGTCAATTTCACGTTACATGTAACTATGTTGTCTTGTAAATAAGTATCGAATTTAGATGTATTGAGCATTTTAGAATCATTTGCATAGGAAATTATTCTAAAGTGTTGTCAAAACATGTTTTTGCTGTGACAAAATGGTAAATATAAGATAAAAAGCAGATGAAAAAACTTAATTCAGCATTGTAAGATTTAACCCTTACACCGCTATCTTAATTTCTTGTCGTCTGCTTCTAGTTTCCGTTTTTATCATAAAAACATGCATTGACAGCTCTTTATAATAATTTACAACATGCTTTGACAGCAATGAAATGATTATGAAGTGCTGTCAAACGATGTTTTTATTGAGAAATAAGGCAAGATATAAAACCAACAGCAGACGACAATTGTTGTGTGTAGCGGTCGAGGGGTTAATCAATGATTATATCTGCATTGCGGGCACTCGTCATGTTTAAAATATGTTTCACCAGTATCATCAACCTATTTAACCCTTAGAATGCGGGAAACAAAAATAATCATCTGCTGTTGTTTTGTATTTCATTGTAATTTCAATGAAAACATGGTTTGACAGTACTTTAGAATCATTTCAATAGGAAATGATTCTAAAGTACTGTCAAAACATTTTTGCTGTGACAAAATGGAAAATATTAGATAAACAACAGATGACAAAAGTTAGTTCAGCATTGTAAGAGTTAAACCTTACACCGCTGTCTTAATTAAAAGATTCTGAAGTGCTGTCAAACCATGTTTTATTGAGAAATAAGGCAATATATAAAAGCAACAGCAGACGACAATTGTTGTGTGTAGCGATCTAAGGGTTAGTCAATTTATCCCGTCAACACAGTGCGTATGTGCCGTGAAACACTGTGCCGTGAAACATTTTTGATATCCAGTCAATACTATTTTTGCATTTTACAGCCATTTGTAGGTGTTGACGGGATAAATAGAATAGTAGGTTTGTGCCGTGAATGGGAAAAAATATCTGGCGCGGCACGGAAACGGATGTGCTCGGCAGAGCCTCGCCCATCCCGTTTCCTGAGCCTTGCCAGATATGTTTTCCCATTAACGGCACAAACCTACTATTCTCTATCTATTTTCCTTATTTCTGAACCAAAGTATATGTTGTGACCACTCATTTGAACCGTCTCGGCGAGACGGTTCAAATGGTGGTCAAATGGTGGTCACTACATATACTTCTGATGAGAAATAAATAAATTATTGAGCCTTGACAGATATTTTTTCCCATTCACGGCACTAACTTACTATTCTCTATATCTGCATTGCGGGAACTCGTCATGTACACAAGTATCAATATATTTAAGCCTTAGAATGCGGAAAAAACAAAAATAATCATCTGCTGCTGTTTTGTATTTTATCTTGTTTTAAATGAAAACATGGTTTGACAGTACTTTAGAATCATTTCCATTGGAAATGATTCTAAAGTGCTGTCAAAACATGTGTTTGCTGTGAAAAATGGAAAATATCAGATCTACAGCAGATGGCAAAATGTAATTCAGCATTGTAAGAGTTAAGTCCTATTTATATAGAACAGTTTGTGCACACTAGAGTTGACCCCAATGTCCACGTATGCCGTGTTTACTTTACTAGGAAGTTGCATGCCTGTGTATTCCTGGAATATAATTATTTAAACATGATATAATACACCAAGTCTGTGTATTCCAGCAGTGAATTCCTGGTATAGTATTATTTAAATGAAACATGATATAATACACCCCGCCATCAAAGTCATCCATCCACTTGAGCTTTGCATTGCTTGGTTGTTTAAGGTAGTTGTACCCTTCTTGTGGCCCCATGTAAAGTCTATGGAAATCTAATAAAAAACTACTAATACAACAATAGCTACTTACATAAATAAACCACATGGATGCGATCAGTCAGTATTTATGCAGATACTGCTACCAATACAAATTCATCCGGATAACTGACCAATTTTGATGTAGCACATGCATATGTACGTCTCCAAATTATACATGTGCTTATTATGTTATGGTGTGAATTCCTTGACGGCAGCATCTGCATAAAGACTTATTGAACACATATATAATATATTATTGCTAATTTGTGTAAGTAGTTGTCGGTTTATGAGTAGGCCTTTTATTAGATTTACATTGATTATATAATGTTGTATTATAGGAATGAATGGCCTTTTTGTGGAATTTATCAGGGTATAAACTTGGAAAAGTCGCGGGAATACTGGACGAAGGCCGGAAGGCCTCGTCCAGTATTCTCGCGAGTTTTCCAAGTTTATATCCCCGATAAATTCCACAAAAAGGCCATTCATTCCTTATAATTCCAGCATTTGGAATAAATTCATCAACAAAATAAATGTGTTCATTTTCCGTTTTCTTAAGAATTATTTAACTGCGCCTCACGGTTACGAAAATTAGTTCGGCGTGGGAGTTCACTGGGATATACATTTTGGACAGAGACTTGCTACATGTACATGCCAATCAAATGTTAGGGAATTGCGTAAATATTTTTGTGCTGGAATTATCAGGCATTAACTTGATACGAATATCCGGGTTACAACGAATTGAAAACTGGCGTATCATTTGTCAGACGGCGTCACATGGCGTTAGAAATAAGTGTAATGACGTAATCGAGTTGTCGTTTTTTTCCATCACAATTACATTGATTATCGGCTAGCGTAAAACGTTGCCTGATACATAGTATAGTGTCTGTGGATATCACGTTTATCAGGCTCGGCTCGGAAACGGTAATAATTGCTCTATTTTGACGTGATATGCACGTGCACGTGATCTAGGTCTTTGAAAACTACACGTCGCTCAGTAAAACTACATACTAGATAATACCGGGCTAGTGCGTTTTGATACCAAGTTTATCAGGCAAGGCTAGGAAACGCGTAGTAATTTGGAGGCTTGTCGAGAAATTCCTTCCGTTTCCGAGCCTGATAAACTTGATATCAAAAGGAAGTAGCCTGGTATTATATTTATCAGGTAACGTTTTATGCTCGAAAATTACCACATATATGACGTCGGTAACGTAACCTGGCGTGATAAAACCAATGGACCGTCAGCAAGGGGAGATAACTTATTGACATCCAATAGGATTCTACATCTTGCCATGATAAACATATGTGCCAAACGTGGTTATGATCCATCAATAGGAACTCTAGGTGTCGTGCGGACAAGGATACAGAATACCACAATTAAAAATAGACGACTCTTAGAGTAAGTCATCATCAAATAGAGAATTGTAGGTTAGTGCCGTGAATGGGAAAAATATCTGGCAAGGCTTAGGAAACGGGATGGGCGAGGCTCTGCCGAGCACATCCCGTTTCCGTGCCGCGCCAGATATTTTTCCCATTCTCTGCACTAACCTACTATTCTATTTATCCCGTCAACACATACAAATGCCAAAACATTATCCCAGTCACCGTAAATATTCATACGCAGTTATCATGGTTATTAGTTCGTATTGACAGGATATCGAAAATGTTTCACGGCACCGTGTTTCACGGCACATACGCACTGTGTTGACGGGATAAATAATGTTCTGCGTCTTGCCGTGATAAATATGTATACCAAATCTGCGATTGCTCCGTTAAGTAGAACTTGAATTATTGTGGGGACAAGGGTACAGAGTGCGAAAGTTAAAAATGGTTGAGTATTGTGTTTGAAATTAAGCCGTTTGATTGCTCAGCGAATCAAACTGCTTGATTGCGGGTTGTGGTTGCAAACAGAAGTTCAGAAACATTGACATCTGTAGCCGATTTCACCAAAATTACTAAGCATACTTATTTAGCTAAGTATACTTTGAGGGAGTAATCATTTATTTTTCCCGAAATGCATTATTGCATATAAAAATAACGAATGCACACTTTGATGATTAAAAGTATGCAAAACTATTATACTGAATTTATTACATTATCACTGTCAAAATGGCTGCGATGATGTAATAAATTCAGTACAATACAAATTAATAAATTTATCCTTAAATTGAAAAAAAATCCCTCAAAGTGTACTTAGCACGATAAGTATACTTAGCAATTTTGGTGAAATAGGCTGCAGGTTAAGATTAACGCTGGCAGTTATATAGCCGGTCTACACGCTCCGGTGTTCGTCAGTACATGGCCCCGTTTTACTCATGGCGATTACCGCAAGTATACGGACATCCTGATTGTAAGTTGGTCGTACATGTAAGTGGTTGTTTTGTCATCATAAGTGGGACATCCCGGCATTTTCAACATTAATTATAGATCAATAGTGTTGCTTTTGAGTATTCACTTGAATATAATGTACATGTAAGTCATATTGATGATTCTATGAACTGAAGTTTATTGCATGTTTTCAGCTTTCTATGCGATTAATTGCTCTAGACCACTAAGCTTCTTTCAACGGTATTGATTTCCATAAATTCGAGCGCCATAACCTAGCTAATATCCGCTGGTCGTTGAACATTCATAGTTCTCTATGTTCTTATTGATACTAAAGGCAACACTATGATATAAGTATAGTATCATACATTGAAGGTGCATGCCCCTCAGTAGTAGACAAAGATAGTATCATACATTCACATAATAGAGTGCGTATTAGTAGGGAGCCCCGCAGGGGACATGGATTTTGTTCATTAATTATTCGTTCACATGCCCTAAATGATACTCTTTTGTGTTGATGGGCCGTTAAGCACCATTCCATTCCATTCTCAGGAAATGACAATTCGTTCCCTCAATTGAACAATTCATTCCCACGAAATGACAATTCGTTCCCACGAAATGACAATTCGTTCCCACGATAAAACAATTCGTTCCCATGAATTGACAATTCGTTCCCTTAAGTTAAATTGTTAAACGAACGAATTGTTCATTCGTGGGAACGAATTGTTAATTCGTGGGAACGAACTGCTCAATTGAGGGAACGAATCGTCAATTCGTGTGAACGAATTGTTAAATTGAGGGAATTAATTGTTATTTCGTGGGAACGAATTAATACAAATACAATCCTACGTCCCCTACTGGGCTCCGTATATTATCAAGTGTCTCATTGTCACGTCTCTACGAAGTAGGAAGTACACACTAACTCTTACAACGCAAATACGACTCCATTATAACTCTTACATATATGTAATGTAATGTAATGAAATTAGAGATATGTAATCAGAACAGTTATGAAGCCTACTTCAGCGGCTGAATGACGAACATCGTGACACCTGAGCAGTCTGTGATTGTATGAGCAAAAACTTTTCTAGCAAAATATACTTTGATCGAGTAATCATTTATTTTTCCTGAAATGCATTATTTCATTTAGAACTAACAACTGCATATATTTGATGATTAAAAGTATACAGAATTATTTTCCGAATTTATTTCATTATCACAGCCAAAATGGCTGTGATAATATAATACATTCAGTATAATACAAATTTTAAAAAATATTCTTCAATTGAAAATTTCTCCCTCAAAGTATACTTTGCTAGAAAACTATACCTTGCAATGTTGGTGAAATAGGCTACTGAGCAGTCTGTGATTGTATGAGCAAGAACACACTATCCATGAATATTCTACAGATTAACAATTCGATATAGCAATTCGTTCTCACGAATTAGCAATTCGTTCCCTCAATTTAGCAATTCGTTCCCACGAAATAACAATTCGTCCACACGGGAACGAATTGCTAATTCGTGGGAACGAATTTTTACATCGTGGGAACGAATTGTTAATTCTAGGGAACGAATTGATAAATTGACGAATTATTAAATTGAGGGAACGAATTGTTAATTCGAGGGAACGAATTTTTATATCCTGGGAACGAATTGTTAATTCGAGGGAACGAATCATTAAATTGAGGGAACGAATTATTATATCGTGGAAACGAATTGTTAATTCGAGGGAACGAATTGTTAAATTAAGGGAACGAGTTGTTATATCGTGGGAACGAATTGTTAAATTCAGGGAACAAATTGTCTTTTCGTGGGAACGAATTAATAACAAAAATTCCATGTCCACTGCGGGGCTCCGTACAATATACAGGTTTACCACATGTACATGATTGTGATCTATACACAGCATACCATATTACATCACCATGGTAACGGAAAGCTCCTGAAGCTGAACTCATCATACGGGATCAAAACATACATGCAGACATGTGTATGCTTCTCTACATACAATGAATGTTACGTTACCTTGGGAAAGATCATGTGTGCACATGTATTCAGCGTAGTCAAGGTGTGTGATCACGTGGTTTCAGAACCCGATTTTCCGACGTGACGTAATCTGTGACGTACTTTTTACAGTAGATTTTATTTAAAAACTTCTTAGCAAACGAACGGAGTTTGATGATATGTAGCGCACCAAATACGATGACATATGTGTTTTATGGGTACTCTGAAGGTGATTTACAATAACTTATAACTTATAACAAAGAATCGAGTACGGTTTGTTTATTACATTCACGTGCTCTAGTTTGTATTTACATTTACGGTAATTAATACTTCGTCAAAACGACAGAAATATGAGATTAAGGCCGCCAGTACAATAAACGGCACACATGTCATTCCATTAGAAAGATATTAAAGAAAATATAATGTAAACACATCTAAAAACATGACGTCACGCCTTTCACAAACATGTGATCCCACACCTTGATAGTTATGGGTAAGATACATCGTGTACTCTACAATGGTAACGGAAAACGACTGTATATGTACTCAGTATACGTGTTAACTGACAAATACGGGCTCTATATATAGAGAATAGTAGGTTAGTGCCGTGAATCGGAAAAACTATCTGGCAAGGCTTAGGAAACGGGATGGGCGAGGCTCTGCCGAGCAGATCCCGTTTCCGTGCCGCGCCAGATATGTTTTCCTTTCACGGTACTAACATACTATTCTATTTATCCCGTCAACACCTACAAATGGCTTTAACTGACAAATACGTGCGCTATATACAATTTTACATGTACGTTACCTTGGTAATTTAAAAGCTCCTGACGCGGTGCTTAGCATGCGTGCCAGACAAATCGACACACAACGTACTATATTACGTTACCATAGTAACGTAGACGCTTCTGACGGTGTACTCAGCATATGGGCTTGTACAATGTATATGCTCTCCATAGAACGTCCAATCTTACGTTACCTTGGTAACATAAACCCTCATGACGTTGTATTAAACACTTCGACATGTGCGTGCTCTATATACAACACACAGCGTTACGTTACACAACCGCCCACGTTAAACTTGTCCAGATGTGAACGTTTCTGAACATCTATTAGCAAGCTCATATCTCAATCAAACATGTTGATTGGCTGAGCATGGGCTGCTGCACAGCTCACGCTCAGCTAATCAAGCTGTTAGATTTCAAGCACGATATTCAACTATTTTGAAATTAAAAAAGTGAGACAGAATGGTATGATTAGCGCAGCCGATGGTGTTTATCGCCTACTGGACAGATTGCGAAGCTTGACCGTGTTGCCCAGCCAATCAAGCTATTACCTGTAGCTTTCAAGCACAATACTCAAGTATTTTGAAATAAAACAATTGACACAGATTGGCAAGATTACCACAGGCTGTGGTGTTCCATGGTAACGGAAAAGTTGCACAAGATGCTTCAGCTTTGGGTTCGATAAATAGTGAATACCAGGCTAGTGTATTTTGATAGCAAGTTTATCAGGCAAGGCTAGGAAACGCGTAGGAATTCTGAGGCTTACCGAGGAATTCCTACCGTTTCCGAGCCGAGCCTGATAAACTTGATATCAAAATACACTAGTCTGGTATTCTATGTATCAGGTAACGTTTTATGCTCGAAAATGACCATATATGACGTCGTTATCTATGGACAGAACGAGGAACTGTTTACGTTGCGTCCTTACACTGACGTCATTCGGTAACGTCACGTGACGTCAACCGACCAATGGAACGTCAGTTTTCACCTTGTTGTAACCCGGATGTTGATATCAGGTCAATGCTTGATACAACAATATGTTATCAGTCAGTACGTATTCGGTCAATACAGGGCAGGTTACCTGATAAATCGACATATCACGTATACTCATACGTTACCTTGGTAACGGAGAAGCTTCTGACGGCGAACTCAGCATACGAGTCCTCGGTGTGACAGGCCACGCGCACGTCGCCATAGTTATCCGCAGTACCACGGTTCGGCCAGTACTGCTGACACTTGGTGTGCTGCAACATACACACGTACATGTATGTTTAATTCATTGTTTGGTGAATATTGGTGAGTGATTGGTTGGCTGGTTGGTTGATTGATTGATTCGGTTGAGTAATCGATTGATTGAATGATGCATTGACTGATTGGAATAGTTTATTGAAACTGATCGACTGAATGGCAGGTTGCTTTATTGATTGATTGATTGATTGATTGATTGTTTGAATGATATATATATTCACTGACTGAATGATTGTTTGATTGGATTAAAGCGTCTGAATGACGGATTGCCTTATTGACTGACTGTTTTTCTTATTAATTGATTGATTGATTGTTTGGATGATGTATTTGTTGACTGATTGAATGATTGATTGATTGATTGAATTAAAGCGTCTGAATGACTGATTGCCTTATTGACTGACTGTTTTTTCTTATTGATTGATTGATTGATTGATTGATGGATATATTTCTTGAAACGCACCGACTGAATGACTGATTGCCTTATTTGCTGATTGATTGATTGATTGGTTGAAACGGACAGACGGAATGACTAGTTGCCTTATTGACTGATTGATGGATTGATTGATTGAAACGGACCGACTGCATCATAGATTGCCTTAGTGTGAGTGATGGTTTGATTGATTGATTTATTAATTAATAGCCTGGATCGATTGGATTGATCGCCTTATTTGATTAGATTGATTGATTGTTGCGATTGTGAGGAGTGGGAAAATATACACCATCGCAGTGGTCACTCACCGCGGCCTCGACCAGCCTGGTCAGCATGACGATGACCTGTGACCCCTCCTGCCAAACCATCCTCCAGAAGTCATCGATGGTCGTCGTTATCGGACCTACACGCATACATATATAAGGTGCAAGATCACGTGGTTACCACAACAACAACAATGTCTGACAGTGTTGAAAGCGTTCAATGCGCGTCCACTCAAATGTAAACATTATTTGGATTTCGATGAAATATGGCGCAGAAAACGCGTCTTCATGACCTGCATTTGGTGGTCTCGGTACTTTGGCACATACTTATGTTGTTTTTGCGAAGAATCGAATTCTGTGTCAGTATTGACATTAAATACGGAAATCGATTCGTCGCAATAATAAGGACAATATAACAGAATACGTACTTGGAATCGAAGGCGCTTCTGGAAGTTTCAGTAATTGTCGTTGTTGTTTTAATCACGTGAGCATGCACCTTGATACACATAATACATAAACACTTGCATTAATCTTGCCCAGATTATCAACGTGTCTGCCAATATCGCAATCCAGAAATTGTATATTTTTTCTGAGCATGAGCAGTAGCACAGTTCAGGCTCAGACAATCAAGCTGCTTGATTTCGAGAACTATTATATTCAAGTATAATAATAATTATGAAATATATGTATAAGGTATTGTTCCCATATTGGATTTTTAAGGAATTAAATGCGAGGGGCTCTATCATTTAGTTCCTTCAAAATCAAATGTGTGAACAATAACATACAAGTGTACAATGCAATATTGATTTTTTGTATCCTGTCGAACAGTTAATCATTGAATCTGGTAATATATAACTTATTTGTGTTAAACGTTGCAATGTATGAAATACGTGGAGCACAATACTGCCCAGCGATTGGCTTAGAAAGTAGGGCGAACTATAAAACAAATGAATATTGGCAATATTAGGATAGGCGGTATTATATACTGACGTTCCATTGGTCGGATGACGTCACGTGACGTTACCGAATGACGTCAGTGTAATGACGCAACGTAAACAAGTCCGCGTTCTGTCCATAAAATAAGACGTCATCTAATGTCATTTTCGAGCATAAAACGTTACCTGATAAATAGAATACCAGGCTAGTGTATTTTGATATCAAGTTTATCAGGCTCGGCTCGGAAACAGTAGGAATTCCTCGGCAAGTCTCGGAATTCCTACGCGTTTCCTAGCCTTGCCTGATAAACTTGATATCAAAAGACACTAGCCTGGTATTCTCTATATGACGTGTGGGATAATCCTTATCGTATTGAGGGAAGACATATAGAGAATAGTAGGTTAGTGCCGTGAATTGGAAACAATATCTGGCAAGGCTCAGGAAACGGGATGGGCGAGGCTCTGCCGAGCACAACCCGTGTCCGTGCCGCACCACATAGTGTTTCCCATTCACGGCACTAACCTACTATTCTATTTATCCCGTCAACACCTACAAGTCGCTGTAAAATGCAAAAATAGTATTGACTGGATATCAAAATTGTTTCACGGCACATACGGACAATGTTGACGGGATAATTTTGTATATGCAACTGTATAAACATTTTAAACCATCATTCGGATATGAAGAGTATCTTAACACAATCGAGAAAAAACACATCAGGTATAGAGTTACCCGGTTGCGACTATCAGCGATATCAGCTGAGAGTGGAAACATGTCGCTATGGTCGCAACAGACTGGAATCTACTGCACTCAGTGTGATATGCGGGATATTGAAGACGAGTATCATTTTGTGTGTGTTTGTCCTGCACATTGCGAACTTTTGTGAGACATATATTCCCGCTTACTATAGGCGTCACATTAGTGTGAATTAATTTGTAAATTTAATGAAGTTTAATAGGAAAAAATATATAAATAACTTAAGGCTTGCAAGGTACGGACTAGCATACTTCTGGGTTAAACTCATTCATCATCATTATATCGTACATGTTTCACATAGGAATCCACTGTCACCGTTTATAACTTCATGTATGCGGGTCGGTGTTGCCGTATTGTCGTGGTCATGCAGTGTATAATACGCTTGTGTGGATATCCTGTGTAAAAACTGCTGTATAATTCAGTACAATTCAGTATATATTGTTGATCCATTTATAATGTGTATTGCATGTCTGTTGTATAATATAGGGTTAACTGTATTGTCATATAGGGTTAACTGTGTTGTAATTTTCAAATTTGCTGCGTATATCAGAAAATGATAGGTCGGAAGATCTGTTTAATGGCGACGCGCTAACGGAGCCATTAAACATGTTTTCCGATCTGTCATTTTATGATATACGCCACAAATTTGAAAATTACAATGCGGTTAACCTATTTATAATGCACTCCGTTACTACTGGCGTAGGAATACATATTGAAATAATTTGCGACCGTTCATCAACACTGATATACTTGTAATGTATGACTATCAGCCAATCAGATTGCGTCATATTTACAGAGGGCATTAGAAATGTCCTTGTCGATAAATAGTATTCTATTCTTATAGACATAGGACACATCGGTAGCGATCTATGGTAGGCCGCTACCTTGATGTTTTACTAAATATGGATGGGATTAAAGAAATCGGGCTCATGGATTTTTCTACCAGGGTAGCACCTGTAGTCGATTTCCGATTGCTAAGTATACTTTGAGGGAGTAATCATTTATTTTCCAAAAATGCATTATTTCATATTGAACTAACGACTGTATATATTTGGATGATTAAAAGTATGCATACTTATTATAATGAATGTATTACATTTCACAGCCAAATGTAGAAATGGTGCGGTATAATACATGGGTCAGAAAATATCCTTAAATTTAAAATTTCTCCCTCAAAGTGTACTTAGCAAGATAAATATACTTTGCAATTTTGGTGAAATCGGCTACTGATCAACTGCAGCGCACTCATATACATGTAGCCTCCTAACGACATTGGATATCGCCTGTTAGAAGCATAACGGGTTTTCAGTTGATGGAATGGCAAATAGTGCGGATCCTGATCAAATAGACTCAGTGCCGTTAACAGTTTAATATGATTATGTCTGATTTTCAGGGTCAACCGTGAAAGGTTCATTGTAAGTTTTAATTAGCTACTGTCTGTTCCAAGCTTGTGTGCCGACAAACATTTGGCTGTAAAACAAATTAAATCTAAAATATAGTTACATGTAAGTAATTTTATCCCCAGCCGCATCCTCAACGTGTTTCCCGGCACATACGCAGTGCGTATGTGCCGGGAAACACGTTGAGGATGCGGCTGGGGTTATTTTTGCATTCTAAAGCTATGTGTAATGTTGACGGGATAAATAGAATAGTAGGTTAGTGTCATGAATGGGAAACATATCTGGCGCGGCACGGAAACGGGATCGGCTAGGCAGAGCCTCGCCCGTCCTGTTTCCTAAGCCTTGCCAGATAGTTTCCCCATTCACGGCACTAACCTACTATTCTCTATAAATCTAAAAGTAATTTTTCATCAATAACTGAAAAGTAACCCTCCCCATTTGTTTGTATTTGATGTTATTCCATCAAATATTGATTTTATTCCGAAAACACAATTTTCCGATGGTAATTTGATATGGGGGCTAAAATAGAATGTTTCATAAAATAATTTTGGAATTTGTGGACCGCTTTTCAAAATCTACTGATTGTTTTCCTAGTTATATTACACCATTTCCGAGCTATCTAGCCAAGTTTCGTAGTTAATTTAAAAACAAAGAAGTTGTTCGACCCTCTAAGCCACTCTCAACCTCTTGCTTGCCCCATGTTAAATGGTCATAGGAAAATTGATTTTTCGCAATGAAATATATATGTGATAATTTTAATCAAATAACTTTTTTATTGATGAAAAAATACTTCCATTTAAAAAATTTAATTCAGAAATTTTAGTTTCATCGGGAGAAACAGTAACTGAGAGTAATTATAGACAGTAACAGTAATTATAGACAGTAACAGTAATTACATTATATACTACTCTAATCTACATTCAATTGCTTTCAGCTGGAAAACAGTAACTGAGAGTAATTATAGACAGTAACAGTAATTATAGACAGTAACAGTAATTATAGACAGTAACAGTAATTACATTATATACTACTCTAATCTACATTCAATTGCTTTCAGGTGAAAATATAAGCCGGTCATTAACTAACTAAGTAGTACGGAGCCCCGCACGAGACGTGGAATTCTTGGAGGGAACGAATTGTTAAATTGAGGGAACGAATTGTCATTTCGTGGAACGAATTGTTAATTCAAGGGAACGAATTGTTATATCGTGTGAACGAATTGTTATATCGTGGGAACGAATTTTTATACATGTATCGTGGGAATGAATTGTTATATCGTTGGAACGAATTGTTATATCGTGGGTACGAATTGTTATTTTGTGGGAACGAATTAATAAAAACAATCCATGTCCCCTGCGGCGCTCTGTAAAATAGACCATACTCACCCAGAGCAGCGATGTAGTCTCTTTGGCTCTTATGACCCTGGAACAAATATGAACATGCAAATGTACTCATCACGTATGTTATCGTCAATGGACATTTACTGAACACATGTTATTGGCAATGCCAACTCGCAATCAAGCAAATTAATTGGCCGAACCCGAGTTGTAGTACTGCTCAGGCTCGGCCTATCAAGCTGATTGATTTTAAGCACCAATATTCAATTATTTTGAAATAAAAAAGACAAATGTTGCAAAGTTTCTGAACATCTACAAGTATTAGCAAACTCGCAATCAAGCAGTATGTTTGGCCGAGCCCAATATGTTATAGCTCGGGCTCAGCGAATCAAGCTTCCTGAATGCAAATTGAGAATGCCAATATATGCTCAGAAACATTGACATCTAGGCAAGATTAACGCAGGCGGTTGTGCAATCATTTTTCCCAGAAGTTGCTAAAATACTGAGGGAAAATGTAGATGAGTCTCAAATGAAATGAGTTTAAATAGCAATATCCGTTTCATAATGGAAAGTCAAAATATAATACAACCTCTCTACCACAGCCGCTCATGGGAAGACACGACACTGGCTAGTGTAAAGGCTGGCTGTTGTAGGGAGCTTAAATATAGAGGCAATAGTTTGAATATAAACTATTGGCTGTTACATAGCGACAGAGGTGGTCGCTATGGGAGGTCTGATTGTTGTTCTGTTTACTGAGGTAAGCCAAGCAGTTTGTATGTTTACACCGGACGATGATGATAACAAATATTCAATTTTACATGACAGCCGCTGTTTGACACCGCTCACAGCCGTTTTCAAACGAACAGCGCGTGCTGTTTGACCATGGTTGTAGACAATGCTAATGTTGGGGCCAAGCCTACACATACGTAATGCATGTGTCTCATGACGTTACTAGAATACGCTATTACTTCACCAGACCAGTTCACAACGGTCGCACTGATATTTTGAATTTGATGCACCTGCATCACGCGACATGTACTGCGGCCCAGAAATATGTATGTGTAAATCAGCTGTTTGAATGAAACAGGTTAACAAAGTACCGGAATTACTGCATATATATGCTCAAATTACACGATATGTCCGCCGGAAATGTAACAATAACGTTCGACCATGTCCAGCCGTGGGTAAACGTTTGCATTGGCACTCGGCAACTGTTTGAACCACGGCCTACGGCCCTCGTGTCGTAGCAAACGTTTACCCACGGCTAGACATGGTCGAAGCTTATAGATGTATATCCACTTCTACCCATATTCTGGATAATGTAATATTTGGAGACCTAATGATGATGATCTTATTACCCGTCTACCCATATAGTACTCGTGATATTAGTACATCGTAAGAATAAGGGCGTGGGTGTAAATTACGTGGATAACCATAGATTACTTAGAGATTAGATTATCTCCTCGTACAGGCGGACGAACCCAGCTCGAAATTTCACTTACCTGTATATATGAGGCGTTAATGTAGTCCGGGCCCCCATCTGTCAAAAATACGCGAGTGTCGTCATCTGCGGAAGAATATGTTCGTTACTTACATGTACATATAGTTATATGATTGTTTAAACAGAGATCCAGATACATGTAAGGCGCGTATTGGAAAAGCGGGAGTACACAATACTCACAGTAAAGTGAAACTATGCATTGATTTTCAAATTGAGTAGGGAAAATGCCGTAATAAAGTTGAAAATTGAATTAGTTCAGCTGAACACTATGTGCTTCTTGCAGCTCAAATAAGTCAATTTTTATTTTTATTTTATTATTTTTATAATTTTTCCATATTTAATAGTAATAATAAGAGACAAATTATCAATAACATATTTTTAAAATTAAAATAAGCATTAAATGTGAAATATGGTGGCATAATACTCTTTAGATACAAAAGTTATCTGGAGCTCAGGATTATTTGATTTGTATGCGGATACATGTATATACACGAGTTTCGCAGCGTGCGATATTGCGTTAACGTAATATCGTATTTATATAGCGCGGCGGAACGAGTGTCATATTTCCACCTTCCTCAGTCGTAATTTATATGCGTCTCACAAAATATACGAGCTATAAATACAAAAATCAAATTAATGATCACATAGAAGGAACTATTTTGCGAGTTGAAAAGTAGTTCCGATCCTGACCAATACGAACTCACGAGACGTCGTCAACATGGATAAGTTTAGACGGCTTGACGATGTTTTGATTACCTTGTAAACATACCAATAACAGGTCAAATGCTAGTCGTGTATCGTTATAACACTTCAAAACAACACGAATGGTTCGGAGCGCATGTTTGGGATAACTTTATTTTTGTTCCTTCAATTATTTAACAAAACTTACATATGTATACATTATATGCATTCTTGCTACATTCCCATTTACTTAAGGAGAAGAATTGAGCTTGTTTTCTAATCCTTATTCACCGTTACTTTATATGTATGTTGATGCATATATACATGCATTTATTATATACCTACCCATGAAATACATAGTTATACCATGTAAATAAAAGTCATGTTCTCATCGATGAAATAAACAACTTCCGGTGAAAATACGACTACTTCCGCTACCTATATTCATAACGCGCATCGTCAATAAAACAGCGCAAATAGGCTGCAAATACACATTCATTACCGTATACAGTCTAAAAAACTGCTAATTTCCATGTAGCGGTATATATTAAATAGAATAATTATTCATATTTTTGCAATGAATATGACATATAATATTATGTTCATCGAGTTGTGTGAAATGTCCATATTTCACTCGTGCCGTTAAATATGAATATCCTCTATATATCAATAGACACAAGCGCCGGCTCAAAATTACCCATGAGGGTGAGAGGCAGTATGTAGAGCTAGATGAATGTATTGTATATATTTCAGTGTTACTTACACGGATGTATATACTTGTATCTATTCTTGCCGTGATTCCGGGGAAGGCATTTTTTTTCATTAATCCGTTCCCACGAAATAGCAATTCGTTCCCTCGAATTAACAATTCGTTCCCAAGAAATAACAATTCGTTACCTCGAATTGTTATTTCGTGTGAATACATTGTTAAATTGAGGGAACGAATTGTCAATTCGTGGGAAAGAATTGTTCATTCGTGGGAACGAATTGTCAAATTAAGGGAACGAATTACTATTTCGTGGGAACGAATCGTTATTTCGTGGGAAAAGAGCTCCGTAGTATGTAGTGATAAATGAATGTATTGCATCTAGTTCAGTGATACTTACACGGATATATATTCTTGTATCTATTCTTGGCGACATTCTGAGGCTGTTGTGCGTCTCTGTACGGTCGTGTTAGCCCTGGTGGTAATTTCTGAAAAATAAAACTAGCTCAAAGTAGACAACACTGGACAAATCGCCTTAGCGACATACTTAGAACCAAAACAACAATGCTGTCGTCAACAAGCGAATTGAACCGTATACGAACCACTGTATAATTACGCGAAACAAGAAGCTGACAGTAAATCTGTCTTTGAAAAATTGATAGCCACATAATTAATTAGTTTAAATTTTGGTAAACGTTCAATATACTTCGGTCTGAGACGGTTTACAACTCAATACACACAGATACCTGGTAGCACTAGGGAATGTACAGTCTGTATTTGTATCTGGTTCTACAAACGAACGATTACCGATCGTTTACACGTCGTTGTCACATCGTTTTCGGTTTGATAATTATTTAACGATATTTTCGTTGGTTTAAACGAGAATAGTTTAAACCAACAAAACCAATCCATTTCCAATTAAAAACAACGAAGCTGTTGTCAAACGATACGTTACATTAAACATATATATGCATATCGTTGAACAAAACGATCGTTTGCACAGCATTTTCCATTCGTGTTCGTTTGTTTGTGAACCTTCAGGAAACCTTCGCTGTACATTAAAACTACTGTCTGTTTCACGACACCGGCCCAACCTTTGAGGCCATATAAACAATGCAAAAACAATTATTTTTTTCGATAATTCGATAATTTTATAAACCTTCGTTTTTCGCGAAATTTTGTCAAATATTGATTTTATTATGAAAAATTGATTTGTCTATGGCAATTTAACATAGGGAAAACGAGGTGGAGGAGCTGGGGAAGGAGTCAAAACAATAATAATAGGAAATTGACTCTGAAACCTGGCTAGATAGCTTGGAAATGATCTAACTAAGAAAAGCAAACGTTACATTTTGAAAATCGGTCCAGTATTTCTGAAATTCTAAACATTTCCCCATGTTAAATCCCCATACACATATTCACTCTATTAATATTTGACCAAATTTCACGACATAAAAATAAGGCTCATTCTTAATTTTTACTTCAATTTAATATCAAAACAAATATTGTGTTTGCATTGTTTATATGGCCGTACATTTTAGGCAGGTTTCGTTAAACAGACAGTAACCGTTTTGTCGGCAACAAGAGCACCGCTTACGTACCATTTTATCGTTACGAGAATAAGACCCCGCGGCGGATTGACACAGGCTAACATACCCTACGAATACAACGGTTGCTGGGGTAGGGCAAATGGACACTACTTTACATGTATACATGTACTATAGAGATAGGAATGATTACACATCAATATATTCCAATTATGTGCAGTCCATACGACTTACATCAAATACAGTTTTTATATATTATCGTATTATAGACGTAGCACTATGACCCAATCACTCCCGTTACCCTCGAACCTTAATACCATGGTATCAGCAAAAGAATCAGATTAATACAAAAACAAGAGGCCCAAATGGCATGCTCACCTAAAAGCCTCCATAGTGGTCATCTTGATTTCACAAAGACTCTTCACTTACAACTTCAAATGTTCCACAGAATTTGTTGGTACCTTCTGATCTAACATATATTGCGAATGTGCATGTGTCGGTGGCCATCTTGGATGACATAATCATCTGATTTTGGCAAAACATGCTCCAGAGTGATCGTCTCGTTGATACCTTGGATTGGATATATTATATGACAAAATTCGGTCAAAAATATAATTTGACCCCTAGTTGACCCCTCGGGCCACGCCCATTTTTGACCCAGGTGCCACCATATGAACAAATCTGAAACAGCGTTAAATATCAATCATTCACACCAAGTTTCGTCGAAATCAGCCTGGAGGTTTGTGAGAAGAAGATTTTTTTGACAATTTGACCTACTTTTCAACGGCGGACATCTTGGATTTGGTGATGACCTCCATTTTAACAAAAATAGACAGGCTTCACCCACAGACCATTACAGTTAAGTTTGGCCAATATCGGCCAAGCAGTTCACAAGAAGAATACGTTTGAAATCTTTAGTACAATAACAACTTTTTTACCTTTCGGTGGCCATCTTGGATGACAAAATCATCTGATTTAGACAAAATGTTCCAGAGTGATCGACTAGTCGATACCTTCGATTTGATATAGTATATGACCATATTCGGGCAAAAATATAATTTGACCCCTAGTTGACCCCTCGGGCAAAGCCCATTTTTGAACCAGGGGCCACCATATGAACAAATCTGAAACAGCGTTAACTATCAATCATTCCCACCAAGTTTCGTCGAAATCGGCCTGGAGGTTTGTGAGAAGAAGATTTTTTGACAATTTGACCTACTTTTCAACGGCGGATATCTTGGATTTGGTGATGACCTGCATTTTAACAGAAATGGACAGGTTTCACCCACAGACTATTACAGTTAAGTTTGGCCAATATCGGCCAAACAGTTCACAAGAAGAATACGTTTGAAATCTTTAGTAAAAGAACAACTTTTTTACCTTTCGGTGGACATCTTGGATGACAAAATCATCTGATTTAGACAAAAAATGATCCCGAGTG
The DNA here is from genome assembly GCA_029237695.1 of Conchocele bisecta. NCBI lineage: Eukaryota > Metazoa > Mollusca > Bivalvia > Lucinida > Thyasiridae > Conchocele > Conchocele bisecta. The sequence continues at coordinate 54,279,189 of CM055275.1, read as the reverse complement.
ATCGACTATTCGATACGTTCGATTTGATATATTATATGACCATATTCGGTCGAAAATAAAATTTGACCCATATTTGACCCCTCGGGCCACGCCCATTTTTGACCCGGGGCCACCATATGAACAAATCTGAATCAGCATTAGCTATCGATCATTCATACAAAGTTTGGTCAAAATCGGCCTGGCGGTTCGTGAGAAGAAGATATTTTAATAATTTAACCTACTTTTCCACGGCGGCCATCTTGGATTGTCGATGACCTTCATTTTAACAAATCTAAAATGGCATCATCCATATATCATCTCTGTAAAGTTTGACCAAAATCGGCTAAGCAGTTCGGGAGAAGAATATGATTGAAAATGTTCACGGACGACGGACGACAGACACTTTGCCATAATAATAGCTCACATGAGCTTTGCTCAGGTGAGCTAATAAAACGATATTATAATAGAGACATATCATGTTAGTCTAATCGTATTAGTATATACGTACTTAACTTTCCCATTGAAACACAATGCAACACGATACGTCAATTTTGTTATATACAGACGTCTCATGAGTTCATATTGGTCAGTGCCGGAACTACGCTTCACTTTGCAAAAATAGTTCCTTGTAAATCGCCACTAATTTGTTTGTTTTCTTTACATTTTGTATATTTTTGAAGAGCATATTAATTGCGAATGATGTACGTACAGTAGCGATTTTCTGCAGGTCAACTATACGTACTATACTAATAATATACGTATACTATACCAATACGATATGTTTTCTATACGATATGCATATAATATAAACGTACGGTATGTTTGTACCGTACATACCAACCAATATCGTATAGATATACCATTCAAATCGAACGTTTATGCGATTTGTATACATGTGTATAATTCTGGAACGTTTGTATCGTACAAACATACCAGATTATGGTATATTCATACCATATCCTTACGGATATATCGTATATACGAACGGATATCGTATGTTTGTATAATATTCGTATAGTACGTTTGTACTGTACGATGATACGGTACAAACATACCAATATTATATGATCATACGATATGCTCATTAAATATGCCAATACTATACGATTTCGATATGTATACGATATTATTATATACAAATAGGTAAGGAGCAGAAAAGCGCTACTGTACTATATATGCAAACGAGGCCGAAACAGAAACTACGTTAAGTGGTAATTACAACTTTAACGTATTGTGCCTTGCTTATGCAACCGATAACTGACATTTGTGGTCATTTAATACGATATTTATTATACTTGTCGACTGATGCAATAACAAACTGGGCATTGCCTCGCTTCATATGAAATCAGTACACTCGTTAAATAAATGACATATTAAATCAACACTCAGTTAAGATCCTCTATTTCGTATACATTACAACAATTATCCAGGTATTGTTGTCAGATATTGGCACATATTTTGAAAATCGTTGCCATGTTTAATCACGCTATTCCGCACATTCTATGTTAAAATTAGAAAAATACCTTAAATTCAGTTACGTAATCTGAATTGGTTTTCTTCGTAACAAATGCTGCCAAGTCATTTACTGGTATCCGGCTTTTCATCATCGCCGCCGTGTTGTAGTACGTATCTCCTTCTTCGAATTTACAAACGGGAACCGGTCCTCCCTCGTCGAGAGGTTCCAAAAGAGAGTTCACAGACGCACGACGGTTGTCCGATTTCTGCTCCCGGCTTGCACTTTGCACAACATCCGGTTGTGGTTGCTGTTGTTGTTGCTGTGATGGTGCGTCCTTTTTACTCGGTCGTTTTGGTAACGGCTTGGGGGGATTCGCCATTGGAGCTGATAATGCTTGTATTTTTACAGCAGGTATTGGTTTTTCTGGATCAGGTGAATGTTTTCCGTCCTGCATTCCGTTTTCTTGGCCTTCACCTACATGTACACAACGATCTGCGTTAGTATTGTCCAGTAGCCTATTTCACCAACTTATCTAGCAAAGTATACTTTGAGGGAGAAACTTTCAATTTAAAGATAAATTCATTAATTTGTATTATACTCAATGCATTATATTATCACAGCCATGTTGGCTGTGATAATGTAATAAATTCAGTATAATAAATCTGCATACTTGTAATCATCAAATATATGCAGTCGTTAGTTTTATATGATATAAAGCATTTCGGGAAAAATAAATGATTACTCCGTCAAAGTATACTTTGCTAGATAAGTATACTTTGCAATGTTTGATGACATCGGCTACAGATGACAACGTTTCTGAGCATACGAGGGGAGTTAAAAAAGTTCCGATACGGAGGCTGAATCGCTAAATGTGACCTTTTCTGGGCTAACCATCCAGTTCAATATCAATACCCACATATCCTTCCACAGAGCACTATATTTTCTCACCATGTCAATTTGTATCAATATACCATGTTTGTTTCAATCAAACTTGTTATAGTAATTTCCAATAACCTCCGAAGGGAAGCACATTTAATACCACGCGGTCGAAAATGTAATAAAAAGAGTGACTTTAAAACAATGTGTATTAAATTTGTTATACATGTAGTTTGATTGAAACAGACAGTATTTAATGCAGATAAGATTTTTGGTGAAATGCATTCAATCTACCCGACTAGTCATTTCAAAATCAACACTTGCAGATCCGTCAATAGAGCATCCTATTTGATCACCATGTAAACTGTATGTAGGTAAATTCAAAAAGTTCCGATACGGAGGCTGTATTATTTACAATAATTTTGTTATCAATCGTTTTGATTTCTTGCCTCCATTTCCAAGGTGTGTGATCACGTGGTTTCCGAACCCAATTTTCCCACTTGACGTAATCTATGACGTACTTTTTGCAGTATATTTTCTTTAAAATATTCCTAACAAACGGACGAATTGTAATGATATGTAGCGTATCTAATACGATGACACATGTGTTTTATTGGTGCTCTGAAAGTTATTTTCAATAACTTATAGCTTTTAAAAAGAATCGAGTACCGTTTATTTTTTACATTCACGTGCTCTAGTTTCTGTTTACATTTACGGTAACTGATTCTTCGTCAAAACGACAGAACTATGAGATTAAAGCCTCATATACAATATAGGGCCACGTGTAACGCATTTGCTGCGGTAAATTTTCATTAGAAATATATTAAAGGCAAAATACTTGAATATTGTACTTGAAATCAAGCAGCTTGCTTGACTGAGCCTGAGCTGTGCTACAACACAGGCTCAGACAATCAGGTTGCTTGATAGCGAATTTGCTGCATTTCCAAGTTATATTCTGAAACGTTGAAAATTTGGGCAAGTTTAACGTAGGCGGTTGTACAGATTTCTGTCAAATTAAAAATGAATACACGTCTGTCGAAGATGTTCCTTAGGCATCACGGGTCGGTTGAAAATAGCCAAAAGTTACCACTTTTCTGACGGCGGTGGGTGACATATAAAAATCATCGCCTCTCACAATCATTTAAGGAGGCTCTTACGACAAAAGTTGAAAACACTCGCAAATTAAAACAAATCAACCGGAAATACACGTTACGGTAGTCAAGCCTAACAAAGTCAAGAAATATTAATAAACCTATGTTTGTGGACAGACTGGTCTAACTTGCAGGGTCGGTACTGAAATACATAGAAAACTAACTCCCCCCCCACCCCCCTTTTTGTACCGCTACCTCCGAACTGTCCCGTGATACCTTATGTTTCTCGGAGAATAGACAATACAGGCGTGATACATCGTTACTGTAGCAACTGCTGTTTGGGCGCCGTGGTACATGTACAACTTCAGTCATAATTTATATTACAATCAAAATCATTTATATTGATAATGACACATAAACTTACTAGCGTGTATTCAAAATGTGTACATTATTGTGATACAAGAAAAATGACGTCATCATGGACGTCATAAAATGATGACGTCATCATTTTGTGCACAATGTTTATTCTGTCCTAAGTTGGAGTAACTACAGAGCTGATCACTGGCACGTATTTGTTTGTTGTGATATGCAATACAGTGAAACCTCTCTAAACGAGACAGCCTGGAAGGTCCCCAGGGTGTCCAGATTAGAGAGGTGTCACTATATATCAGACATTTTATCATATTCTCAGCCCTAGCTGTGTGCTATGCGATCACGAACATACAGTATCACCTGATATAAATGACCAAGCAACTTTTCAAAAATAAGATCACAGTTGTTTTATTCGTGTCCGGTTTAGAGAGGTTCCACAGTATTTATCAAGTGCAGTGTAGATTTGATGTTTTCATTTGTTTACACGTGTAACGTTTTCGTTTAAAACAACTAAACCATCGTTTTCTAAATAAAACCAACGAACATAATGTTAAGACGATGCGTTGAAAGAAACGTTAGGCGTTTAAATGATTTAAAGCCGGGTATTTACATGTAAGTGACAGTATTGTTTTATTCTGCCCTAAGTCGGAGTTTTACAGAACCGATAGTGGGCACGTAATTCTTGTTTGCGGTATGCAATATAGAGAATACAAGCTAGTATTTTGTTATATCAAGTTTGTCAGGCAAGACTAGAACACGTGTAGGAACTCCAACCGTTATCGAGCCGAGCCTGATAAACTACTTGATATCAAAAGACATTAGCATGGTATTATATTTATCAAGTAAACATTGTTCGGTATAACGAGCAATTATGATGTTGCTTTCGTTGAACAGAGCGCGGATTAGTCAATTGTCACTTAATTAGGTAACGTCATGACACGACGTTTGCGCAATGCAATGTCAGTTTTCAATTCGTTGTAACCCGGATATTCGTATCAGGTCAATGCTTGATACATCAATATGTTATCTGTCAGTACGTATTTCTCATAATAAAACGATAACATATCATTTGAACCAAGCGGTACGTCCGGGATGGTATTATACCAAGCACAATAGGTACTAATATGTTCGTAAGTGCAAATTATGATAGTCTGTAAATTTCACATTAGCAATGCTTTCTTCTAAACAATTATTGAATTTAAATTTCCAGACGATCCTACATTTGCACTTACGAACATCTTAGTCGTACGAAGTTTAGTGAAACGGACCCCAGGTATTATTTGGCATGTGAAAGTTGAATCTGGTTATACCCCTTATGTGAGTATTACGATTATTCGTAATCCTATTATATTTAGGGGAAGAGGCCAAGTGGCCTTGGTGTGGTTTAGACATGACCCCATATCAGGTTATTCTAACTTCAGGGCTGAATATATATTTTTAGATGTAAATATTCCGTTCTGATTTTGGGATTTTCCGCCCGTATCATACCAAGCACAATAGGTTCCCGGCTGGTTTGGCTAGTTTATGTAAAGGATAAAGGCAATCTTGGGGCCCTTTCACTAAATTTCCTACGACTAAAATGTACGTAAGTGCAGAAATATGATAGTCTGTAAATTTCACATTAACACTGTTTTCTTGTAAACAATTATTGGATCTACAGTTATTGAGCAAAGGCTGCATATGCAGCCTATGCTCAATAAATGTAAATTCATCAATTGAAATTTCCAGACGATTCTAAATTTGCACTTACGAACATTTTAGTCGTACGAAGCCCCTGATCGGGCCCCTGATATGTACCCTGATCTAAGCATACTTAGTTTAAACAATATTAATTTCAAATAATATACATGTATATATGCATCAAAAGTAACGGTGAATAAGGATTAGAAAACAAGCTGACAGAGTTTATGTGAATTCATCTCCTCGAGTAAAGGATCAGTGAATGGGAATGTGGCAAGAATGCATATAATGTATACATAATGTAAGTTTTGTTAAATAATTGAAGGGAAACAAATAAAGTTATCCAGTATGCTTAAGCATACTTATCTAGCTAAGGATAGTTTGAGAGAGAAATTATTTATTTTTCCCAAGATGCATTATTTCAAACGTTCTTCAAAACAAGGAATATAAGATTCAATTTGTCGCAAAAGAGGAAAGTCGACTGAGTTTCATTTTTTTGCAGATGCATATTTGCATTTACTTGCGCCTTTCAAACGTTTTTCAAACGTTGAGATAACGACCAGTGATGAGCGTGCTAATTAAATAACCGAGTGTGCAAATTGTATTGATTGACTGTTTGGTGTTTAACAGATGATGTCATTTAAAGGCGGGCCTGCTGCATTGGGCAGACAATCCCAAAATTAGAACGGAATATTTACTAAATATATCTAAATATATATATTCAGCCCTGAAATTAGAATAGCCTGACATGGTGCCAGGTGCATTCCACACGAGGCCACTTGGCCTCTTCCCCGAAAAGTAATATGATTACAAATAATCGTAATACTCACATAAGGGGTATAACCATATTCAACTCTCACATACAATAATGCCAAAGACCAGGTATCCAGTCGGGATTCCGGTAAGGATGAATCCCGATCGTTAAATTACCCATTCCCTGCTTCCACCCGCCACCTACGATTATGTAAGAACTGTATATCAGAATGACACATAATTTACACAGAATTTACAAATATATTGCAGATATGTATCGGAATATGAACGTGTGAATTACAGCCTCCGCATAATAACCTACTGAAGGGCCCTGGTATATTGGCAATGTCAACTCGCAATAAAGCAGTTTGATTGGCTGAGTCTGAGCTGTGGTGGTGATGTGGCAGTCGATAAAGTGAAACACCATATGTTGAGACATCATGTGAGACACGGTGACCTTGCTTTAACCCTTCCTATGAAAATTGCCGTCTGTTGTTTTTCATTTTTGCTTTAATTCTTAACAAAAAACTGGTTTTGACAGCACATGAAAATCGTCTCCACTGGAGACGATTATCATGTGCTGTCAAAACCAGGTTTTTGTCGAGAAATATTGAAAATAAAACATTTCCAGCAGACGACAACATTTAATTCAGCGTAGTAAGGGTTAAACACTGTTATAGTGGTGTGGCAGTCGATAAAGTGAAACACCATATATTGAGACATCATCTGAGACACAATGCTCTTGGTTTAAACAATATTAATTCAGTTTATTGTAAAAGAGGAAAGTCTACTAAGGTTCCTCTTTTGCAGATGTATATTTGCATTTATGTATGTTGTTTTTCTCGTTTTCCGACACCCTTGGAAAATCTTGAGTTGTAGCTTTTTCCAAGGGTGTCTGAAAGCGTAAAAACAACGACACAAATAAATGCAAATATCCATTAGCAAAAAATGAAACATAGTTGAGTTTGCTCTTTTGCAACAAACTGAATTCTAAGTACGTATGATTGTAATTGCTAGTTTGCGAATTCTATGACGTAAATTAATAGGGAGCCGTTTAACTTCGTGCGACTAAAATGTTCGTAAGTGCAAATTCATGATAGCACATTAACACTGTTTTTTTTGTAAACAATTATTGGATTTTCATTTATTGAGCATAGGCTGCATATGCAGCCTACGCACAATAAATGTAAATCCAACAATACAAATTTCCAGACGATCCAAAATTTGCACTTACGAACCCTTTAGTCGTACGGAGTTTCGTGAAACGGGCCCCAGGTGCACTGAGTGTTCTGGTAGTCGTTTTCGGCGATTATCTTGGAGTCCTTAACGTCATCTTGAACGTTTGCTTCTCCCGCCCCACCCCACATCCACCCCCTGGAGTTTATAGAACGTTTCCTTTAATATCTTCCTAATTGAAATACTGTTTTCTTATGAAGCATAGCAACTACGGAACAGGATGCCATTTATTGCATAATGTGCTTTAATCTCATAATTATGTCGTTGTGACGATGACTCTGTTATCGTCAATATAAGAAATCAACAGTACTCGATTCTTCGTAAACCACATGATCCCATACCATGAGTACGTATATTCGTTTGTACATACCGTTAGCCGCCACGTTGTAATATACTCCACCTGGTTCCTCCTTCAGCCGTTTATTCTCGTCCGTACTCTTTCCGTGTCCTCTCCTGACAACAGTGGATATTCATATTGTTGCAACGAATATATATGTTCATCGAATGGTATGAAATGTCCATATTTCATGAAATATGACATTTTACACCACGAGATGACCATACATGTATATGTCATATCCGTTGCAAAATAATGAATATTTTAGTATAGTTATTACATACCGGCAGACCAATTTATTTGAGTTGCCCTACATATTTTACTAGTTTGAAAATTTGCAAGTTAAATATGACGTCAAAGCGTGGTACAACGTCACGGACGTCATAGAGACAGACGTCACTGGCATATGAATATAGATACCGGATGTACTGATACTTCACCGGAGGGGCGTCGGAACAGGTCCAACAGGTCCGGCCACTGCCTGATCAATAACTTTAACATATTTGTAATCCATGTATAAATAAACGGAATGTAAATATATTTCTGCAAATTTCTCGTTTCTAATCAAAAGTGTATGTTGTTACCACTAATTTGAACCGTCTCGGCGAGACAGTTCAACTGAGTGGTAGCAATATACACTTTGGGTGGGTAGCAGGGGCACCCAGTAGATTCGCCGGACCAATCTTATGAAGCTTCCGGCGCCCCTGCACCGGTAGTTGTTTATTTCATCGGTGAGAACATATTCACATTAAAATATTGTGTTCATCGTACAGCCATGTATTTCATTGGTAAGTAACATGTTTTATCCGCAGTTACATTCAACCAGTATATAACAATTTGTTCCCTCGAATTAACAATTCGTTCCCACGAAATGACAATTCGTTCCCTCAATTTAACAATTCGTTCCCTCGAATTAACAATTCGTTTCCAGAAACAATTAGTTTCATTGGTGTTATTTCGTGGGAACGAATTAATAAACAATAGTTCTACGTTCCCTGCGGGGCTCCGTATATATCAGCCAGCATGTTTGCGCAGTCTGATCGTGACGTACATTGTATGCTGGTCGCCATTCAACTGATCTAACATTGCTCATGTTCACGAATATCAGTTTCTGTAGCCTATTTCACCAACATTGCAAAGCTTTTATTATACTGAATTTATTACATTATCACAGCAAAGTATACTTTGAGGGAGAAACTTTCAATTGAAAGATAAATTTATTAATTTGTATTATACTGATTTCATTACATTATCACAGCAATTTCGGCTGTGATAATGTAATACATTCAGTATAATAATTCCGCATACTTTTAATCATCAACTATATGCAGCCGTTAGTTTTATATGAAATAATGCATTTCGAGAAAAATAAATGATTCCTCCCTCAAAGTATACTTTGCTAGATAAGTATACTTTGCAATTTTGATGAAATCGGCTACTGGTACACAACAAAAATCAAACTGGCAGGCGGGCATATTTGAATTTATGCAAATTTAACCGATTTTGGACACTATTTTTAAGCTGGACGAGTGAGCGTATACATTCTTGTTGATATCCAGGCACGTGTCTTTTAATATCAAGTTTATCAGGCAAGGCGATGCCACTCTTAAGAATGTCGAGGCTCGTCGATGAAGTACTATAATTTCTTAGCCAAGCCTGATAAACTTGATTAACACTTAGTTGGGTATTGCATTTTATCAGGAAACGAGTTTTCTACTGGCCGAATACGTAATGTCTGATAACATAATTTTGTATCCGACATTGACCTGATACGAATAACCGGGTTACAACGAAGTAGACGCTGATGCTTCATTGGTCAAACGTCACACATGACGTTACAGAATGGTATGACGTCACAGAAACAAGTATGTGTTTAAAGAAAACCACGTCATACTTACTTACATATCTGTAGCCTAAATGTTACCTGATACATATAATACTATGCTAGACATTAGTCGAAGATTGTATTGTATGTATTAGGTTTGTATGATGATAGTTTAACGTCATCGAAACTACTGTCCGTTTCACGTTTTGCTACCGACTAACTTTTGTCTATTAAACACATTAAATATACTAATAGTTTTTCATCAATAACAAAAAAGTCACCCTCACCAAAACAAATTTATTTGATGAAATACACTTTTTCTATGGGCAATTCATCACATGCGGGGGGGGCATACATTTTAAATATTTGTTTGGAATTTGTGGACCGATTTCGTCGGCAGCAAAACTTGGAACAGACAATAGTTCTTCACTATGGATTGACCGTGACCGTACATGTATCTGCGTCAATAACGGACACCATAGTTTAATATCAGAACACAATCTTGCATGAGTGATGATTTAGTATGTTATTGATATTTATTGAACGAGTTTACTTATTTCATAAGAAACGAGGCTATGCCGAGTTTCTTATGAAATTAGTCAACGAGTTTAATAACAACCATATCACATGTAAATCATCACACATGTTAGATTATATTTATTGCATAAGCATACCGTCATACCGTCAAATCTGTATTGGTAGCCAAACATGTTTTCTGTAACGAGCTAATTTGCATATTTATTACACTAGTGTACATGTAATATGATTTTCAATACACTGTGCTATTACACGGTAAGTGCTCAGTTTTTTGCAATAAAATTGAATATTACCTCTTCCTCATTATGAGGACAATCACGACGACGACGATGATAATGACGCCAATAGTCCCACCGACGGCCCCGCCGATTGTCGCTACGTCACCCCCTCCGTTCCCGCCAACGTCTGCAACTGTAGCTGTAGACGATAGGGTGGATCAGTGGAATAAGGGGGCTAACTCCCTCATGGAGTTAGCCCCCTTCTTCAACTGAGCCCTCAACTATAATACAACCTCAACACACAATGCCACTGCACCCCACATGGCAAACATGGCCGCTGTCAACGATATACGGGGGTGAGTGGAAGAAGGGGACTAACTCCCAAGTATAGTTCACCGCATTCTTCAGCTGACCCATTCAATGTTAAAGGTACATGCTCACTCACTAGGCACATAATCTTCTTTATAGGAATTAAATAAGTGTATAGCTTTTTACATGTGTCACTTTTCCACAAGTTATAAAAGTGACAAGTGCCCGCTATACAGATACAATCATTTGTATCCGGCTATTTTCATATGCAAATGAGGCATGATATTTTTTAATTATTTATACTACATGTAATTACATGAGTTATCTGCAAAATTAATATTTCACAGGTGGACCTATAAATTTACAATGTACAGGTTCACATGCACATTTTACAGGTTGACCTGTACTTTTAGTTTTGATCCGGACCTGTTCATACAGTTAGACCATTTCTTCAACTGACCCCTCATTTACAATACAATCTCAAGATATCCGACTCTTCCACCCCACATGGCAAACAATATTATCAGATAACCTGCCCTGTATTGACCGAATACGTACAGACTGATAACATATTGTTTAAAACGAACTGAAAACTAACGTTCCATTGATTGGATGACGTCACGTGATGTTACCGAATGACGTCAGTGTACATGTAATGACACAACGTAAACAAGTCCGCGTTCTGTACATATATAACGACGTCATATGTGGTCATTTTCGAACATAAAACGTTACCTGATAAATAAAATACTAGGCTAAGGTTTTTTTTTATATCAAGTTTATCAGGCTCGGCTTGGAAACGGTAGGAATTCCTCGACAAGCCTCGGAATTCCTACGGGTTTCATAGCTTTGCCTGATAAACTTGATATCAAAATACACTAGCCCGGTATTCTCTATGTCGTTGTACACAATATTGGGTCATTGGGGGGAAATATTGCTAACTACCAAGTAGAGTGACCACCCCACACCACCCTTCGTTCACTGACCTCTTCAATGAGGGATCGTAGTTAGTTATGTCCCTTTAAACAATATATTTATTGAGATCCGGTCATATGCTATTTATTTCTTACTGAATAACAAATAGAGTAGTCCCAGATCATACTGCACATCTGTGCAGTCTTATTTGTGTCTACACTGATTGCAATACCAGTAATAAGAGTGAAAATATGAATCTGGCAAATAATGTAGTCCCATATCAGATTGTGTAGATATGTAGGATGATCTGGATCAAGACTAGTCGGAATCTCTATAATTGTTCATTGTCATAACAGATCATGCAACATTTGCCCTGTTTTACAAGCAGTAAGGCACTAAACTACACAATTTGGACCGGATTTCTATAAATAAATTCAACGGGAGATAACTATCTACGATCACCCACTTCAATACAACGTCAAGATATGCACAATAATTCTGAACACGAACGACACACTGTAAATTGCCCATGCTGCGTTATTTGTGGCTGTGGCTGGTGAACCAGAGTAGATCCAGATCAGTATCCGCATAGTCCGATCAGGATCTGCTCTGTTCGCAATTATATCAGTAAACATTCGTCATGCTTTAACATTTAACAAGCAATCGAAATAAAGTGTTGCTTACTGTAACGCATTTGTATACATGTACGCCCATTTGAAAGAACAGGACGTATTCAATATGTATTCACCTTGTACGGGCTGGCGGTTGGGCGTCCAGCAGGCGGACACAGCTTATCCGCGCAATAATTAGAGTTTTATTTGCCGTATCATAACCAAATTCGGAATACAATGACTTATCTCCCATTGGCGGCCATTTTTAATGTTCGTACTTTGTATCTTAGTCCACGCAATAACCCAAGTTCTACTTGACCGATCGAAACCTAGTTCGGTATACATGTTTAGCGCAGCAAGATGGGGAAGCCTATGGCTTTTCCAAATTTTCCGATGACTTATCTCCTCGTGGCGGCCAATAACTCGAGTTATACTTGACGGATTGTATCCCAATTGCGATATACATGTTTATCAAGGCAAGATAAAGAACGCGATTGCTTTTCTGTGAATTATCCCCCTTGTTGACTGACCTGCCTCGACGGGCGTATATTGTGACCGTCGGCACTCTTGTTCCTTTATGTGAAAGACTGCGCCAAAGTATATGACACCAACAAATCGTCCCTTCCATAATATACAGTGGAACATCTCTAAACCGGACACCAAGGAAACACCTATTATTATACATATATCTCACGTGATACTCTCTATTCGTGACTGCATAGCAAAAAGCTATGGCTCAGCATGGTCAAATGTCTGATTTACAGTGAAACCTCTCTAGGCGAGACACCCTGGGGAGCTCCCAGCGTGTGACATTCAAACAGATCCATACAAGCAAACATAAACTATAAGGTACCAGTTACCAGACTTTGAACGCACCAAGTATGTAACCTTTACGATGTTTACCATGTGCTTAGCATGGGCGGTATAGGACCATAGAGAAATAAGTGTGTGATATATTAAGCAGATCCGTGCAAGGAAACAAACATTATAAGACATTTACACGAGTATTAAGGTTTCGAACGCACCAAGTATGTGACCTTGACCCTGTGCTGAGCGGGGGCGGGACGGTCGTGTATTCGTCATAGCAGATCCGTGCAAGGAAACAGAACTTATAAGATATTTACCCGGTAGTTTGACCTTTACCTTCCAACCGACCTACCAACCCCGACTGAACGACCCCGACCGACTAATACAAATTTTGAATTGAATTGAATCTAAGCAGATCCTCGCTAAAACGATAAAAATCCTTATTGAGTTTCGGTAATTTTCCGAGTTTCTTAGGTTTTCCTGGGAAACTTGACATGAAAATACACTAACCCTGATACTATGTATGCACCGTATGTACATGTATAAGTTAGTGTTCACATATTTGACTTTTAAGGAATTAAATGCGAGGGAGCGTTAGTGGCCGCAGAATTTAGTTCCTTAAAAATCCAATATAATTTGCCAGGTTTATAATGCAGTTTCACATCCGAGTATTGATCGTCCATTTCCCGTCGAATCGTTTGTCACTAAGACTGGTAATATTTTTCTTTATTAGCATTTAAGCACAAGAATACATTGTCATTGTCATTGGCGGTACGAAAAGAGCAAAGGAAATACAAGTCATACAGTGTAACTATATATTAAGTAAATGCACGTAACAAGAGTCGAGTTCTGCACAGATGGACACCATTCTAAAAACAGTAATGGCCCTGATCCGTTCAAGCTAATGTGTCGGCGGATGTGAGCCATCACTGGTCGCCGATGTAATGTTTCCACTGGTAAGACCACGGCTCACATGTATATCTATCCATTGTCTCTTAAGTATAATTTTCTCCTTTCAGTGACCAAATAGATGTATTTTGCAAGTTGTTTTAATCGGGTTTCATTTTTGGTGCTCATCAAAGATATTAATTTTGTGTTGTTTATATTTACGTTAACTATAATTGTAATATGTGAAATAAGTGGAGCGCGATACTGTCCAGTGATTGTCTTAGGAAGTTGGGCGAAGTATAAGTTATAATTAACCCTGCCCAAGTATACAGCTATACAAATGTATAAAACATCAGCTTTTCCATATAAAACTACTTGTACCAACAGCTTGAATGTGTTATCCACTTTATATGTACTTATTTAAGTAAACGTGGGGAAATGTAAATAGCGAGTTAATATGGTGAATACGATTTTTGAACGGATTTTGAAAAGGATCTCTTTTTCTTTTAATTATATAATTCCCCGGATGTTTAACTAAGTTTCTGAGTAAATAGTCTCTGTATATTTTTCACCATGTTATATGCCACTTGGAAATAGATCTCAGTAAAGCTAATATACAAAATTTGCATGGCACTGTTTTTGTGTAACCAATTTACACAACTGATAAGAAAATATACCGCCACTGAAATTTGATACAAACGTATAATTCACCCTATTTACTATGCCAATCGCTGGCCAGTATTGCGCTCCATTTAGTTCACATATTGCAAGAGTCAACCCCAGTAAGTTACATATTACAATGTACCATATTTATGGACTACATGTTCGACAGGAAATAGAAAATCAATACTCGGATGGTAAACTACATTATAAACCTGGCTAATTATATGCATGCTATTGGTCATATATCTGATTTGTTTAAGGAACTGAATGTCACGGTCGCTAACGCCCCCTCCCCGCATTTAGTTCCTTAAATAACATTTCCTACGTGTATGTAGCCGTACCAGTTGGGTAATATTTAGGGAATCAGGCAGTATATCCACATACATTGACTGACCGTGTATGCATGTTGATCCTATGAATCCGGTATCGCAGCCGTGTGTACAAGTTCCGTTGTCTCGGTGACATGTGGTGTTCTGACAGTTACCACACGCCTGCTCACACGTGTTGCCATAATATCCCGGCTTACAACCGCCGATACAGACTCCGCCCTCTCGCTGGCACACGTTGGTATCCGTCAGTCCATCCACTTCTAAGCAGTTGTTGGTACATCGGGATTCACACGAGGGACCGGAGTATTCCCGTGTGCATCCTTTAATACAGTTTCCGTTAGATGTCTTGCAGTTCGTATTTAAGCATCCTTCGTTGCAGACATTTGCACACGTATCTTTCCAGCGTCCTTGTACACATCCATGTGTACACGTGCCATCGGTTTGTTCACATGTGACATTAGTATTGTCAGGCTTGCACCCATCACTGCATGTTTGTCCACACACTACACCATACTTAGCAGGGTCACATTTCGTACAATCACCATCAGTTTGGTTACACACAGCGCAGCCGGGAGGACAGCCGACATTGCATTTGTCTCCATACCATCCGTCGTCACATCCGTTCAAACATGTACCATTTCGTTGGTCGCACGTCGCTGGTCCGGCGTATGATCTACATTCCGTATTGCAAACCTTACACCCAGTGTTGGTTGGGAAATATCCTGATACACATTCCGTGCACACAGGAATAGCGGACGCAACTGCATAACGAGTTGAACACTCCAAGCAATTATCTAATTTACTACAGTCACCCTGACAAGTCTTACCATACAACCCTTTGATGCAGCCTTGAATACAATCACCGGATGAGTTACAGCGCTTCTCTATACACTTCTGGCTGCAGGGACAACATCCCTGGTTTCGGGGGTACCAGGTATCGTCGACACATACAGTGCATGTACCTCCACTGAATTTGGAACATGTACTGTTGCGACAACTACATGCCGTAAATGTGTTGATATTATAATAGTCAGTATTACAGCTCTCACATGCCGTTAGTGTACGGCAGCTAGCACACGTACGTCGACAAGAAAAACAATAATATCCAGGTACATTATAATAACTTGCGAGCTTACGATACGTGCCTGCATCACAAGAATCACACTGTGTGGGAGATTTACACGTTTTGCATGAACTGCTGCATCTTCCGTTGCATCCACTTCCATAGTATCCGTTGGTACATCCATGTATACAATCACCACCAATGTCACACTTACTGTCTAGACAGCTTGTACATTGATTCCGACATGAAGGTCCATAGTGTCCTGTAATGCATTCCGTACATTGAGTTTTAGAGCTACACTTTGTACACGGACTATCACACTGGTTACATGTAGTCCCACTGATATAGTATCTAGCTGCACACGCAGAACATTGCCAATGCTTTGAACCGGTACATGCCGTACACCCGCTATCACACCGGTTACATGTAGTCCCATTGAGATAGTATCCAGCTGCACACGCAGAACACTGCCAATTGTTTGAACCGGTACATGACGTACACGGGCTAGCACACTGGTCACATGTATTCCCACTGAGATAATATCCCGCTGCACACGCATAACATTGCGAGTAGCCGGAACCGGTACATGCCGTACACGAGCTATCACACTGGTCACATGTATTCCCATTGATATAATATCCCGCTGCACACGCAGAACATTGCGAGTAGCCGGAACCGGTACATGCCGTACACGAGCTATCACACTGGTCACATGTATTCCCATTCATATAATATCCCGCTGCACACGCAGAACATTGCGAGTAGCTGGAACCGGTACATGCCGTACACGAGCTAGCACACTGGTCACATGTATTCAAATTGAGATAATATCCCGCTGCACACGCAGAACATTGCGAGTAGCTGGAACCGGTACATGCCGTACACGGGCTAACACACTGGTTACATGTATTCCCATTGAGATAATATCCCGCTGCACACGCAGAACATTGCGAGTAGCTGGAACCGGTACATGCCGTACACGGGCTAGCACACTGGTAGCATGCATTCCCACTGCGATAATATCCCGCTGCACACGCAGAACATTGCCAGTAGCCGGAACCGGTACATGCCGTACACGGGCTATCACACTGGTTACATGTATTCCCATTGAGATAATATCCCGCTGCACATGCATAACATTGCGAGTAGCCGGAACCGGTACATGCCGTACACGAGCTATCACACTGGTCACATGTATTCCCATTGATATAATATCCCGCTGCACACGCAGAACATTGCGAGTAGCCGGAACCGGTACATGCCGTACACGAGCTAGCACACTGGTCACATGTATTCCCATTGAGATAATATCCCGCTGCACACGCATAACATTGCGAGTAGCCGGAACCGGTACATGCCGTACACGAGCTATCACACTGGTCACATGTATTCCCATTCATATAATATCCCGCTGCACACGCAGAACATTGCGAGTAGCTGGAACCGGTACATGCCGTACACGAGCTAGCACACTGGTCACATGTATTCCCATTGAGATAATATCCCGCTGCACACGCAGAACATTGCGAGTAGCTGGAACCGGTACATGCCGTACACGAGCTAGCACACTGGTTACATGTATTCCCACTGAGATAATGTCCAGCTGCACACGCAGAACATTGTCGGTAGTCAACACCTGTACATGCCGTACAACTGCTATGACACGAGTAACAACTGTTGTAGTAAATGAAGAAATTGTCGTTACATGCAGTACACGTCTTTCCAGTACATTGGCCACAATTCTCTATCTGGCACTCTGCTTCTACCACACCTGCAACACAGCACATGCCATTTATTTTATTATTCATACCACATTGGAACTATATTGTATTGTATTATGTTCTCCTTGGAGATTGTGTTTCATTTTATCACACACATTTTATCATTTTATCCTGAGACAAGGATAGAAAACAGTAAAATTAATATGCCGTTATATCACCCTGAGACAAGCATAGTAAACAGTAAATATGCCGTCATAGCACTCTGAGACAAGCATAGTAAACAGTAAATATGCCGTCATATCACTCTGATACAATGGTATTAAACAGTAAATATGCCGTCATATCACTCTGGGACAATGATATTAAACAGTAAATATGCCGTCATATCACTCTGAGACAGGCATAGTAAACAGTAAATATGAGTTACCTGACTGGAGGATGGCCAAGTAGAAGAAAACCAACACCTCGACAAAGAGTCGTCTCGTCATGATGAAATGTTGCTCTGTCTGAAACGAGGAGAGAGTATGGTTTAGTATAAACATATCTTATTTATATTATTGTTACATGAAATGTACATAATGTAAATCACGAGCAAAATGCGAGGTAATATGACAGAATAGTATTCAGAAGAAAGCAAGTTGTTTATGCGAATCTGTCTCCCGATGGGTAGTAAGACTACATAACGGAGCGTCAACATGGATGGTTTAAATGAACCAGTCAGTGGAGTGTCTATGCGGCGAGTATACCCGATGGTAGTAGACCCCCCCCCCCACCCCACGGGCCTCCCTGCCATATGCGTATGTCATAGTCAGGTAGTGTCTGGGAGTACAGGAGATCGTAACACAGGCCTTGGTGAAAGTTAATACATTCTCAGATGTATTCGTAAGGTCGCTACATAATAAGTCCTGCAACTTTCTTAACTGTTCCACTCATTCGTATAATAATTGCATCGTGAGTGCATGATGCACTTAATCCAACTGTCGGCTAGTGGGACGTCCGATGCTACGCCATAACTGTTCTTAATCAAGTGGTGATAAATCATCAACATGATGTGCACTTATAGTTATACCAAATGACTGTTACAAGTCTACAGAGCTCTATTATAAAGGACGCAACCAGTGCTTATCCAGGTGATACGGTTCGTTACGAACCGTCTCATCGGGATTTTCACTATTTGCAGACATTGTCTTGTTTCTAGAACATTACCCTTTTCTGGAAAATGAAATAGTCTGAAAATAACAAAGGAGTGTCCATTCCAGTTACTTTGGGGTGAAAGGGTTACTGGCCAGGCGTCTACACAGGTAGTCCCAGTAGCAGAGAGTGGGTGTGCGTGTAGCTATCTAGGTGGTAGTTGATGATGTGTGAGTGTGTAATACCGACACAGGACTGTCCACCCCGCCATATTGAGCAGTTTTAACAGGCTCGCGTTGTATCACACTGTTCGGTAGAAAGTAAGTAACGGAGACAAAAAATATGATATACCAGGTAAGCGTGTATTAATAATATATGTGTGTACTGTCCTAAATATTGCAGTGTTTGTTTCTATGTTAGCTTCCGATATTCCATATAAGAATATGTTGGTTGTTGGCATACATATGTTTGTAAGTTCGTTGTATAGTAACTGTCGATGTTGATTGTACAAATTGCATTGCGGAAATAAATGTTCAGTGCCTTCGATTTGTCCGCATGCACAATTGGGGTTATCTGTTACATATTTTGAGTACATACTTATGTGATTCCTCAGACGAGTGTGAAGTATGTCCGCCTGACGATTTCGTGTAAAGTAGTACTTTGGAATAGAGACATTACGGAAATATTTGGATGTTGGTGCGGAAATCTTGAGATAACGCATTCCATTCACTGATACTTGACGGCATGAATGAATTATAAAATTGGGTAGGGTGAGATTTTATTTTTCGTGTATTTTCTTTGTTACGTAAATTGTACATGTACGTGGTTGCATTGCCAACATTCGTTGGCAGTAGAGATGATAGGGAAGTTGGGCATAGTTGATTTTGTATTGTGTACATCATTATTAGCTTGTGTTTATGTCTTCTATTTGTTAAAGGTTTCCAGCCTGTTTCGTTATAGAGGGATTCTAAATACACATGTTTGGTAATTCCTGATACTATTCTGGATGCTTACAATTGTATTTATCGCGATATTTCAGCTCATAATGAGTGCAAGTGTCCCTTACGACATCGGCATATTCCAAAACGAGTATATATATAGACGCAAGTGCATTGCGGCATGGACGGAATTTAGGTGTTTTATTATGTTTATGCGTTGCCATGATTAGCTTTAATATACTCTACATGTTCTATGTGGGCATGCAAAGTATCAGCTTTTGAGAAACATAGTCCCAGGTGTTTATGTTCTGTGACTTCTTCTAAATATTCTTCCTCTATTTATAGATTATGGTTGACGTCATTTGGGTGTAATATAACCAAATGATAATACGGCATATAATAAAACTGCCATGAAATTTACAACACGTTTGAATACAATTGAATGATAATTGTACACACATATTTTTACAGCTTGCGCTATTGCCCCATTAGGGACCCATTCTATACCTGATCATCATTTTTTTCAAATATAATTGATTCGTATAATATGTGATTTTGTCCGACCAATCCCATCGTCACAAAATGATTTTCATACTAGTCCATTTATAAAATGGGGGCGTTTTTGCAATATGAAAATTACTTGCAAACAGTGGAGCACCTGTGACACGGTTCGTCACGAGCCGGATCATCTGAATGTACACTGTTTACAAACACCACTATAGAGGAATGTCGTTTGAAAGGGTTACAGAAGGAAATGCCAGCATTGCTGCAGACATGTTGCACATACTACTATAACACATTAACGCACACATTAATACTGCCATGGTATCTTGGCGGATGCACACAATGTGAAAACTAGTAGTATGTCAGTCTTACGTAACTATATCATCGCTTAGTCACTTCCCTCAAACGCAAAATATTCGCTCTTAAACGTGCATCGTAACATATTGGTTGGCGTATTTACGCGGGACCCGAATCGGAATGTTTCATGAAGCGCAAAATATTCGTTTTTAAACGTACATCGTAACATATTGGTTGGCGGGCCCGTAAAAACTAAACACTAAGACAAAAACAGCTATGGCTCAGAACGATCAAATGCGTGGCATACATTGAAACCTCTCTAAGCCGGACACATCTGGGGATCTCCCAGGGTGTCCGGTTTAGAGAGGTTTCACTGTACATTTAACAATTACAATCAATTTCGGCACACATATCGCACGACTGAACTATATACGTAACCTGGTAACGATCTATACATTTTGTTACAAACAGGATTGGTGTTTCATGTATGGAATGGCGCACATATCCAGATCAAACTATGGATCTACACTGGTCGTATTTCCATATTTCTCCAATCACAGCCAAATATAATTGTGCTATGACTTATTTGTATATCAAGCCTAGTTATCGAAACTATGTGTAATATACACACACAACACTAAAGCACAACCGCGCGTCTATATCAGTAATTGAAAGACTAATAACTGATTATTACAAGATGATTGGCCGTTCAGTGCGGTACATTAGAAGGACAGCCTAAATTGAGATGGGTTTATGTTAGGGAATCAACTATATGTATCATACAGGTGACCGCGTCAGCCCGGAGACGGAAACCAACGTGAGTTGATCATGATAGTAACAAACAGAAGCATGACCATAATACGCACGTTTGTATCCGCTACCTCACCCACGCCAACACAAGCATACATGTAATAACAAATACAACATGGACAAGGCAGGCGATTTTGGCAATAAATGGCCGCGAATTTATTGGAGAAATATTGGACAGAAGCAAATACAGGCCTCATAAGTGGCGGACAGATGTTTGCGGGTGGTGACATGTGAGCGCCATTACCGCATGGTAATGCCCATTACCGCCTGGTAAAGAAGGATCCGCTTGGATGCAAGCAACATTGCCGCTTGGTAATGCCCATTACCACCACCTGGTAATGCCCATTACCGCACGGCAATGCTATGAAGCACATACTGCAGTCCCCTGATAGCACTGGTGGCCCTCAGCAGCTACACTGAGTGAATTAGCAGACCATTGATATTCGGGAGGAAGCTAACGGGAACCTCCATCCAGCTTCAGCGAGCTTGTGCCGGGACGGTCCGTGCACGCGCCATCTGCAGAGAACCAGATAGGATAGGTATTGTGCAACTGATATGCTATATCAAAACTATCAAACATCTCACCACCCGCAACAATCCGCTGCCGAGCAAATCATAAATCACTTTATATATAGTGGTAAATTATGTATAAGAGGCCTCCATGAGCATACACATTGCATTGACGTATTGTGTACCAAAATGGGAATACACGTCGACTATTTAAGTAAATAGGTTAATGTAGCATCATTTTACTACTTGCAGTTAGCACTTTGGTATTCAAGGGACATCCCAATGTGTGTATGCATGGAAAGAAACAAAACAATCGAGACTTCTATCGTAGGCTCCGTCGCGACGACAACTTGGCCGGCTCGTGGCATGTTACCGGCGATGCATGGTGCACAGCATATACACACAGATGGTGGAACAGTAATACTGAAACGAGAACTCGGGGCAACATCATCATGGCAAATTTACGACATGGAAGTGCAATAAACATTTTCTACCGATTTGTACTTACCGCATAGGAACAGTGTTGAATCTCTCATAACAATTTTTTGTTGCATATTGTATTACTATAAATCTTGTAAGGGTGTGGGGGTGGGTTACGTCTGATCTGGTTGCTTTTTGTCGAGAGAAAGGTTGTGCCAACCACATGGGTGGCTTTATATAGTGCTGAGAATTAACCCGTGCTTGACGACTAAGTCGGCCCGGACCAAGAACAGCGTATAATTTGTAACATGTGCAACCAGTGTAGCCCCAGATCAGCACACATTAGATGACAGGACGGACAAGCATTATTACGCCCGCGAAAATAGGTACTACAGTGTACCAAACCCAGACTCCCAGAGTATTAGTTGGTAGCACACTGGCGGCTTTGATCAAAAGGGGCCAATTCCCAGACCCATTATACGTATCGGGCGGCGATGGCCCGAACGGTCAATCCCTATAATAAAGGGGTCTATTCGTTATAAATAGACCAGATTATACATGTACATGTATCTGCATATCGAGAACTACATGTACATGTTGTAATGTTTAACACTGGTGGAATAGTTACACAGTTATATATTTATTAACTACTATAAAAACAGTTTGTGCCTAAATGATGGCACCCCAAATAATATACACACACAAGTATAAATTCATGAAGCCCAAACCCGTTTAAACCCGTCACTTACCTGCGCTCGATGTTACTTTAATTGATAGTCGTGTAGCCAGCAAATCGCAGGAACGGCCGCATATTATGTCACTGTTATCAGCAGACAACGCAACAACGCAAATGTCCCTCCATCACGTGACCAAAGGCTACACATCCGTTTGTTAAGACATACATACATTACGTGTACTATCCGGGGCATACGTCGTTAAATATACATGCACTCATGATAATCTGAATATTCACATATACTTAAACATTACAACGCTGAATCAAATGTTGTCGTCTGCTGTCTGGGAAAACGTCGCTAAATATGCATATAGTTATACTACGCACTGGTAGACATACATTGCTGAATACAAATTTGTCGTCTGCTGTTAAATGCTTGTTTTATATTTTAGTCACCAAACCATGCCTTGCCAGCACTATACAATAATTTCCAATGTCAAACCGTGTTTTATTGACAATAATTTAAAATACAAAATGTGGAAGAAACCGCAGACGACACTTTTAGTTCCCAGCGTTATAAGGTTTAACTGATCTGACTGATGTATACATGTGTGTATCAGCCACTTAACAAACGAGGAAGTTTTGCGAGTCTAGCACAAACTTGAACAATTTACACAAGAGTAGTTTAACCGTTGCATTTCCCAAACAAATATAGTCGTCTGCTGTTTGTGTTCTATTTTACTTTGTTTCTGATCAAAAACACTGTTTGACAGCAATTTAGAATCATTTTTAATGGAAATGATTCTAAAGTGATGTCAAATCATGATTTTATTGTAAAATATAAGAACAGCATAATGTCTAATTTAACCGTTACACTGCCGAATTAAATATTGTCGTCTGCTCTTAATGTTCTATTTCCCTTTTTCATCTCATCAAACACATTGTTGGACAATCATTTAGAATAATTTCCAATGAAAAGGTTCGTACTGTAAATCTGTATTACCGTGACATATACATACGCTGTTAATCTGGTGACCTTACAAGGTATCTGGATTAGAGCGGCTGCCGGTGCTCATTCAGGTTGATAGAGCTTCCTATGGACCCTTCCAGGTGTCCGGTCTACATGGTCTATAGCGGTTCCTACTCTCCCGCCTGCGATTTTCTTACCAAGAATTGCAATCCAGCGGTCCTTTAATTGCAATTCGTCCCCTCTGAAATTGCAGTCTAATTGCGGTCCAATCGCGGCCCAGTTTTTGCGGTCATTCTTTCGCGATACCGTTTGTGCGGTCATTCTTTCGCGGTCCAGTTTCTGCGGTCATTCTTTCGCGATACCGTTTGTGCGGTCATTATTTCGCTATTTGCGGTAAAAACTTACCGTATCATCGTATAGTACAGTTTGTTTACATTATACAAACGTACTATACGAATATTATACAAACATACGATATCCGTTCGTATATACGATATATCCGTACGGATATGGTATGAATATACAGTGGGTCATCGTGCGGTTTAAATATACCGATGCACCGGTTCATTTCGCATGTAAACATCCGGTTTTCATTTCGATCATCTGCCATAATTTTAAGTTTTTCAAAATGAATACATTTTCAGTTTTACGATACGGAAACAATTTAAAACTGAGTATTGTGAAGTACGGTATCACAGTTTTTGTCTATGACTACACTACACCCCCCCCCCCCCCCGACCACCACTTCTGTCTGTAACGCAGGATGACGTGGCCGACTGATCAAGTGCTATACTATTCCTGGTGCGATGGTCGACAGATCAAGGGCTAAACTAGTCTCGGTGCGATGGCCGACTGATCAAGGGCTAAACTATTACTGGTGCGATGGTCGACTGATCATGTTCTAAACTGGTCCTGGTGCGATGGCCGACTGATCGAATGCTATACTAGTCCTGGTGCGATGGCCGCCTGATCAAGTGCTAAACTAGTCATGGTGCGATGGCCGACTTATCAAATCACATGTCATAATAACTAGATGGCCATGGCCCGCATGTCGTGCCCGCCGAGGCATTTGATAGTACAAATAATTTTTTTATTGCAACAAAGCTTAAGCCCGTTGACGTAAAAACATGCCGCACCCGCCGAGGCTTTGATAGTATACCCAAAAACTTTAACTAAAAAAACACTTTAACCAAAAACTTTATCCTGAATGCACACCAATGTGCCGACTATATCGCTCTGTCTGCATGCGGGCCCAACAAAAACTTTAAGGGAAATTTAAAAGTAAGTTGACCGTGACATTGGGTACATACAGAGTGGCCTGTGGTTCTCTTACCAGGCGAATTGCAATTCCTGGAGCGCAGGATTGCAATTCGCGTTCCCATTAATTGCAATTGGACCGCAATCGGACTGCAATCATGTGACTGAGGTCCATAGAGTTGGTTGCGAAATTGCACTACTTATAGCGCAGTTAGTGCTGCGCTCCGCTTTTAATTGCAGTTTACTCTCCTTTTTTTCTTCAAACTGCGAAAGAATGACCGCTTTACGCTCCGCTCTGCGGTCAAACCAGCGGACCACTCTGCTTGACCAATGAGGCAATAAAATCGAAATAGTTGACAAACGTATCCGTGTTTCAATCCAAATTTGATCCCATCTATCGAATTCAAAGTGACTAGAAAGTCAGCGGTATTGGTGATCTGTTTGTGTTGGTGCTCAAATATAAATCGGCGGGTTATTGCGATACAAACAGTGAAACATTGACCTTGACAATTTATTGGACAAAACCAAATGTCGTCACTGCCGTTCGGAATATCAAGAACACATTAATAGACACCACCATACTCACAATATATTTATTTTCATATAAAATCAAATTATAATGTGTGGTCTACGGTATAATATAGCAAAACTAACCATAAATTTTGCGTTTTGTTTACTTTTTCGTCGGTATCAAATTACGTTTTCCTATTCTGTTAACATTATTTCGACGCGATCCTATAGTCGACATGACAATTTCTGAGATCAACACAACTTTTCATAATGTCTTTCAATTTCAAGCTGCAAGGAGACTGTGAATTGCATATTAACCATAATAACATGGTGAAAATATTGATTTTAAAAGAAAAGCATATTTTAATTTTCGAAACCTGATCATAAAAACAAAATTAAAAATTTATTTTGGAATTAGATTTCTATTACTGGAAACGTTTTGTTCTGGCTGTTGATTTCTATTGGCCCGAATCAAATTTTGTGAAGAAAATATTTATTCCGGTGATAGCCATTTCTTTAAAATAAAACGGTTTACTTGTGTCACAGAGTGAGAAAGATAAATAACGGCCCGGAATCGAACCAGGGACCTCGTGTTCTCCGTACCATGCCCATGGCTCTACCGAGCAAGCTAACAAGGCACAGATCATACACAATTCATCCCCATAGTCAGTTGCGTACTGTGACATTCTTCTCCGCCAAATTGAAATTCGTCCTCGAATTCCATGTTTAATTTTTGTCTCCGAATTCCATATGTTAGGGTACAATTTTGGGAGTATTTATCACTCGCGGTTCTTGGTTGGGTAACAATTGTCACTGGGCAGAAATATGTCCACCCAGAATTCCATATTTGTGGAACATTTCTTCATCAGTCACGACTCCACGTTGGGAGTAGTTGCGGCAAGTAACTGCAGAATACTCAATTATCGTCCGTACCCAGAGGTTTTTCCTGCAGAGTACCGAATCGGATCTCATTCGCGCTTTAGCTGTTAATTGTAACATATTGTTCTGTACTTATTACACAGAAATGAATAAGTATAATACTGACATTTCTTTCAATTGAAAAATACAGAAAATATGTCGCAATGAACAGTTGAAGTGCAAATCAAATGTGATTTGGTACTTTGCAGGGGAAACCTACGGAGAGCACCATAACTCTCGGTACGGAGGATGCGGGAGTATTCTGCAGAGTTACTTCCCGCAACTACGTTGGGCGCTAAATGTCACAGGGTGAGAAAGATGCGCACTAGCCCGGAATCGAACCGGGGATCTCTGGTTTACCACACCATCGCTCTACCTACAGATCAAACCGGGCACACATACACACTTATTCACCATGATAGTGATCACTTCATTCAACCAAAAATTCACAAGCTAGAAGTTATGCCAAATTATTAGTCAACGTCACAGATTATGCTCTTGGCGACATTAGCGGACACAAATTTGTCCATCAATTTGATCAAGTAAACAACGGAATCTGACAGATAACACTACGACGGCGCATGGAAACAACATTATTCTGGTACATTATTCTGGTACTTGGAATCAAAATGGTGGATATTAAGGTCAATATGTGAGGCGTGACGGAACCTTTAACATCACGATAGCAGCTACAGGGATTGATGTACGCATTTATTTAGAGAAAAAAGAGATTACAACCGGCATTGGATAATATACTAAGTGACATTTTGTTCTAACGTACACCAACATAGAGGATTAAATTTGCGACAGTGTTGGATTCTGGATTTTGTGGACAGGTGACAGAAATCGGAGCTGGATAAGAACCGACAGACGTGATTCTGAATATGCGTGTTTGGTCTGTGGTTATTCTTCCAGATCATGTCATGCATGTTTTAATTTCACGTCATGTCAAAGCAGCATTATTGAACATAATGAATAACTTTAATATTCTACACCAGAATGAAGTTAATTCATCGTCTGATGTGTAACTGATGAATTAAGGTAAGTTACTTGTATATGACTTTTGCCTCACTAATTTGTATGCTCCACCACGATAGTGGAGGGGGCATTTAGTGTTACCCTTGTCCGTTCTTCCGTCCGTCACCAACCTAGTAACTCGTAAAACTTTTAAACCGTAATAGCTACAGACCTGAAACTTGGTACATGTATGTTTGATTCGACCCCATGGTCATGGATTATCTCCCCCTTTTCAAGTTAGAATTTTCCAATTTTGGCTTGTAGCTCGTAAAACTTTTAAACCCTAATAGCTACACACCTGAAACTTGGTATATAACTTCCTTATGATGAGTAGATTTGCAAAGTTTATTTTGATTCGACCCAGAGTCGTGGATTATCTCCCCCTTTTTGAATTAGAATTTGAAAATGTTGCCTTGTAACTCGTAAAACTTTTGTAATAGCTACAGCACTGAAATTTGATATGTAGCTTCCTTCTGATGAGTAGATACGGAAAGTTTATTTCGATTTGTTATTCGAACCCCGTGTCATGGATTATCTCTCACTTTTGGACACTGGAATTTTGCCTTGTTTACTATCAAAGCGATCTGTGGGGTATCCGTGTTCTATGAACACATTTTCTAGTTTACTTATCTCCCTTTGTTTGTTCGCTCACTGATTTGTCCGGAGCATAACGCGAACACCCTTTGCAATATGTTTTATGAAACTTAACACATGCATAGGTCTCACGGGACAGTGCGGAGCTAGCGTTAAAGGTACATGCCCACTCAGTAGGCACAAACTGTTATTTATGTCAGAGATATCATCGGAGATTTTCTGGCCAGCCAAACAATCATTTACCATTACCCACGTATTGTTTGGCATTATTATACATTTTATATCCGAATAAAATTTCCACATTGATATCAGGGACGATAACCGTGTTTCCTTAAAATGTTAACGGACATTACTATTTATTCTCTGTATTTATTTTTTGATGTGCAATGATCATACATTATAATCTGTCAATTTTGTTTTCAGTTGATGCATTTAATTAGTATAAATAATTATAAAATATCATGCCCCATTTGCACATGAAAATAGCGATACCACCGCGCATCACTATCAGTAAAATAAATATTACCAAATGATTATATCTGTATAGCGTGCACTCGTAATGTTTATAACTAGTGGAATAGTGACAATTATACACTTATTTAATTCCCATAAAGAGCATTTTTAGCCTACTGAGTGGGCATGCACCTTTAAAAAGGGGTTGGACAATTTGTGTCGCGACCGCCTGCGGACAGTGCGATATAGTCTGCGCATTGACATCCATCCGTATTTTATTTGCCGAGCCTGCTTGCGGAAAGCGAGACTTAGTGAGCACAATGACGTCCGTGCGTCAGTCCGTGCGTCAGTCCGTCCGAAATCGGTGTATGTTTTTAAATATCATATCCTAAGTCACATTGACTTGAAAGATCAAATGCTTATTAGTCCTCATCAATGTATTCATTCTGTGTCGCACTCATGCGGCCCCTGTGCCCCAAGGTCAAGGTCAAATGACGTTGACATTTTTGCATACCTTATATCTCCTCAACACTTACTCAGATTTGCTACAAACTTCAGATAATTCTTTATTATCATCCATATTTTCATATTATAGCCCACGCATGCGACCCACATGCCAAAGATCAAGGTCAAATGACTTTCAAATTTGGGTTAAAACTTTTACATACCTTAATTCAAACTTCAAATAAATATACTCCGAGACCATCAAATGCCTCGGTGGGCTCGACATGCGGGCCATGGCCATCTGGTTTTTATTTACCGTAGGTTAAAGATTTTAAGAACACTATATCTCAAAAACAGCTTCGCCAATTCACTCGAAGCTTCACATGTGTGTTTATCATCATCCATATTTTCATTCTATGCTCAACCCCTGCAACCCCTGTGCCCAATATCAAGGTCAAATTACATTGAAATTTACCTCAAAGTTTTTGACATGCCTGCATGTGGGCAGTGCGATATAGTTGTCACATTGGCCTACATACGTACGTACATCCATATGTACGTCACTTCGTGCGTCCGGTTAAAGTTTCTTTGATTTAAGGTTAAAGTGTTTATAGGTACATGCCCACTCAGTAGGCACAAACTGTGCTTTATAGCAATTAAATATTAAGTGTATAATTGTGTCACTATTCCACCAGTTCTAAAAATTATGTGTGCCCGCTATCCATATATAATCATTTAGTAATATTTATTTTACTGATAATGACTAGCGGTGGTATCAAGCTATTTTCATATTCAAATGAGGCATGATATTTTTTAATTATTTATGCTAATTAAAGTAGTGTGTATTCTCAGTTATTTGTAGGAATTAAATAAGTATATAATTTTGTCGCTATTCCACCAGTTCTAAACATTACGAGTGCCCGTTATATGGATATAATCATTTTGTAATGTTTATTTCACTGATAGTGACACGCGGTGATATCAGGCTATTTTCATTGGCAAATGGTGCATGATATTGTTTAATTACTTATACTAATTAAATGTGATCCCCTGAAAAAATAATGTTTTCGACAGATTATAAAGTATGATCATTGCATATCAAAAAATAAATAGTAATGTCTTGGTAACATTTTAAGGAAACACAGTTATCGCCCCTGATTGCAGTGTGGAAATTTACGTCTGATATAAAATGCATAATAATGCCAATAAATACGTGTATTAATGGTGAATTAATGTTTATTTTGCCCGAATATGTCTCAGATGATGTCTCTGATATAAAGAACAGTTTTTTGCCTAATGAGTGGGCATGTACCTTTAAGAACTCTATATCTCTGAAACCGCTTCACCAAATCACTCGAAACTTCACATACTTTGTATTTGTCACCAACATTTTCATTATTATTTATATGTGCCCAATTTCACGGTCAAATTACTTTGAAATTTCCATTAAAGTTTGTGTTGGGCCCGCTTGCAGACAGAGCGATATAGTCGGCACATTGGTGTGCATTCAGGATAACGTTTTTGGTTAAAGTGTTTTTTTAGTTAACGTTTTTGGGTATACTATCAAAGCCTCGGTGGGTGCGGCATGTTTGTACGTCAACAGGCTAAAGCTTTGTTGCAATACAAACATTGTTTGTACTATCAAATGCCTCGGTGGGCACGACATGCAGGCCATGACCATCTAGTTATTATGGCATGCGATTTTGATCAGTCGGCCATCGCAACATGACTAGTTTTGCACTTGATCAGTCGGCCATTGCACCAGAACTAGTTTAGCACTTGATCAGTAGGCCATCGCACAAGGACTAGTTTAGAACTTGATCAGTAGGCCATCGCACCAGGACTAGTTTAGCACTTGATCAGTCGGCCATCGCACCAGGACTAGTTTAGAACTTGATATGTCGACACTCGACCGTCTCACCAGGACTAGTATAGCACTTGATCAGTCGGCCATCGCACCAGGACTAGTTTAGAACTTGATCAGTAGGCCATCGCACCATAACTAGTATAGCGCTTGATCAGTCGCCCATTGCTCCATGCCCAGTATAGCACTTGATCAGTTGTCCATTTCACCATGCCCCAGTATAGCACGTGATCAGTCGGCCATGCCGAGTATAGCACTTGATCAGTCGGCCATCACACCAGGACTACTTTAGCACTTGATCAGTCGGCCATCGCACCAGGACTGGTTTATAACTTGATCAGTCGGCCATCACACCAGGACTACTTTAGCACTTGATCAGTGGGCCATTGCAACAGGATTAGTATAGCACTCAATCAGTCGGCCATCACACCAGGACTTGTTTAGAACTTGATCAGTCGGCCATCACACCAGGACTACTTTAGCACTTGATCAGTGGGCCATTGCACCAGGATTAGTATAGCACTCGATCAGTCGGCCATCGCACCAGGACTAGTTTATAACTTTATCAGTCGGCCATCGCACCAGGTCTAGTTTAGAACTTGATCAGTCGACCATCGGACCAGGAATAGTTTAGGCCATGATTAGTCGGCCATCGCACCAGACTAGTTTAGCCCTTGATCACTCAGCCATCGCACCAGGACTAGTATAGTACTCGATCAGTCGGCCATCGCACCATGACTAGTTTAGAACTTGATCAGTCGGCCATCGCACCACGACTAGTTTAGAACTTGATCAGTCGGCCATCACACCAAGACTAGTATAGCACTTGATCAGTCGGCCATCGCGCCAGGACTAGTTTATTAGTTAGTGGTGGTCGGGGGGGGGGTGTGTAGTGTAGTAATAGACGAAAACTGGTGGTGGTGGTGATACACATTGTTCCCACTGTGGGATATAGACCGGAACTTTTAGGACGCCAAATGTAGATGGCTGGTGTGTGTGGGGGATCATTGTTTTGTGTCCCCGGCGGTGGTGCGTAGATATGGCAAGAAATCATACCACTTTCCCTGATGGGCGTGTTTGTGTACTAGTATACATGCATTCAAAGTATTGCTACAACTGTCTACAGTGACAATTACTGGGACAGTACAATCTTCTACGGGGTACACACTGGTATAAGCATCTGCATAGTACTACATAGTACTACAACGTTCGACAAGGGTCTACGGGGGGACACACTGGTATACAGCATCTACTAGACTACATAGTACACAAGGTCACAAGGTCTACAGGGGCACACTGTACAGCATCTACAGAACTACAATACAATAGTACTACAATGTTCTACAAGGGTCTACGGGGGCACACATTGGTATACAGCATGTACATAGTACTACATAGTACTACAAGGTTCTACAAGGTTCTACAGGGGCACACATTGGTATACAGCATTTACATAGTACTACATAGTACTACAAGGTTCTACAAGGGTCTACGGGGGGACACATGGTATACATCATCTACATATACAAGGTTATACAAGGGTCTACAGGGCCACACACTGGTATACAGCATCTACATAGTACTACATAGTACTACACTGTTCTAAAAGGGTATACAGGGGCACACACTGGTATACAGCATCTACATAGTACTACATACAATGTAGTAATACAAGGTTATACAAGTGTCTACAGGGGCACACACTGGTATACAGCATATACATAGTACTACATAGTACTACAAGGTTCTACAAGGGTCTACGGGGGGACACACTGGTATACAGCATCTACATAGTACTACATAGTAATACAAGGTTCTACAGGGACACACACTGGTATACAGCATCTACATAGTACTACCTAGTACTACAAGGTTCTAGACGGGTCTACAGGGGAACACACTGGTATACAGCATCGACATAGTACTACATAGTACTACATAGTACTACAAGGTTCTACAAGGGTCTACATGGGGCACACACTGGTATACAACATCTACATATTACTACATAGTACTACAAGGTTCTACAATGGTCTACGGGGAGACACACTGGTATACAGCATCTACATAGTACTACATAGTAATACAAGGTTCTACAAGGGTCTACAGGGCCACACACTGGTATAAAGCATCTACATAGTACTACAAGGTTCTACAATGGTCTACAGGGACACACACTGGTATACAGCATCTACATAGTACTACAAGGTTCTACAAGGGTCTACTGGGGGACACACTGGTATACAGCATCTACATAGTACTACATAGTACTACAAGGTTCTACAAGGGTCTACAGGGGCACACACTGGTATACAGCATCTACATAGTACTACATAGTACTACATAGTATGACAAGGTTCGACAAGGTTCTACATGGGCACACACTGGTATACAGCATATGTATAGTACTACATAGTACTACAAGGTTCTACAAGGGTCTACAGGGGCACACACTGGTATACAGCATCTACATAGTACTACATAGTACTACATAGTAATACAAGGTTCTACAAGGGTCTACAGGGACACACACTGGTATACAGCATCTACATAGTACTACATAGTACTACAAGGTTTTACAAGGGTATACAGAGGCACACACTGGTATACAGCATCTACATATTACTACATAGTACTACATAGTAATACAAGGTTCTACAAGGGTCTACAGGGGCACACACTGGTATACAGCATCTACATAGTACTACATAGTACTACAAGGTTTTACAAGGGTATACAGGGGCACACACTGGTATACAGCATCTACATAGTACTACATAGTACTACAAGGTTCTACAAGGGTCTACAGTGGCACACACTGGTATACAGCATCTACATAGTACTACATAGTACTACAAGGTTCTACAAGGGTATACACTGGCACACACTGGTATACAGTATCTACATAGTACTACATGATAGTACTACAAGGTTCTACGGGGGCACACACTTGTATACAGCATCTACATAGTAATACAAGTTTCTACAAGGGTCTCTGATTTTATGACCATTTTGTGCCAACTGAGTGGGCATGTGCCTTGAGTATTTAATAGTATATCGCAAGGAAAGTGAGTGGTGAGCTGTATAAAAAATGGGAATATTTCAAGTTGAATATTTTTCTCACAAATAATGTTCCAAAACAAATGGACAGAAACTATCTGAATATATAATAGTTACATTTAGTTAATATCTGTACAAAATTATAGGTCTTCAGCTTGTACGGTTTAAAAGTTTTACGAGTTACAATTAAGGTTGGTGACGGACGGAAGGACGGACAAGGGTAAACTAAATGCCCGTCCAGTTTCATGGTGGGGCATAACAATGCTTTTCAAACCAGTTTATCTTTTTTGTCTTATCTGCATCAAAGCAGTAGTCAGTGGTAACATAAATCACTGAAAGGAATTATGTCATTACTGGCTGATTTTGTGCAAGAATTGCATCACTACTAGTGGGTTTTTCCAAGTATAGCCAAGTTAAATTTAATATGAACAATCCGGGACTTAATGTTTACGACATCCACTGCTGAGATTCAAATGTGATAATTAGCAAACAAGTGCACGTCTATGTCAAAGAACAAGTTGCAACTGTGTTCCTACAATATCCATTAAAAGTTCTCAACTGTTTTTGTGAAATGCTTATTCGGAGTTAGCATCTGAGATACAGCCACTTTAAAATATACCACCGACTTCTATTAGTACCGGTATTATACTCTTTTATATAATAAATTGTTAGAGGCAGTGCTTGTCTCAGATAATTTCTCAATATGTGGTTTACACGAATGTATATCAAAATCCCCTCCGTTCATAATCCCCTCTACTGAAAAATGACAGGGGTTATCATAATCCTCTCTTGTTTTGCAGAGACTATCATAATGCCGTCTGTGGAACATATGTGGAAATGACAGGGCTATCATAATCCCCTCTGTGGAAGTGACAGGGCTATCATAATCCCCTCTGTGGAAATGGAATTAGTCAGGTCATATAAAAAGGTATTTGTAATCCAATTAAAACTGGAATCAGATAATTATTGTTTGTACATGTTGGTCACTGTTTATACTAATTGTGTTTTGTTTTTAAAGGTACATGCCCACTGAGTAGGCACAAAATGTTCGTTGTAAGTATTAAATACGTGTATAATTGTGTCACTATTGCACCAGTTCTAAAAATTACGAGTGCCCGCTATACAGATATAATAATTTAGTAATATGTATTTTAATGATAGCGTCGCGCGGTGGTAACAGGTTATTTTCAAATGCAAATGAGGCATGGTGTTTTTCAATTATTTATAATAATTGAATGCGTCACCTGAAAAAATAATATTTTCTACAGATTATAGAATATGATCATTGTACATCAAAAAATAAATACAGATAATAAATAGTAATGTCCGTTACCATTTTAAGGAAACACGGTTATCGCCCCTGATATCAGTGTGGAAAATTACTTCTGATGTAAAATGCATAATAATGTCAATCAGTATGTGGGGTAATGGTGAATGAATGATTATTTGCCAGAAAATATCTCATATGATGTCTCCGATATAAAGAATATTTTTAGCCTCCTGCTTGGGCATGTACCTTTAATAATCAAATTAACATGAAAAGTATCAGACTATCAGTGATGATTGACAAGTCATAACATTTACTTTTCCTATTAATTGGATTACTAAAAACATTGACAATTTCATAAGGGGATTATGATAGCCCTGTCATTTCCACAGAGGTGATTATGATACCCCTGTTAAAATCACAGAGGGGATTATGATAGCCCCTGCAAAACGACAGAGGGGATTTTGAGTGTCCCGGTTTACACAAACTAGAAAATGTGGTTTGTCGATGCACTGAGGGACCCTATTTGACAAACGGTTACGTTATTGTTTATTTACAGGTACTTTCAAATAAATAAACGGACAGACAGACAGACAGACAGACAGACAGACAGACAGACAGACGGACGGACGTACGATCAGTTGCGAGGGTAACTGTATTAATGTGGCAGAATCTATCGTTACTAAGTAATGTATGTGTGCAATATGAATATATTAGCTGAAGGCAAACAGAAATTACAGGTGATTTGAGAAACTGTTACAAAACTTTCAAAAAAATAAAATAAACAGACAGACGGACGGACGCACAAACAGCAGCGAGGATATTTTTAATGTGGAAGGATATATCGTTACTAAGTAATGCAAGTTTGCAATATTAAGATATTAGCTGAAGGTAAACAGAAATTATAGGTGATTTGAGAAAACTTTCAACAAAATAAATGGACAGACCTACAGAGACGGACGGGGCGAAACCGATAGGCAGGGGCTCACGGCCGCCGCCTTGACGGACAATACAAATTTGTAACGCAAATCTTATGGATGGACGAATGGATGGACAAACAAACGGACCGAAGGAATAAAAAAAAATGTATACCCCTCTACATGCTTCTTCCAGGGAATATAAATACATATATCTCTTAAAGGTACATGCCCACTCAGTAGGCACAAAATGTTCTTTATAGGAATTAAATAAGTGTACAATTGTGTCACTATTCCACCAGTTCTAAATATTACGAGTGCCCGCTATACAGATATAATCATTTATTAATATGTATTTTAATGATAGTGACGCACGGTGGTATCAGGCTATATTCATATGCAAATGAGGCATAATATATTTTAATTATTTATGCTAATTAAATGCGTCACCTGAAAATATAATATTTTCAACAGATTATAAAGAATGATCATTGCACATCAAAAAATAAATACGGAGGATAAATAGTAATGGTTGTTAACATTTTAAGGAAACACAGTTATCGCCCCTGCTATCAGTGTGGACATTTATGTCTGATATAAATTGTATAATAATGCCAATCAATACGTGGGGTTATGGTGAATGAATGTTTGTTTTACCAGAAGATGTATCCGATGATGTCTCTCATATAAAGAACATTTTTGTGCCTACTGAGTGGGCATGTACCCTTAATGTACGGTATTTTGTTTTTATACAGTGACAATATATTCTACATAAAACACACACAAAAAATAAATAATGAAACTTACATGCACGTTAAAAAATAAAGTTAAATATTAAAACTTACATGCAATTCCAAAAAATAATAATGATTATTATTAATACTAACACATACTTACTTGCAGCAGTATACAGTCAATATGGCAATATAAATGTCCAAATATACAACTTCAACTAAAAATTATTTCTGATCTGCTTATAGAGAGTGTCTGCTAATAATAATTATTTTTCTCTCAGTTCACAGTAGATGACAAGTTTAAGTTGATTTTGATTGGATAAGTTGTCCAGTGTACTGACCAATTTCAATCTGAATCCCATAAAGCACCAGTGGCTTACCTGTCTCTGTGGCTTATCAGTTTCCTGATGTTTGATGTTGTGCATCAAAGGATCTGTTATCAGGATGCCCAGAGGGTGGTACATGTAACTGGAACGTCAATCTGACCATCAAGACTTGTGTATTTTCTGTTCAAACTATCCCATCTAAACATTAAACAAAAAGGTTAATTGTGCGACCAATATTCTTTTTTTCATTCTATTTTATAAATAACAACAAATAAATGTGATAAATTGTTATGATATACATAGTAACGCTTTCCCAAATAAAAAGGGATTTTCCCCACAATATTCTTTTTTTCATTCTATTTTATAAATAACAACAAATAAATGTGATAAATTGTTATGATATACAGTCAAACTTGTCTTAAGCAAGCGGCCATGGGAAAGTCCAAAATTGCTTGCTTAACACAGGTGGGTGCTTAATGGAGGTTCATCTTGGACCGACTTATAACTTGTTCCATATAGATATGTACAATTAATGTACAGTCAAACTTGTCCTAAGTTCATATGTACATCATGATATACAGTGTTTACTTTAATTTCGAATACTCATTGATCTAAGCGGCGCCTATGTCAATTAGAAATGCCAAATGCGTCTTTGTGTAAATAAAAAAAATAAAAAAAAAAGAGAAGAAAAATCATGATTTCTGAAGCCCCCCCCCCCCCTGAATCCGCTACTGGATAATGTAAATACAATATGCACAATAGAATGGATTATCAAACGGAACGTTTAATAATTTGATGGTTCAATCGCGTGTTTGTTGTTACAAGATGTACCAGTTCGTCCGAAATCACCAGTTTTGTCTGGCGTATGTAGTACTTGCACATTATGATGCATGCAAATTAATCCGTTTAAGTTCACTTAAAATATAATTTATGAACTTGGATGTGCATAAATTCTGTATATTTAGTGAATACCAAACTGAATTATCATAAAAATCGGGTTACGTTAACATCGATTGGAAAAAGTTGCAAAAGGACGAAACTACGTAGGTACGAAATAGCCGAAATTGTCCGTGATATTTACAGACTTTTTCATGTTTTCTGACAATACAGTTAGCCATATTTGGTTGAAATAAACGCGTGTTTGCGTGTTTGCATGTGTTTTTTTTGTCTGGTTGAGAGTATTCGGAGGGAGTTAACTATACCGGCCTTTACTTATCAGCGATTGGCTGTACTGTATAAATAACTTGGCCACGAGAATAACACGTGTTTTGAACTGACAACTATAGTAGCCAGAAGCAATGTTTGGCCACAGGTGGAAGACTCGGACCTATGACACCGAAAAAATGCCTATTAAAAAAAATCCCATTGCCCCACCCACTTGGTCTCGTGCATTACCATCTTCTATAAAGAGAAGATGGTAATGTACGAGACCAAGTGGGTGGGGTAATGGGATTTTTTTAATAGGCATTTTTTTGGTGTCATATGTCCGAGTCTTCCACCTGTGTATTTGGCTAGGGGAATTATTGAAACTATCGACCCGTGACTTTTATTGTCACAGCGAGTAGGCATGATTTTAGTGAATCGCATAATGATGTGATGAAAATTTGGTCAAACAATCGGGTGTCAAAAAACAAATTGAAATGGTATTGTAAACAGTTTGGCAGGCCTGCAATTAGCGAGATTTAGGTCACTGGGTGGGAAATGGGGATTACCTGAACGAATTTGGTTCCAGCTTTTTTTTTTAGAATTTCCGATATTTTCCGAGAATGGTCGCTAAAACGAGGATTTCGAGTCAAAATGGACGATTTTGCATGGCCGTTGCCCGCGTTAGACAGGTTCACGCTTAATACAGGTGCATTTTAGAGTAATTTTCATTGGGGGGAAATAAAATGGCCGCTTAACGGAGGGAGACGCTTAATACAGGTGGCCGTTAGTACAGGTGCGACTGTACATAGTAACGCTTTCCCAAATAAAAAGGGATTTTCCCAAAAATTCCCTTTTATACAGCATAAATCAGCGTTTTGGATACAACCAAATTCCATTATTGGTACATTTATTTAAAGATTGTATGAAATATCATACATTCGTTAAGACCATATTTTCAAAAATTCCCTTCTATACAGCATAAATCAGTGTTTTGGATACAACCAAATTCCATTATTGGTACATTTCTTTTACGATTGTATGAAATATCATACATTCGGAAAGACCATATTTTCAAATCAGACCCAACCATGTACATAGTTTTGGTTTGAATGAGTACCATTATCTGAATATATACACAACAAGTCTTGCCAATTTTGTATTCTTTTAATAAATAATACAGTTTCATACAATGAACACAAAACATTTGCGAACGTATGAAATTTCATACGATCAAACTCATTGATCGCTTTTCCATCATTGGTGATTGTTTGAAATTACGATTACAATAAATAATACTTGACTATATACAGCTTTAACTAAGTCTCAGAAAACAAATATTTGCGAACGTATGAAATTTCATACAATCAAAAACAGTCAATGAGACAGTTTTTCCATTATTTGTGATTGTATGAAATTACATACGATCAAAATAAATAATACTGGACAATATACAGCATTCACTAAGTCTCAGAAAACAAACATTTGTGAACGTATGAAATTTCATACAATCAAACTCATTGGTCGCTTTTACATAATTGGTGATTGTTTGAAATTACATACGACCGAAATAAATAATACTGGACTATGCAGCTTTTACTAAGTCTCAGGAAACAAATATTTGCGAACGTATGAAATTTCATACAATCAAAAACAGTCAATGAGACAGTTTTTCCATCATTGGCGATTGTATGAAATTACATACGATCGAAATAAATAATAAAGGACTATATACAGGTCTAACTAAGTCTCAGAAAACAAACATTTGCGAACGTATGAAATTTCATACAATCAAACTCATGGTCGCTTTTACATAATTGGTGATTGTTTGAAATTACATACGAACAAAATAAATAATACTGGACTATGCAGCTTTTACTAAGTCTCAGGAAACAATATTTGCGAACGTATGAAATTTTCATACAATAAAAACAAAAACAGTCAGAGACAGTTTTTATCCATCATGGCGATTGTAATGAAATTACATACGATCGAAATAAATAAAACTGGACTATATACAGCTTCAACTAAATGTCAGAAAACAAATATTTGCGAACGTATGAAATTTTCATACAATCAAAAACAGTCAATGAGACAGTTTTTTTTTCCATCATTGGCGATTGTATGAAATTAACATACGATCGAAATAAATAATACTGGACTATACAGCTTCAACTAAATGTCAGAAAACAAATATTTGCGAACGTATGAAATTTCATACAATCAAAAACAGTCAATGAGACAGTTTTTTCCATTATTGGTGATTGTATGAAATTACATACGATCAAAATAAATAATAGTTTTTCCATTGATGATCATTACGGATTCCAAACTTTAAGTCTCAAATAATAAGTATTTCATACAATCAAATTCAGTCA
Organism: Conchocele bisecta; assembly: GCA_029237695.1. Taxonomy (NCBI): domain Eukaryota; kingdom Metazoa; phylum Mollusca; class Bivalvia; order Lucinida; family Thyasiridae; genus Conchocele; species Conchocele bisecta. Next base: position 54,238,385 of record CM055275.1, on the reverse strand, counting down.
AAGTCACAGTTTTTCTATTTGTGATCGTCTGAAATTATATACGAACGAAATAAATAATACTGGATTCTAAAACTTTGAGTTTCAGTTAACAAGCATTTGCGAACGTATGAAATTTCATACAATCAAACACAGTCAATGCGACATTTTTCCATTGATAATTGTACGAAATTACATACAATCTAAAAATTACACGTTATGTTCCTAAACACATTTGTACTTGAATAAAACAAGTGTATCAGTATATCGGCAGTCTCCGCGAAAGACTGTCGGACCTTGGACCTGGCCGACAAAAATTGACCAGGACCAGTAAATATTCTCGAAACTTCGGTCCTCGTGTCCGATGAAATTTTCAAGTTGGTGACGAGCTCAGCCAATGACAAATTCTCCTCGTCCTTTACTAGTTTAGAACATGAAGTCAAAGTCATTGAGCTGTGTTTGTTTACAAAAATGTGTCGGTGAAAATGGTTGTAAGCTGCTTCCCTATTGGTGAATAGCAATCATAAAGTCAAATATCATTGGTCTGCATGCCAATAGCCAATCAAATATCGAGTTTTTAAACTACACGCGTCCGAATAGTAAATAATGAATTTACGTTTGTTTCCATAATGACCGCCCCTCAATATAATGTGTGGCAGTTTTCCCACGCTAGCGACACCTGTCGGGACATTCATTGGACACTTCAGACATTTATAATTAATTTATTCGCAAAGGTTTCTACACTTTCCTAATAAGGAATTTGAGTAAGTTTATTTCTAATAATAGAACCACACGCGATTTCGCGGAAACGAATATGCGTACGTTTTTTTTTAATTTTACAGTTTGGTTTAATATAATTTATAGAAGTGTGTTGTCTTCGCTTTTCTACATACTTTGTATGCCGAGAGGTATTGTCCAGAATTATAGGAGTGTGCTGTCCTGGCTTTTAAGTTTATATGGTTACATGTAGCTACGTTGCATCATATCGTATGTTTACATTCTTTGTCAAATGTCACAAGAGGTGAAACAGGCCGATGGCTTGAACACATTAAGATGGCTGAGTTGGCCACTCAATGCGCTGTATAAGATTCAGTAACAAGGGCATGTTCATATATATCGATACATGTACATATATTCAATCACATTTAGACTTGTGGCTAGTAGGGCCTGGAGGCTCGTCGGTTTCGTTGCAACACGATACAGAATCATCATAGGATTTCATGTGAGAAATTCAAGAAGTTCCGTGAATTTGAAATGAAACAAAGTAATAATAAATTTACCCTAATGCTAAGTTTACTGATTGCACCAAGTCTGTCACTCTCTGACCTTTACCTTGGGACTCGGAGCTTCATGTACTTGCTATAGTACGTTAGCCAATCATCAGAGGAATGTATGTGTGAAATATCAAGAAGTTTTACCACCCACCCCTACGTGAAAGCACCGAGTCTGTGAGCTTGACATTGGGGCTTAGGCCCAGAGGTTCATCAACTTGCTAGACTACAGCATGATAGAAAGCACACAATATAAAAACTGTACTGTATCGGACTGCTAGCTGATCAGTAAATACAAGCAAGAATTCCGCCAAGGAAGCGGTATCGCGCCTGCCGAGGGCCGAGGCATTTGACCAAGTAAATAAATGACCTTGACCTTGAGAATTTGGATGTGGGGGTGTGCGTAGTGAAGCATCATCCCAAGACAAACATTGATGTGAAATATTATGAAAGTCTGGCAAGGGGTTAAAGAGATATTGTGAAAAAACAATAACTTCTTAACGCATATGCCTTACAAAAAACCGAACGACGCGCACAACGCGGACAATGCCGACGGAAAAAGCGACGACTATAGTCGCGCCTCTGCTAAAGCAGGCGCGACAAAAAAAATGTACACTAGACAAAACTAAATAATCCCATCTTAGCTACATGTACTTGAATTCACAGAAATAATACGACACTGATTGATTGGATATATAAAGTACATCCAACATAATATCATATACAATAGCAGGGTTCAATTATGAGGGCGAAGTGACTTCAAGTGAGTGTCATCGTCATTTTTTTTTCGTTCACTTCACTTTTTATTTCCCGTCGGGCGAAGTAGACTTCGCTTTGAAAAAATCCCGGTAATTTTCGGTGATTGCAGTTTCCATATAATCGTCATAAATTGAAACAAAATTGCCTGTAGGGAACACTTCTGTATCACGGAAGTACTGTACATACAGCACTAACTTTCAGTACTGTCAGGCATCTTTCGTACACCATATCACTTGGTCTCGGTGGTGTGAATCCCCGTAAGAAAATGTGGCTACACTGCTGAACAGCTGGCATTCTCAAGGCCTTCAGAGGTGCGAGTGGCCAACCCTGAAAATAATTACAAATCACTTGAATTTTGAACAAGAACACCTAAAGTGAAAACAAGTGTGAAATACCCAAGAGACGCATCTAAATGCTGCCTGGATTGGCTAAAATTACAAATTTGGCCCTTTAGACATGGGTGGGCTATAGAATGAAATGAGATGTGGTGAAAACGCACTTGCAGTTCCATGTCATCAGACTTGTGGTTGCAATGACACCCGAAAAGGTAATAATGCATATTATCTAGGGCCTTGATAAGCAACTATAAAGATGGTAAAACTAACGAATGTTTACCACAGCAATACAAAGTTCGATAAAATTGGATATTATGTGTTTTGTTAAAGGCCCTGTGTCTCAGATGTGGATGAAATGTGACCAAAACAGTTGGTAACTAGAGCAAGTGAGCAGTCTCACAGATACCCACGATCTCTGCCTGAACCGGCAAAAAAAAACTTTAACGCAAATCTTACGGATGGACGAGCATACGAATGAAATGACAAAAAAAATATATACACCTTGACATACTTCTTATGGTTTTCTGAATATATATGACCCTATGGGTCACATAAACAAAAGTGTTGAAGGTCACAATATATACGCCCATTGAGGCATAGCCAGTTAGCAACACATCGTCTCCTCATGGTAAACGTGTATGGCAAATCATTTCATTGGTTTTTAAAGTGTATAGCAGAAACAGAAGCGCATGCACATTCTTGACATTTGACCTCTAAGTGTTACCCTGAACTTGGACATAAAGATGTGGGTATTGAAATCGACACATCATCTCAAGGCAAAACATTTGTAAATCCATTCATACGGACGGACGGACGCACAGACGGACACACGGATGGACGCACGCACGCATGGATACCCGGACGTGATTGTGATCACTATTTCTCGCTTTCCGCAAGCAGGCTCGACAAAAATGAACTGATAACACAAAAAAGACAATAATATTGTAGGTGTTAAAACATATTACCATTTCAAATAATTTTTTATTGTTTTAGTACCGGTAATCAAGATTTCCATTACAGAAATATTGGTAGCCAAAGGGCTATATTGTGGCTACCAGTAGCGCCACCTTACTTATTGAATGAAAATATGAGTAAATATAAAAATACACAAAGTTTCAAGTCAATCCAACTTACGGTTGCAGAGATATTGGGTACCCAAAAACTTTAAACACAAATCTTAAGGATGGAGGAACGGAAATATGAAAACTATAGTTTGCATGCTGGGTATAATAAGGTCATAGTGTTATGTTTCAACCTCAAGTATGCTATATGTGCGCACATTTTCGTAAAATAACTTCTGTATTCTATGCCCGATCATTATGATATTTTTTTGTAGAATCAGTATTTGTAACATTGGTAATTACTAGCTAGACGATGTCTTTTTCTATTTCATCTGTCTTATATTTGTTCTATCCTTCTAGCCGAGATACCACCTGCTGTGTAATTTTTGTCACAATAACAGCCTCTTCTTAGTGATTTTGTCCTTGCGATTTGCGACATGGTCTGACAAGCGAGGTGAAAAATGTTTACTTACATGTTTCTCCTTGGTTCATGGATGTTTTTATAAAATACTGCCCAGTTTAAGACCGAAAACGCGAGGACATAAATACTGAGAATGTGCTGTTATTGTGACCAAAAAGTACACAGCAAGTGTCTCAGCTAAGAACAGAAATAAAATACTGCAGAAATAGTAAAAGACATCTATACAGCCGAGATTATCTAAGCTAGCCTTTAGCTAGGTAATTACTAGTTGCGAACAGTCACTTACAATCTACAAGTACCGTCCGTAGCCACAGTTACGATTCCACACATAGGCTTCCTCTGCAGAATAGCGAATCAGATCGGTGACAAACTTTGTATGGTTGGAGTTTCTAATGTATATACATGTATATGGTCATGGTACACAACATTAGTTTGAGCTGGCGATCAGCTATCGGCCAAATATGACCGATAATCCACGCCCGACAGCCTCCAATTCTGTGTGAGATTCTTTCGTTCACGAAAATTTCGCTTTGGATGGTGTATGCAAAATGCGAATAACTGAATAAATGCTGAATAAACGATTTGAAGTGAGTATATTCACACACCTAATACCTTTTTCGATTGCCAGAGACAGAAGTCATACATTTAATCAATGTTTATTGTGTTTTATTGTGTTTTATTGTGTTTGTGCGAGTCGAAAAAGAGAGGGCTCTATTCTATAATAATTGTTTATCACCTTTCTATATAGAAGATGGTACTGTACGAGACGAAGTGGGTGGGGTAATAGGATTTTTTTAATAGGCATTTTTTTGGTGTCATAGGTCCGAGTCTTCCACCTGTAGAATAAACAAGTGACCCAGTCAGTAGCAGCCAAATTCAACATGTAAAATTTAAGTGGGGTCCATTTTCTGCAAATGCAAGCAAAAAAAAATTCAAACTTTCTACAATGTTAAAAATTGTTTCAGAATAATTGGTTTGTATTACTTTTATAACACTAATATTTTTCCAGATGGAAAATATCTTAAATAAGTCGCAATAAACTGCCAAAGTGTGAATCAGATATGATTCGCTATTCTGCAGAGGAATCCTAAGAGTGGAATCGTAAGACAGGAGTAGATTGCAAGTTACCTTCACAACTATTCATTATACTAACCTTCATTTCTGTGGAATAAGTACCTGTAAACCCAATTCTCATGGATTCATGCCTTCTCATTGATTCATGCCCCTAGAAAACAAGTGAATAAGCAAATTCTAAGAATAGTGTTACTTGAAAATTATTTTAAAACGGTATTTTAAGTTGTTTCCCACGGATTTCTAAGTTACAGTTACATACAATTGTGATATATCGTCTATTTTGTGATTTTTCTACGTATTTCCTTAATCTGAAGAGGGTCTGTTCGCAAATTATGCATACAATGTGATATTTGTTGATTTCTAGGGGAATTTGGACTTCACCATATTTCAATTTGATGAATCTAAGCAGCTACACTTCTTTATTGTATGAGTGATCAAGGAATGTCACTCAAATGTGCAAAAAGTTGTAGGGTATGAACCTGACGAGAAGTTTCAAGATCAATTAGGTGACTTGGGTGGGTTATTGCTAGGGACGTACTCCAAAGACTTGCATAAACAACAATTTTGGCGAATTCCTTATGTGCACTCATAGTTAGTCAAGTGTTTGAACTTCATGTTGATGTAATGTATACATTTTCAGGAATTAATCAGAAATTATATAACACACAATATTAATTTATTTGCTTAGGGGCACGGATCCGTGAGAACAGCGACTATATACACCTTTCTAAACAATGTACAAAACCGGGTGTAAATATAATAGTACTTAAAAAGGTACAAAACTCCCATTCGCCACCATTGTAACGAAAAGCCACGCAATGTAGACAATTGGAACTCGCCTATACAACGCATTACCAGGGGTGTAAAATTATTTGAAATATCACTTGCCCTTAAGGTCTAGTAGATGTAAAATCTTACTCGCCCTTACTGGTTTGCCACTCGCTCTTATATTTTATACAGATATTTCAATATTCACTATGTTCGCCATTAGTAGGATATATATGCTACTGTACATGTATGTTATTTGAAATCTATCTCCATATCAAGGTTGTCAATCCAACAGTTGTCATGGTATAATGAATAAATATTTATTTGTATTTTCTCGGCCTGTCGCTTCGCGCGCTCTGTTTCCCTTTTCTCGTCATCTCCACCAACCGGATGACCAAATAGTGAGCGAATGTCGGTTTGCTTTGACATTTGCGAATGTTTCTTATAATCTATGATCTGTACAAAACAATTTTAATGATATTTCATTGCCTGGGCCAGCATATATGAAAATGTACGGTACATTTTCAGACTACACAGCACACAAAATACGTTTAAGTAGATGTTAAATGCTTAATAATCGAACAGGTTATGGGAATGTCGTGAGTACATTAACCCTTTCAACACCACAAACCTCTATAGCAATATTTACAAACAGTATAAATCCGCGAGCCGTCTCATCAGGATCTGCACTGTTTGCAAGTATTGTTCATATTTGTCAAAGAAAAACATCCCATTTTTATAATTGTACTGATGAAAATCATTTTCTAACGAAAATCAAGCGATCCGTATCATCGGAATTTTGTGTAGTTTGGAGAAAATGATATTTTCGCATGTGCTAACTCTGGTTGTCTGATAGCAATATTACGTGTTTACACCGGAAGCGAACATTGAAAGTCACAGAATGCCATAAATTAATTATGGGTGAGTTTAAATCGCGGACGACAGGCGGCCTAGGCCCGGCGACAATCCCATAAATCGAGACACTTGCGCGATAACTCGCTGCACTAACTTAAGTGAAGATTAAACTGTGGATGCGATGTCTTGCCAGATATATGTGACGGAGAATTTGCGTATTTCCCATTTATATTGTAAATACATGTAGGTAAGTATTGATAAAATTTCAATTCACGCCACTTGAGCCGCGATTTAAACTCGTCCATAATTAGAATTGTTCCGGTTGGCGCAAACGCTTTTATTCAATTCAAAGCGTTTATGAAATGATCAATGGTGTTTGATAAATAAACGGAGAACGGTGCATAACTAAATATTTTTTTATTCACAATCAATCATGGATGATCCAAAATTTACTCGACCCGTCGAACGACCGTCTACACAAGGCTACTCGACCGAGACGATGACCAAGTCGCCATGGCGAGCAGTTGAGTGGAATTTTACACCCTTGATTACAACATGTCAAAACTGCTGCTTGGGGTGGGTTTTCGGCATAGATTTTACAGTTGCTAATACATTAAAATAATTCTCAAAGATTTTGAGTGGAAACTGTACTAAAAACGCGTCTCACTAACCTAAATCCGCTTTTTAAAATCATACACCTTCGCTTACTGATTAAAAATGAATGTTAGCCGCAATCTTTGAAAATATCGAATCCAGTGACACGCACTGATTTGGTCGGCTAATGAAAATGGCATCCGTCTCCAGTAACCAACCAAACCACTGCGTGCATGTGATTGAAATATTTTCAAAGATGGCGGCTAATAGTCATTGAGAATGCGGAAGTGAACGTGTATGATTTTACAAAGCAAATTTAGGTTAGTGAGACGCATTTTTAGTACAGTTTACACTCAAAATCTTTGAGATTTATGTTAATGTATTGGCAACTGAAAAAATCTATTCTGAAAACCAACCCCAAGCAGCGGTTTCGACACGCTGTAATCAGGGGTGTAAAATTATTTGAAATATCACTTGCCCTTAAGGTCTAGTAGATGCAAAATCTTACTTGCCCTCACTGGTTATACAGATATTTCAATATTCACTATCTTCGCCTTTAGTAGGCTATATAATGCTACTGTACATGTATGTTATTTATAGCAATATTTCCAAACAGTGTAAATCCGCGAGCCGTCTCATCAGGATCTGCACTGTTTGCAAGTATTGTTCATATTTTGTCAAAGAAAAACATCCCATTTTTATAATTGGACTGGTCTGAAAATCATTTTCTAACGAAAATCAAGCGATCCGTCTCATCGGAATGCTGTGTAGTTTGGAGAAAATTATATTTTCGCATGTGCTAACAACTCTGGTTGTCTGCTAGAAATATTGAGTGTTTACACCGGAAGCGAACATTGACGTTACAGAATGTGATAAATTAATTATGGGCAAGTTTAAATCGCAGACGACAGGCGGCCTAGGCCCGGCGACCATCCCATAAATCGAGACACTTGCGCGATAACTCGCTGTACTAACTTAAGTGAAGATGAAACCGTGGCTGCGATGTCTTGCCAGACATATGTGACGGAGAATTTGCGTGTTTCCCATTTATATTGTAAATAGGTAAGTATTGATAACATTTCAATTCACGCCGCTTGAGCCGCGATTTAAACTCGTCCATAATTAGAATTGTTCCGGTTGGCGCAAACGCTTTTATTCAATTCAAAGCGTATATGAAATGATCGATGTATTTGATTAAATAAACGGGTTTAATAAACAGAGAACGGTGCATAACTATTTTTTTGTATTCACGATCAATCATAGATGATCCAAAAGACACTCGACCCGTCGGACGACAAAGCTACTCGACCAAGACGATGACCAAGTCGCCATGGCAAGCGGTCGAGTGGAATTTTACACCCCTGTGTGATGCGTTGTATAGGCGAGTTCCAATTGTCTACATTGCGTGGCTTTTCGTTACAATGGTGGCGAATGAGAGTACTTTCTAAGTACTATTATATTTACACCCGGGTACTTTTAAATTGTTTTGTACATTGTTTAGAAAGGTGTTTTAAGTATATACAAACAATAATAGACCATGTGTAGAAAGTGTAACATAATCAACAGTTAGAGTGTAAATCAGATCAGAGTTGCTACTCTGCAGGAGAAACCTATAGAGTGCGTCATAACTCTGGTTACGGACGATATGGGACTATTCTGCAGAGTTATTTCCCGCAGCTAGGGCAAAACGACCTGGGGTGCGAACAAGATTAAGCAATTTAAGGATTTACTATCACGCCCTGCAAAATGCCATTATTGGTGACGATTGTGCCACCAATAATAATTATTGTCGCAACAATGTTTACGCCATTAAGAGCCTGAAGATGTCACTCAAAATACATAACATAAAAGTATCCGATAACTGGTCTCCGACGACTACTGGCCTTATATTCATCATTCGTAAGCGTGTTTATTTTTTCTTGTTTATTTTTTCTTATAAATGGACAAATTGGCGCATCGTGGGCAGGTACTGAACACAAATTATAAATAAAATTACAAACCCAGATCAGCTGGATATCGGTTAAACCCGCAACGTGTCAAGATGCGTCGGTGGGAAACAGAAATAAATCCCAAACAGACAAATTTCCCGCTGGTGCTTCCATGGACAAGGAAGATAACTCTTGCAAACATCTCAAACGGCACCAGTCCTAAACGGACCCAGTAAAATAATATTCATATCAAAACGGCCCCAGTGCTGCACGTCCCCATATCTACACTTGTCCAGGTAACATATGAAATCCAAGCAAAATAATTTTAGTTTGTAAATAATGAAATGATCTAGCAAACAATTTTACAAAACTTTGTTACTGAATAGTAATTTCATTGTATAATATAACAATAAATATTCAAGATCATTTGATCTGACATTGGAAACAAATATTTTATCTATATATGTGACTATTTATTACTTTTTGTGGGATGACAGTATAGGATAAATTGATTTGTTATTAATAAAATATAGTATGTAAGCAGAATACTGTGAGACAGATCATCAAAATTGGGGAACACATTAATGACCAACTGTTGATGTAATTAACATAAGATATGAAATTATTTAGGAAAATCTCATATGCGATAAGATGATTTTCAATCACATAAACCCATTTGTATTGAATAACGGTTTTCATTGTATATACGTCTGATATTTATCTGTGAAAAAAACGAATTATATACGTAACTGAATCTTTCCCGAAATAACGTTGATGCTCTCGGGAGCGTTTCACTTCACCGGCCGCTAAGGCAATACATGAATATTATAATCAGCGAAACATCGGCATATTCACCGAGCGGCATACTCTGACATGAGGTGTTGACATATACAACTCTTATTTGATTACCTCCAAATCTCCGAGAACACAAAAACCGACATTTGTGGAATTTAATAAGTTTCGGGCGATGTGAGCCAGCAGACATTAATTGAATTCGCATGACTCCACACGACTGGCACGCGTATGTATACACAGTTGTTAATTGGATATGATAAATACGTACTTTATATGGCGCGTGACACATATACAATTAAACAACTTCAAACACGTTAATTAACCGCATGGTGGTGTTCTGAGAAGTGTGGTTATACTTGCATTTGCGACCGGATTAGACCCGTATCATGGTCTACACTGTTCAGTATTCATTTATTGAAACACCCGTCTTGTTTTTTACAAAGAGTTTCGACTGTTATATCGCTGCGTGGAGTATGCAAGCAACTAAACTTGCCACATACATGATAAAGCCTATATATACCATAAGCCTGGTTCATAAGTACACTGCATGTATTCTATAATTTGCTACTAGTTGGGTACGTTATATCATGTGACATCATTGACCAATTGCTGTCCAATGGGGTGAAATATGGTTTTTGCTGAACAGCCAATCATATTAGGCCACACTTAATGGCTAGGTGATCCAGTATAACACTGGCAAGACTGACACATTTGAATGTGCCGCCTGTAATAATCCACAATAATCCATAGCAATCGCATGCAAACATTACTTCGTTTTAACAGGTGAAGTAAAATGTTAGCTGAAACTAAAATTATATGACCAGCATAGGCTCAGCCAGATCATCAGCTGCCGAAGACTTCCAAGTTCATGATCAGGAAAAACAATAATTCTCAGATAAAATTCGGCAAGGTTTTATTATTTTTAGCAGAATATGTTGATTATTTCATTATTTCGTTTCAACTCAAATTCTGTTATATTTTGTAAACAATGCCATGTCATGTTTATTAACATACTTTAATTGTTCATTTTTCCATGAAGGTATAAATGTGTCACATATTTCCGCAGCCAATTGCAATGTATTCAAACATGCCCTCAATTGTCCATGAGCCTGATCCAAATGATATATTAGTATATGATGTATAAGTAATTAGTAAGTACATTTACGACAAGTGTAGTGACTGATCAAGTGACATCCCCTACGAGTGATAAAGATCTAGTGTGTGTTAGAAGCGTGCTATGTGATTAAATGGATGAATGTAAATCAGTGTATATCTTGATAATACCACGTGAATGCGCATGCTACTCTGAGTCTATAATGGTTGAAAAATCATTTAGCCAATTTATCCAATCAAAAATACCTTTTATGACATTTATCATTATCCAACATCCCAGAGGCTGTCTCTGACATGAGGTGTTAACAATGAAATCCAAATTGTATTATTTGCAGCGGAATCAAACGAGAACCCGGCATGTGTGGAATTTGTTATTTTAAGGATTATAAACGGGGACATTGTCAATAGCCCGCGGACGTTAACTGGACTTGCATGACTGCATACGACTGGCACGCGTATATTCAGTTGTTAATGTGGTACATTTAGCGACTTATGTGGCAAATTCAAACACTTTAACCGCAGGAGGGGTATATATAGGGGTTGACATTTACTTTCCAGCTGTATATGTTAGAAAGTGGCTCATTGCATTTGCTAGCAGACAGGCACATAAACTGGCCACATAATTATAACATAAGCCATCATTTTAATTCAGCATCAGTCTAATGCCGCAGCTGACAAGAAGATAGCTTGTCAGATATAGCACATTCCCTCGATCGGACCAGGTGGGTTCAAGTAATTTAGTCACTGCATGAACAAAAACTACATATTAAATCTGAGTGTGAACATTGACTTGTTGTGTATGCCTTAATATTTATTTGTATAGTATGATTTTGTCAGTAAGCTGATTGCGTTAAATGGCATAATTTAAATTTCAGCTAGTAGATTTGCATATCGACTTCCAGCTAACAAATGAGTGCATTTGTAATAAAAAAATTTATTCTGATTCCCATGTACCCTAAATCGTCGCATTAAACCCACCCATTGATTAAATGGATATAGGCCGGTCATATACGCATTATATTTAAAATTACAACTATTACGTCCTAGTTTCAAATTGTGTTGACTATGATGTAATAAAACATTTTCAAAAGACAAACATGTTTTAATTTCATATACCTATCTGAAGCTTTACAAACGCAACTTAAATTTACTGCTAATTAACGTATGCTTTCAGCATACAGAGACTATGGGTTCACATGCGTCCCACACAACAAGACAACATGACACCCTTAAAAATACCACCCGCAATTTCTAATCCATATAGCTCATGAAACAAAAATCGCGTTATATACCGAAACCGTTTTATTCGAATAAGCCACACAATCGGCAGCGCATGAAAAATCCCATCTCATCCGGCATCGTGGCGGGAATGACCGGCGACCAAAGTACCAGCATAGAGGCACGTAAAACGTGTGATTGTCCTGACTGGTCTCAAATTGACAAGCAATGCATTATATCATGGGTTATCTCATGTACCTATACATGAACATTTATCCGTTACATTGCAGAGAATCATGGACGTGATGGAACGGTCCAGTACTTATGTCAAATAGCGAGAAAAATGTGTACCGACCCGCGGCCCGAACCCGGTACCACTGGTTTAATTACCGTACTGGTCATCGCTCTAATCAAGGATATGCATATATATATATGTCTCTGCTCTAACCGACTGAGCTAGCATGGTTCGAATACACACCTGCTGCCCATAGTGAGTTACATACATGACCATACATACCGTGACACAATTCCCAGCCAAATTGTAATTTGTTCCCGAATTCATGATTGTATGTTACATAGATCAGACTGACGCGTCGATGTGTGTATTACTATATCTGTATATACATCAATATAACATAATTTTGCTTAAAAAAACATAATTGCCAATGCATATTCTCATTTTTTTGACATTTCAGCCAAGTTAAATATTAATTTATTTTATTTTACTCTGGCTCAGAACTGATAATCAAATAATATTGTTCAAATAATAATACCAATACATATAGCTATATATAACACCACGTACACGTACCACCATGTCGACCACTGATTTTACATGTTTGTGTATTTTGTTTAGATCAAATAAATAGATAAATAAACGAAATAGAATAACGAACACTTGATTTTATAATTGTTTTATTCAATTTATACATTTAATAAACGCAAAATTGTCAGTACAATCAGAGACATTTATAGACTCTAAATCACTGGTACAATGAATGACACAAACATGTACAACCGGAATATTTTACTCGGATCACATAATACACTATTTGCAAATTAGCAATTTCCAAATTAGCAATGCCTTGGCAATCGGTTTACATTTTCTTTCATTTCATCTTATTCATATTTTATTGAATTATTCACGTGTTTTTTGCCGGATTTGAGAACGATTTAATCTGCGGACGACTTGACTTGCGGACGATTTGACTTGTATTCGGTGCACCATAATAGACGAAGGGTGCCGATTGCAAGAATTACCGCCATTTTGTGTCGAAAATTATGAACGAGCCAAGAATTCCACGCGATATGTTGTTTATTTCAACAGCTGTTCGCCGCGCTTTTCCGTTTGTAGCAAGGTAAATGTATTCATAGTTATACTCTATTTATTATTGCCAATGCCTGGTTGTGCATGTAGTTACATGTAGTTCAATACCATTAAATAAATAAATAATTGATTGTATGTAATTTTACTATGTAATTTCATACATTCGACAAGGAAAACAATCACAACAACTGTGTTTGATTGTATGACATTTCATGCGTTCACAAATATTTGTTTTTCCAAGACTTACTCGTGTTAATTAAAGCTGTAGAGTTGAGTATTATTTACATGTATTTTGATCATAATTTTATACAGCCATTAATAGACAAACCGTCACTGAATTTGATTCTATTAAATTTCATTCGTTCAGCAAGATGTGTGTGCAATGAGTTATTGAGCGTTAATTGAAGTCTCAGAGTGCAGTATTATCCTATTTTGATTGTATATAATTTCGTTTAATCACCAGTGGAAACAACATTTGTTAACTGAGACTTACGGTTGTAGAATCCGGATTTTCTTTCTCCTGATTGTATGTAATTTATTTCAAACGAATATGTAATTTCATACAATCACCAATGGAAAAACTATAACTTTCACTGTGTTTGATTTTATGAAATTTCATATACTCCCGAATACTTGTTAACTTTGGCTCAAAGTTTTAGATCCAGTATTATTTATTTTGATCGTATGTAATCATGCAATCACTTTGACTGTGTTTGATTGTATGAAATTTCATACGTTCGCAAATACTTGTTATTTCAGATTTTAAGTTTGGAATAAATTGTGATATTTTCATACGTTAGCAAATACTTGTTATTTGAGATTTAAATTTTAGAATCTATTATGATTTTTTCGATCGTATGTAATTTTATACAATTGTCACTTTGACTGTCTTTGATTGTATGAAATTTCATACGTTCGCAAATACTTATTATTTGAGACTTAAAGTTTGGAATCCGTAATGATTTTTTTGATCGTATGTAATTTCATACAATCATCAATGGAAAAACTATTATTTATTTCGATCGTATGTAATTTCATACAATCACCAATAATGGAAAAACTGTCTCATTGACTGTTTTTGATTGTATGAAATTTCATACGTTCGCAAATATTTGTTTTCTGAGACTTAGAGCTGTATGTAGTCCAGTATTATTTATTTCGATCGTATGTAATTTCGTACAATCACCAATAATGGAAAAACTGTCTCATTGACTGTTTTTGATTGTATGAAATTTCATAGGTTCGCAAATATTTGTTTTCGGAGACTTAGTTAAAGCTGTATATAGTCAAGTATTATTTATTTCGATCATAATTTCAAAAAATCACCAATGATGGAAAAGCGATCAATGAGTTTGATTGTATGAAATTTCATACGTTCGCAAATGTTTTGTGTTCATTGTAAAGAATACAAAATTGGCATGAATTGTTGTGTATATAATCAGATAATGGTACTCATTCAAACCAAAACTATGTACATGGTTGGGTCTGATTTGAAAATATGGTCTTTCCGAATGTATGATATGTCATACAATCGTAAAAAAAATGTACCATTAATGGAATTTGGTTGTATCCAAAACACTGATTTATGCTGTATAGAAGGGAATTTTTGAAAATATGGTCTTTACGAATGTATGATATTTCATGCAATCGTAAAAAAAATGTACCAATAATGGAATTTGGTTGTATCCAAAACGCTGATTTATGCTGTATAAAAGGTAATTTTTGGGAAAATCCCTTTTTATTTGGGAAAGCGTTATACCTTAAACTTGGGTTTACTTAACTGTTCTTCACATGGCTTTTACTTCTTGTGTTTGCAGGTGCAGGTTTGCATGTGTAAATATACCGGGGTAAACAGATGTAGATGGAAATCATAATTCACAATAATCAGCTTCTAATATACACACTGATCAAACTTCACACTACCTTGTTGACAGATAGATAGTCATCTCAGTTCACTTGTTACACTACAGTAAGTCTAAATTAAAGCACCTTAGTATCCCAATTCATTTCAGCAAACTGTGCTTTTCAGTAATTAAAATCAAGTTCATTAAAACATAAAGCATTTTTTTTTAAATAACATGTTACAAGCAACTATATAACTGTGTGCTGCAATCTAATATCAAATATGTAAACTGTAATCTGTAAGATACTGTGGGAATTTGTAGTGTAGATAGTTGTAGTACCTGTACATGTATACTAGTACACAAACACGCCCACCAGGGAAAGTGGTATGATTTCTTGCCATATATGGTGGTGCGGAGTACAGTGATGAATTACTGATGAATTACTGTTACACAGTATTGAACACACATGTATATGCACTGTGATACCGTACTTCACAATCCTCAGTTTTAAATTGTTTCTGTATCGAAAAACTGAACATTTATTCATTTTGAACAACTTAAAATTGTGGCAGATGATCGAAATGAAAACCGGATGTTTACATGCCGAATGAACCGGTGCATCGGTATATTTTAACAGCACGATGACCCACTGTATATTCATACCATATCCGTACGGATATATCGTATATACGAACGGATATCGTATGTTTGTATAATATTCGTATAGTACGTTTGTATAATGTAAACAAACTGTACTATACGATGATACGGTAAGTTTTTAACGCAAATAGCGAAAGAATGACCGCACAAACGGTATCGCGAACGAATGACCGCACAAACTGGACCGCGAAATAATGACCGCACAAACGGTATCGCGAAAGAATGACCGCCAAAAAGGGACCGCGATTGGACCGCAATTAGAATGCAATTTCAGAGGGGACGAATTGCAATTCAAGGACCGCTGGATTGCAATTCTTGGTAAGAAAATCGCAGGCGGGAGTGTATAAATAATAATGAAAATGTGGGTGACAAATACACAGTATGTCAAGTTTCGAGTGAATTTGTGAAGTGGTTTCAGAGATATAGTGTTCTTAAAGGTACATGCCCACTCACTAGGCACAAAATGTTTTTTATACCAAAGACATCATCTGAGACATTTTCGGGCAAAATAAACATTAATTCACCATTAATACACATATCTATTGGCATTATTATACATTTTATATCAGACGTAAATTTCCACACTGCTATCAGGGGCGATAACCGTGTTTCCTTAAAATGTTACCAAGACATTACTATTTTTTTTTTATGTGCAATGATCATACTTTATAATTTGTCGAAAACATTATTTTTTTCAGGGGATCACATTTAATTAGTATAAGTAATTAAAAAATATCATGCCCCATTTGCCTATGAAAATAGCCTGATATCACCGCGTGTCACTATCAGTGAAATAAACATTACTAAATGATTATATCCATATAACGGGCACTCGTAATGTTTAGAACTGGTGGAATAGTGACAAAAGTATACACTTATTTAATTCCTACAAATAACTGAGAATACACATAACTTTAATTGTTGTGCCTACTAAGTGGGTATGTACCTTTAATTAGCATAAATAATTAAAAAATATCATGCCTCATTTGAATATGAAAATAGCTTGATACCACCGCTAGTCATTATCAGTAAAATAAATATTACTAAATGATTATATATGGATAGCGGGCACACGTAATTTTTAGAACTGGTGGAATAGTGACACAATTATACACTTATTTAATTGCTATAAAGAACAGTTTGTGCCTACTGAGTGGGCCTTTAACAACTTTAATCTTAAATAAAAAAAACTTTAACCGGACGCACGAAGTGACGTACATATGGATGTACGTACGTATGTAGGCCAATGTGACAACTATATCGCACTGTCCACATGCAGGCATGTCAAAAAACTTTGAGGTACATTTCAAAGTAATTTGACCTTGATATTGGGCACAGGGGTTGCAGGGGTTGAGCATAGAATGAAATTATGGATGATGATAAACACACATGTGAAGCTTCTAGTGAATTGGCGAAGCTGTTTCTGAGATAAAAGTGTTCTTAAAAACTTTAATCTACGGTAAATAAAAACCAGATGGCCATGGCCCGCATGTCGAGCCCACCGAGGCATTTGATGGTCTCGTAGTATATTTATTTGAAGTTTGAATTAAGGTATGTAAAAGCTTTAACGCAAATTTGATAGTCATTCAACCTTGATCTTGGGCATGTGGGTCGCATGCGTGGGCTATAATATGAAAATATGGTTGATAATAAAGAATTATCTGAAGTTTGAAGCAAATCTGAGTAAGTGTTGTGGAGATATAAGGTATGCAAAAACTTTAACACAAATTTCAAAGTCATTTGACCTTGACCTTGGAGCACAGGGGCCGCATGAGTGGGACACAGAATGAGTATATGGATGATGACTAATAAGCAATTGCTGTTTCAAGTCAATGTGAGTTATGATATGGTATTTAAAAAAATACACCGATTTCGGACGGACTGACGCACGGACTGACGCACGGACGTCATTATGATCACTAAGTCTCGCTTTCCGCAAGCAGGCTCGGCAAAAAAAATACAGATGGACGTCAATGCGCAGACTGTATCGCACTCTCCGCAGGCGGTCGCGACAAAAATTGTCCAACCCCTTTTTAAAGGTGCATGCCCACTCAGTAGGCTAAACATGCTCTTTATGGGAATTAAATAAGTGTATAATTGTCACTATTCCACTAGTTATAAACATTACGAGTGCCCGCTATACGGATATAATCATTTGGTAATATTTATTTCACTGATAGTGACGCGTGGTGGTATCGCTATTTTCATGTGCAAATGGGGCATGATATTTTATAATTATTTATACTAATTAAATGCATCAACTGAAAACAAAATTGACAGATTATAAAGTATGATCATTGCACATCAACAAATAAATACAGAGAATAAATAGTAATGTCAATTAACATTTTAAGGAAACACGGTTATCGTCCCTGATATCAATGTGGAAATTTTCTTCTGATATAAAATGTATAATAATGTCAAACAATACGTGGGTAATGGTAAATGATTGTTTATCTGGCCAGAAAATGTCTCCGATGATGTGTCTGACATACAGAACATTTTGTGCCTACTGAGTGGGAATGTACCTTTAACTCTAGCTCCGCACTGTCCAGTGAGACCTATGCATGTGTTAAGTTTCATAACAAATATTGCAAAGGGTGTTCGCGTTATGCTCCGAACAAATCAGTGCGCGAAAAAACAAAGGGAGATAACTAAACTAGAAAATGTGTTCATAGAACACGGATACCCCACATATCGCTTTGATAGTAAACAAGGCAAAATTCCAGTGTCCAAAAGGGAGAGATAATCCATGACACGGGGTTCGAATCAAAACTCGAAATAAACTTTCCGCATCTACTCATCATAAGGAAGCTACATATCAAATTGCAGTGCTGTAGCTATTACAAAAGTTTTACGAGTTACAAGGCAAAATTTTCAAATTCTAATTAAAAAAGGGGGAGATAATCCATTATTCGCGGGTCGAATCAAAATAAACTTTGCAAATATACTCATCATAAGGAAGCTACATACCAAGTTTCAGGTGTGTAGCTATTAGGGTTTAAACGTTTTAGGAGCTACAAGCAAACATTGGAAAATTCTAACCTGAAAAGGGGGAGATAATCCATGACCATGGGGTCGAATCAAACATACATGTACTCAGTTTCAGGTCTGTAGCTACAAGGGTAATACTAAATGCCGCCTCCACTATCGTGGTGGGGCATAAAAATTAGTGAGGCAAAAGTTGTCATATACAAGTAACTTACCTGAATTCATCAGTTACACATCAGACGATGAATGAACTTTATTTCTGGTGTAGAATATTAAAGTTATGCATTATGTTCAATAGTGCTGCTTTGACATGACGTGAAATTAAAACATGCATGACATGATCTAGAAGAATAACCACAGACCAAGCACGCATATTCAGAATCACGTCTGTCGGTTCTTATCCAGCTCCGATTTCTGTCACCTATCCACAAAATCCAGAATCCAACATTGTCGCAAATTTAATCCTGTATGTTGGTGTACGTTAGAACAAAATGTCACTTAGTATATTATCCAATGCGGGTTGCAATCTCTTGTTTTTGATTCCAAGTACCAGAATAATGATGTTTCCATGCGCCGTCGTAGTGTTATCTGTCAGATTTCGTTGTTTGTTTGATCAAATTGATGGACAAATTTGTGTCCGCTAATGTCGCCAAGAGCATAATCTGTCACGTTGACTGTAATAATTTGGCATGACTTCTAGCTTGTGAATTTTTGGTTGAATGAAGTGATCACTATGGTGAATAAGTGTGTATTTGTGTCCGGTTTGCTCAGTAGGTAGAGCGATTGTGTTGTAAACCAGAGATCCCTGGTTCGATTCCGGGCTGGTGCGCATCTCTCTCACCCTGTGACATTTAGCGCCCAACGTAGTTGCGGGAAGTAACTCTGCAGAATATTCCCGCATCGTCCTTACCAGGAGTTATGGTGCTCTCCGTAGGTTTCCCCTGGAAAGTACCAAATCACATCTGATTTGCACTTCAACTGTTAATTGCGACATATTTTCTGTATTTTACAAATGTCAGTATTATACTTATTCATTTCTGTGTAATAAGTACGGAAAAATATGTCACAATTAACAGCTAAGGCGCGAATGAGATCCGATTCGGTACTCTGCAGGAAAAACCTATGGAGCACCGTATCTCTGGGTACGGACGATAATTGAGTATTCTGTTGCCCAAAGAAGGACCTCGTCTGATAAATACTCCCAAAATTGTACCCAAACATATGGAATTCGGAGACAAAAATTAAACATGGAATTCGAGGACGAAATTCAATTTGGCGGAGAAGAATGTCACAGTACGCAACTGACTATGTGGATGAAGTGTGTATGATCTGTGCCTTGTTAGCTTGCTCTGTAGAGCCATGGGCATGGTACGGTAAACATGAGGTCCCTGGTTCGATTCCGGGCCGTTATTTATCTTTCTCACTCTGTGACACAAGTAAACCGTTTTATTTTAAAGAAATGGCTATCACCGGAATAAATATTATCTTCACAAAATTTGATTCGGGCCAATAGAAATCAACAGCCAGAACAGAACGTTTGCAGTAATAGAAATCTAATTTCAAAATTATTTTTATTTTTTTTTATGATCAGGTTTCGTAAATTAAAATATGCTTTTCTTTTAAAATTATTATCAATATGTTCACCATGTTATTATGGTTAATAGCAATTCACAGTCTCCTTGCAGCTAGAAATTGAAAGACGTTATGAAAAGTTGTGTTGATCTCAGAAATTGTCATATCGACTACAGGATCTCGTCGAAATAATTGTTAACATAATAGGAAAACGTAATTTGATACCGACGAAACAGGAAACAAAACGCAAAATTGATGCTTAATTTTGCCATATTATACCGTAGAACACACATTACAATTTCATTTTATATGAAAATAAATATATTGTGAGTATGGTGGTGTCTATTAATGTGTTCTTGATATTCGGAACGGTAGTGACGACATTTTTTTTTGGCCAATAAATTGTCAAGGTTTCTCTGTTTGTATCGCAATAACACGCCGATTTATATTTGCGCACCAAAAAAACAGATCACCAATACCGCTGACTTTCTAGTCACTTTGAATGACATAGATGGGATAAAATTTTGGATTGGAACACGGATACGTTTGTCAACTATTTCAATTTTATTGGCGCTTTGGTCAAGCAGAGCGGTCCGCTGGTTTGACCGCAGAGCGCAGCCTAAAGCGGTCATTCTTTCGCAGGCTAAAGACAAAAATGAGCGTAAACTGCAATTAAAAGCGGAGCGCAGCTAGTATAAGTATTGCAATTCCGCAACCAACTCGTTGAACCGCAGTCACATGATTGCACTCCGAATGCGGTCCAATTGCAATTAATTGGAACGCGAATTGCAATCGTGCGCTCCTGGAATTGCAATTCGCCTGGTAAGAGAACCGCAGGCCACTCTGTAGGTACCAGGCGTCAGATTTATAGATGTTCCTAGGGGACCTTCCAGGTGCCAGATTTACATAGGTTCCTAAGGGACCTTCCAGGTGTCCAGTTCCGAGGGGACATTCCAAGTGTCAGGTTTATAGAGGTGTATATGGAACCTTTCAGGTGCCCAGTTGTTTATAGAGGTTCCTGGGGGACGTTATAGGTGTCCATTTTATAGAGGTTCCTAGGGGACATTACATGTGTCCAGTTTATAGAGGTTACTAGGGGACTGTTCACGTGTCCGGTTTATAGAGGTTACTAGGGGACTTTCCAGGTGTCCGGTTTATAGAGCTACCTAGGTACCAGGTGTCCGGCTTATAGATGTTCCTAGGGGACCTTCCAGGTGGACGGTGTATAGAGGTTTCTAGGGGACCTTCAAGGTGCCCGATTTATATAGTTTCATATGGGACCTTCCAGATGTCCAGTTCCGAGGGGACATTCCAAGTGTCAGGTTCATAGAGGTGTCTAGGGGACCTTCCAGGTGTCCGGTTTATACAGGTTACTAGAAGACTTTCCAGGTGTCCAGTTGATAGAGGTTCCTAGGGGACATTCCACGTGTCCGGTTTATACAGGTGTCTAGGGTACATTCTAGGTGTCCGGTTTACATAGGTCCCTGGGGAACCTTCCAGTTGTCCGGTTTGTAGAGGTTCTTAGGGGACCTTCCAGGTTCCCGGTTTATAGAGGTTCCTAGATGACCTTCCATGTGCCCGATTTATGTAGGTTCCTAGGGGCCCTTCCAGGCGCCCGATTTATAGAGGTTTCTAGGGGACCTTCCATGTATCCGGTTTATAGATGTTCCTAGGGTACTTTCCAGGTGGCCGGTGCATATATGTTCCTAGGGGTCCTTCTAGGTGCCCGGTTTATAGAGATTCCTAGTGAACCTTTCAGGTGCCCGGTTTATAGAGGTTCCTAGGGGAGCTTCTAGGTGTCCGGTTTATAGAGGTTCCTAGGGGACCTTCCATATGTCCGGCTTTCATAGGCGTCTGTAAACCTTGCATGGGTCCGAATAGGTTTCTGTGGAACCTTATAATGAGCACGGCTTAGAGAGGTTCCTATCACTCCGGTTTCTAAAGAGAGGTTCCGGTGGAACCTTCCAATGTGTCCGGCTTATGGAGGTTCCTATAAATCTGTTTTATACAGGTTTCTGTGTAACCTTCCAATGTGTCCGGCTTAGAGAGGTTTCTAAGAGTCCTGTTTAGAGAGGTTTCGGTGGAACCTTATAATGTGTCCGGCTTAGAGAGGTTCATAGGAGCGCAGTTTAAAGAGGTGTATGTGGAACCTTATAATGTGTCCGCGTGGAGAGGTTCCTAGGAATCCTATTTAGAGAGGTTTCTGTGGAATCTTCCAATGTTTCCGCATTGGAGAGGTTCATAGGAGTTTAGAGAGGTTTCAGTGGAACCTTATAGTGTGTCTGCCTTAGAGAGGTTCCTATGCGTCCGGTTTAGAGAGGTTTCTGTGGAACCCGGACTAGAGATTCATGAGTCTGGTTTAGAGAGGGTTCTGTGGAACCTTCCAATGTGTCCGGCTTAGAGAGGTTCCTATGAGTCCAGTTTACAGAGGTTTCTGTGGAACCTTTCAATATGTATGGCTTAGAGAGGTTCCTAGTGAAACAGATTTCAGTTGTATTTTTGTTTGTATCTTTACTTTTAACATCGAGCTGGGTTTCAATCCGTTTGTTCATATTTATTCTTCCCACAACAGAAATTACAACCTATACAGCCCTTACAGTTTTAGTACAGACTTATCCTGGAATGTTAGCCAGCGGGTGATGATAATGATGGTCATGGTGATTACAATGGTGTTAAGTTGCAGTGATAGTGATGATCATGGGTGATGATGATCATGATGGTGATTACAATGTTGTTAAGTTACAGCGATAGTGATGATCATGGGTGATGATGATCAAGATGGTGATTGAAATGACGTATAGTTCATCATTGATGATGATAAATGTGACAGTGGATACAATGATCTTTATGTGCATGCTTAGTGCGTCACATATGTTTTGATAATATATTTATGGCACGGTACCAATAAGGTATTGCCACTAATTAAGGTATCGAGCATGGAAGTGCTAAATTGTTGCCCGTACGGAGGATTGTAATTAGTTTTCGTGGCCAAAATAGCCACCGAGATTGCGCATAAGTAGCGCCTATTTTACCCAGTACTGGAGGAAGTTAGGGTCTTAATGGCCCACAGAAATTAGCAACATTGCTAAACAGACCACATAGACAGATTACAGAACACAGATTACAAGCCGATTGTCGTACATAATTATACAGAATGTTGGCGGTACTGAAACCCGGGTCAGACCGTCATGTACAGTGTAAATATATACATTCCTAAGCAATGTTGATTGTCGCCGACGTATCATGACTCCCGACAGCCATTGACACAGGTATGCGATGCTGACAAGGCTGATTTACTTTATTATTCGCTTTATAAATTTTCCCCACCCATTTTTCCTGGTGAAATTTACTTTCGTCCGCCATAATGGCTATGCGGAACACCTCGGCTCCCGAATGTTGCATCATGGGAACTCGGGTAATTATAAAAGCGCCTACATTTCAAACTCCCATTTCAGTCGAATTCTCGCTCACCACGCGTTAGCACTCAAACCCCATATCACAGATTCTCTCAACACAGAACCTCATTTTCAAGAATATTATATACAGCACGACAAGGTAATTATCACCTCAAAAAGGACCTCATAGGACAGCAGCACCTTGTCTCCTTGACGTATATACTGATTCCCCGGAACCTAACAGAGAACCTCATACAGAATCCCAGATACAGAACCCCAGAACCTCATACAGAACCCAGCACCTCGACTCCTTGACGTATAACCGATTCTCCAGAACCTCAAACAGAACCCCACATGGCAACTTCTATCTGTTCGACGTAGTATTCAAAAGCTTTCGATCATGTACAAAGCCAACAATAATCAAGTACCTAGTTATATTTCGAACCTGATTCCACCCACTGTTAATAATATATCTCGTTACAATCTTAGAAATCAATTTGATTTAAATGTCCCCACTACACGACTGGAAGTATACAAACAATCGTTTATACCATCTTCGGTACAACTCTGGAATGAAACGGACCCGTTGCTGAGAAATATAGATAGTCTTAGACACTTCAAAACATCATGCGCCCAACAACTATATACTCAATATAATATACCACCATACTATTTAGAAGGAGATCGATTGTTTTCAGTTATGCATGCAAGAATTCGAAATAAATGTAGCAGTCTTAATTGTGATCTTTGCAATAACCATATCAGAGAAACTCCCTACTGCGAATGTAGTGAAGTTGTAGAGGATGCTGAACATTACTTCTTTGAATGTATTAAATATCATGCGCAACGTCTAATTTTATGCCAGTCACTGCGACAATTTTATCCCCTGAACGCACATATACTTTTGCATGGCATACCTGAAGAAAGTAATGAGTGCAATATTGTTATTTTTAAAGCTGTACAAGATTATATTAAAGCTACGAAAAGATTTGAGTAACACACTTGGTGGATGCATGAGACGCAAGCTCTATCGGATGCTTTCCATTTGCCAACATCATCCGGTACCACCTGATAACAACGAACACTGAAATCAACTGCACTGCACATCTATCTATGCATTAGGTTATATATTATATGTACATTGTGACACATAACTCTTTCACTGTTTCACTCTTTCTCCCAATCTCCTCTCTCACTTTCTTTACTCTCTCTTTTTATCCGATTTTTCTTTTCGTACATTGTGCAAATATATATATATATATACCGCAAGATTATTGGTATGTACCCATGTACATATACCTGTATACTTATCGCCATTGCTGTTAAATTGATGTATTGTTGAAATACTTGGGTAAGGGCTGTAATTAATGTTGTGAGAACTTGTAGCCCAAGCCCATTGTACTTATATGCAATAAACTATGTTTAAACGAAAAGAACCCCACATAACCCATATTGCATTACCGTGTCATACTCGTATAAGACTGGTTCCTCGGAACCTCGTACAGATATTCCTAGAGCCAGTTTTCCCCTATGTGATACAGAACCTCACGGCACGGTACCCCTGTCGGTTTCCTCTGAACCTCACACAGATGCCCACATATACAGATACACAGTTCTTCTTGACACAGTTTACTATAGTAATTGTGTTACAGGTGTAACTTTGACCCCGTACAACCCATCACACTATACCCCGCCCTCTGTTGTTCTCTGTCTCTCAATTCCGCAACCCGTTTTTACATTAATTCCTGATGACTACCATAATACGTTTCTGATTCCTACCCGTTTGAATTATAGTGCCCTATGCAATATAAATCAATAAATTGCGCCACAGTGATTGATATTATCTGTAGTAGTATATAGGGAGTCAAAATGATACCACCTGCGGTGGTATCATTTATAACCCTATATACTACCCCCACCACCCCCGAAAAATCAAAAATTGGTTAACGAGGAAATTGTCTCCCGACAGCAAATTCATAAATTTGCAACCCCCTATAATACCCCCACGAGGAAATTTATGAATTTTTGAGAAAATAATTAATGCAATACCAATTCGCGATTGGATGTGCCCACGAGTGATAGTTTATATTCCAACACCCCATTTTTCTCCTCCAATTATATTGGTGTCATAAATACCTTATGTTTTTTTCACGTCCAATTGAACATATAAATTTAATAGGTTATAATAAAATATTATAACAAAATGGATAATAAAATACGCAACGAATTGGAATTTTGTAATGACTTTGATGAAGAATTTTACGCTGCTGTTTCTACAGTATTAAAACACGGTAAAATGACAATACTATGTGATATCGAATACATGAAATATCAGCGTAATTTATTACGCTGCGATAAAAAAGTTGCATTTACAATATTAAACCGGCAATTATGTCGCCGGTATAAGTATCAAATTTATGTAAAGAAGCGACTAAATAGGATCGGAGAAATACTACCGAAACATTACCAAACTAATTTTATAAAACAGTTTAAAATCAAAGATTCGTTTACGGATATGCGTTTCTACAATAACGCTTTTAACGAAGAAATTGGAAAATTATTATTAGAAATTGGAAATTGAACAGAAAAAAACAACTATTAGAGAAAATGGATAATACAATACAATTGGAATTGAAAGTTTTTAATGCCTGTGTTGAAGAACTTTACGAAGAATACGGGGGTTATAGTCCTATATATAAATTCTATAAAATGAGAACACTAGGTGATATCGAATACATGAAATATCAGCGTAATTTATTACGCTCCGATAAAAACGTTGCATTTACAATATTATACAGACAATTATGTGAACTATACAAGAGGCAACTACAAACATTAAGACGGATAGTGTGTATCGGATATGAAACTAAGGTGTATTATTTAAAATTGTTAAAACCCAACGATTCGTTTACGAATATACATTTCTACGATATCGCTTATAAAGATATTGAAACAATTATTATTGAACAGAACTAATTTATGTTGTAATCACACCAAGCAGACGACAATGTTCCAATTACACGTGTCATGAACATGCAAATTAGGTGTCCCACCTTACACGTATATTAAGTGTCCATTTTATAGAGAGATTTACACGATTACGTCTTCCGGGATGGAAAATAAACACACTGTAATATATAATACACACACGGATATTGATAGCCTTATCGATGGTATGTAAACGGGCTATCAATTTACACAGGTGGTGTGTACACAGTTTATAAACACTTAGTGAGGGTTATATAGTTCACGAATTTCCGGGATGGTTCGTTATTTAATTAAATAATTTTAATAAAATTATTTTAATAAAATTATTTATAATTTAAAGCGGAACACCCCCTATTATATTAATTAATTAATTTTATTAAAATTATTTATAATATTTTCACCAACAAAGTTAGGTTTATATACGAGAAATAAACACAGTTCATTGTCGGGACGCCGGCACTAATATCTCAACAGTGAGATAGGTTTCGCCACATGTACTTCACTCTGGCCGCTCTACACATTATAGCGGATGGAAGTAATGAAGAGGAGGGGTCCGCGGTATCGGTCCAATGATGGGGTGGAGGAGATGTGAGCGTGACACATCCCACTAAGCCAAAAAAACGAGAAGAGAAGAGATTTAAAGCGAAGGCTTAGTGGGATGGGCCCAGAAGGGTTTTGCTGGCGCGGGTTCGAGCCTCGGTGGGACCTTAACTTTTCTTTTTTTTAAATTGTTAATAATTTTCTTATTTTTTTCAAAATTTGCACCAATATAATTATTAATTTTTTTTTTTAAATTATTTTATAATGGTGCTGTAACATTTCCTCCGACTTTATTTCCAAGTTTTACCCTAAATTTATCCCAATCAGTACACTCAATTTTGGGCATGGTGGCGCGCGCCTTGATTCTTATAGCATTTTTTAATTCTTCATATCTCCCCATTTCTTCCACCACGGATTCAAACTCTAAATTTGATATTTTCTGATCGGCCAACGCTTTGGACACCATAACGTCGATGCTATTTTTCTAATACCTAGCGAGAACGGATATTCTATCATGTTTTCTACTTTTTTTCTCGAGTTTTCCACCCGCCGCCCTAATTACCATACACAGCAACCCAGAAACGGCCGACACCGCACATAAAATCCCCGCTACAGGAACCGTTATAATGGTGGATATAGTTGCAGCTGTTCCCGCCCCACACAACACAGAAACTCTTGCCAGAACCGTACTAGATGCTTCAGCTATGTTCACCGCGCGTTTATATTTTTTAGCGTGTCTTTTTCTATTTGCACATTCTCTAACTAAAATATCCTGCATAGCGACTTCTTTCGTTAATTGGATATAGTGTTGGTGGAGTGGTATTGAGAGTTGGATACAGTGATTCGTTCATATTTAAATTTTACAAATTTAGTTCAATATATTAGTATTTACACAATAAGTTCAATTAACAATGAGACAATAGTGGAAGAACTCTCTGGGTCACCGATTTTCGTAACAAAGTTAATAACACTACTTTGGGAAAGTCTAATTCTATCATCACCGGCGAACGAAACAATCGTCGAACTATCTCCAGAGATTTTAGTGACTCCAACCCCCCGTTCTTCCCCATCTACTACAATATTTATCGCGACCGCGCCCACAGGTTTACCACTACCATTAACCGAGCAGACCGCCATTTGGATAACTTCACTGCAGCTGTCATAGTGTATCCCCCATATTTATTACTCGCTTTGGCACCGAACGAATATTCATAGTGCCCCTCAACCAATGGGCCCCGCTTCTCAGCCCAAACTGTTATGACACGTTTTGGCGTTTTCATTGTTTGCACTATTCCGGCAAGCGCCCTGTTTGCGTTATATGCCTCAGTACGAATCTTATAAGAGGCCTCCTCAAGAGCTTTGGTCGCGGCTATACGATCATGTTTCAGTTCCTCGGAAATTACGTTTATCTTTCCGTCTAGTTCGGCAACCGCCGCTTCTCTGTTGAGAGAGTGCTTTAAGACCAACACATCATAAGCCTCCATCATATCCGCCTGGTGGTCTTCTCGAACTTTATCAATATCCGACCTGCTCTCTTTTTGAAATTCGGTTATTTTTTTGTCTAGTTCAGTAACCGCCACATCTCTGTTGAGAGAGTCCTCTGAGAGCAACATAATATCCGCTTGGTGGTCTTCTCGGGCTTTCTCAATACCCGTTCGGGTCTCTTTTTGAAATTCGGTTATTTTTTTGTCTAGTTCAGTAAGTGCCGCTTCTCTGTTGAGAGAGTCCTCTGAGTGCAACGCCCCATAAGCCTCCGCAATGGCCTCCTTGTGGTCTTCTCGGACCCCCTCAAACCCCGACCTGGTCTCTTTCAGAAATTCGGCTATTTTTCCATCTAGTTCGGTAAGTGTCGCTTCTCTGTGGAGAGAGTCCTCTAAGCGAAACGCATCATAAGCCTCCGCAATGGCCTCCGCAAGGTTCGACTGGTGGTCTTCTCGGACTTTATCAATACCCGACCGGGCCTCTTTGCGAAATTTGGTTATTTTCCCATCTAGTTCGGTAAGTGTCGCTTCTCTGTTGATAAAGTCCTCTAAGAGCAACACCCTATAAGCCTCCGTAATATCCGCCTGGTGGTCTTCTCGGGCTTTCTCAATACCCGACGTGGCCTCTTTTCGAAATTTGGTTATTTTTTTATCTAGTTCGGTAAATGCCGCATCTCTAATGAGAGAGTCCTCTAAGCGCAACGTAAGGGCCGCCTGGCGGTCTGCTCGGACTTTATCAATATCCGACCTGCTCTCTTTTCGAAATTTGGTTATTTTTTCACCTAGTTCGATTAGTTCCGTTTCTCTGATGAGAGAGTCCTCTGAGCGCAATACCTTATAAGCCGCCTGATCTTTCTCAATTTGTGCAGTCGCCGTCAGCACTTCTACTCTAACATCTGATATACTCCTTTGAATCCCGTTTGTGACCTTCGATATAGTTTTATTGATCAGTGCCTTGGTTTTTCCAGTAGATAAAAAGTCGCCCTCTGTCGGGATGAATCCACCTTCTGCCTGTTCCAAATTCTTTGAATTTGTCACCCAATCGGAAGAACTACCTGGTCCGTATATACTCATTCTAAATTTTTCAAAATTATTAATTATAATATTGTCCATTTTTTTCTATAAGCCATATGACCGTCATATTGAAATTCAAAATGGCCGCCATTGAAATTTATATTTTGAGGTCAAAGTCATTATGTGTGGTGTTTTTGCAGCGGAAGACACATTAGTATGGACAAGACATATTGGCAGAATGAGTTCAATACATTTTCAGATACAAGCCATTCTGGTTTTCAAAATGGCCGCCATTTCAAAATTGAAAATCCAGTATTTATTTTACATTTTTGAATGTCGTGGTAAGAGTTTGTGTTTTCCTTCTGGTTATACTCGTATTTCTTTGAACATAGTGTGCTGTGATTATTTCTGACTGGTAATGTGCTACGAGTAATCTTTATCTTCAATATGGCCACAGAAACTAAGTATGTTATGTACATCACCACATCAAATATGTGTTACACATAATAGTATTCCTGTCGCTGAAGTTATATTATTTCAAATGCTATTGTGATTGGAAAATGTGTGTTTGCTTGAAAACATATATATATATACAACATATAGCACAACTGAAGTTGGTTCCATTTTTTAAGAGCTGCATGGCCGCCATTTTGAATTTCAAAATGGCCGCCATTATTACTTATTATGGATAAGAAATATTGGCATAAATATTCCAGTATTGTTTAAAATGGCGGCCTTATTATTTTTAAAATGGCCGCCATTTAAACTTCACAATCTAATAGTTATTATGCATGTTTATTATATTCTATTTGATTATGCTTATATTTACGTGTGGTAATTGGCTCGAACACCTTCCATACCCGGTATGCATGTTTAATGCAGTGGTGATATATTGAATGTTTCTTCTGCTTATACTCGTAAAAGAATGAACACAAATTGTTGATATTGTTTCTAACTAGTACTGTGTTAGCAGACACCATTATCTTCAAAATGGCCGATGGAAATAAGTATGTCACATACATTGCCTCTTCAAGGATTTACATCTATTACGTATTGTTGTATTACCTATTTACATGTATTGAGTATTACGTATTGTTGTGGCTTATAGTTATGTTTCTTCAAGTGATATATTGGTCAGTACATGTTGTTTCCTATTAAATAAGAACATTAAAATATGGCAAATCATAAATTTTATCCACTACAGTGCATATTATAGTATTGTATATTGCAGTGCAAAGGTAAATACTAATGTTCTCCATAGCTGCATGACAAAGCGTCTATTACGGCACCATCTACAGACTGTAAGCTCTGACATTGTGCTAACAGACGGCAGCTGGTCTCAACAGTTTGCTGTTTTTATGGAGTCCACCTTGGTCGCCACTGTTTAGCTCTTTCGATTTTAAAGCTACTATGATTTTATTATAGCATTTCTTGCTCTATTGATGACTGGATCTGATCTTGTCACAAATCGAAACATGTATTGGAAATACCTGTTCTGAAGTGGTCAGAAAACTGGATAGAAGCCGCTGTCCCATCAATAACTGTGCAGGTGAACATTCCGTTCCGGTTATTGGAGTTTCGATATTTTAGTATACCAATTCCAGGATACCCAAATATAGGTATGTACATTCACGTGTTGTGTCTACGAAACTGTGTGACACAATGATTACTGTTGCACAGCTAACCCACTGGACATTGGCTACATAGAGCACGTGATATTACGGAAATCCCATTCGTTTGTAAAATCAGCTTTCAACTGTCCAATGGCTATTTAGGAGTTCATGCTGTGCGACTGTTTTTGTTAACAATTACCAGAAATGCATATTGTATATAGTGTGATATCAGAGTTTCTGTGGCATTTCCGTTTCCATCTTCAATTGAACATCATCCTACCATGTTACCAGAACATAATATCTTGCGCTCATCTAAGACTTGTCTCAATGCCGAGATGGCCATTGTGTATGGCTTGCAACATTTTGGACTCGAGAGGAGTCTGACCCATAACGACACTAGATGCTGCTGACATTGCGTTTTTCTAGCAGAATCAATTGTGCAGCTTACTCAGTCAAGTTTGAAATTTCTTGCAAATCGTGATTACTCACAGGTATGTTCGCGAATACTACATATACCTGTGAATTCATACCAATAATAAAGTTAAAATATATGTATGTTACTGACTCGTGGGAGAGTATGTTTTTGTCAGAAACGTGTTTCAATAACAGACCATATTGCTTCAGCAGCAGTAAAATATCATATAATTTGTGTGTCACGTGACACGGTCATACTACATGTAGTTGCGTATAATTGTGTATTTGTGGCATGTTATACTGTAATGTATCGTATTGTGTTATATTGTATTCAGGGTATCCGTTTCAGCGGTGTTTCACGGTAACATATTGAATTTCACGTACCAGTGGATTCGCCTATGCACGAATTACGTGTAATAACCGGGCGAATGATGTATTTGTGGAAATATTCCCTCTCACTATGAACATTTTCAGAAGCCGTACTATCCCTCTCACTATGAAACTTGTATTAAGCCGTACAATCGCTCTCACTATGAAAAGTTCATAAAATGTACGATTGCTCTCGCTATGACAATTTTCATAAAGCGTACAATCCCTCTCACTATGAACATTTTCATAAAATAACAATTTTCATAAACCGTAATATTCCCTCTCACTATGAACATTTTCATAAGCTGTACTATACCTCTCACTATCAACATTTTGTTAAGCCGTACAATCGGTCTCACTATGAAAAGTTCATACAATTGCACACCCATCAGGAATGATGGGCAGGGCTCTCGCCATTCTTTGATTTCCGTGTCACCACGCTGTCCAGAGTTGCGGGATTTTCAACCGTAGACATGCAGTGGACGGGTTTCTTGTCCTTCTATAAACAGGCATTCAACTCTTCCTTTTGTGCCGTGTTGAACTGTCCTTGCTCTTTAGCTTCTTTTGGCTTCAGCATTTGGGTTGGGAATCCCTTTCGATTTGCTCTCACTGTACCACGGGCATACGTTGTGTTGCCTAGAAGAGTCTGAAGCAGATCAGGGCTGTTGAAGTAGTTGTCAATGTTCATGATGTGGTGCTGTCCCCAAATGTTCTCCGTCTTGTCCTTCACCACCCTGGCAGAAAGTCCAACCTCACGCGAGCCATTTTCTTTCCCGGTGTACACTTGAAATTCGTTGGTATATCCATTTGTAGGGTTACCCCTCATCCACACCTTGATATCATACTTGGTGGGTTTGGCTGGTATGTACTGTCGAAAGTCGAACAGGCCACGACATTTCACAATTGCCTCATCGATACTGGTATTTTGATGTGGGTTGTAATTTCGGAGGCAGCGGTCCAGAACTTCTTGTAGTACAGGCCTGACATGATGGAGCTTATCGTGACCAGGCAGACCTCTTGCTGGGTTTTTCAAGCGATCACTGGTGTGCAGGTATTGGGATATCTTGTCGAAGCGGTCTCCCTTCATGACTCTCCTGACGTTCAGATTTCCGAAGAGGGCATCTGCCGACCAGGTCATTGCCGTTTGTGTGAGCTGAAATGCAAATGAACAATTAACTATAACTGTCCTATAGGCATATTGTGATATGTGTCTGCGACTCGAGAAACTGATTCAGTTTGTGCGACCAGTGTAGATCCAGATCAGCCTGCGAATTCGCGCAGTCTTATCAGGATATGCACTGTTCGTCATTCCATCAATTAAACTTCGGTAACACCTGTATACATTTCAGTAGGTAGAAAGGGTCCGTGTTTCGCAGTTTGTTTACACAAGTATGAAACGATGTTTACACTTCCGGAATATATGGACCTTGGCAATGTACTACCAGTGAGCAAAGCTGATGATGGTACAAATTGATGAACCTACAGAATACTATTATACAAATACTTCTGCTGCAATTAAATTGTATAACATATACGCCATTTTCTCGTTTTGTTTTATTAAGTACGTCAACTTGTATCATCACCATATGCATGCAACTGACATCAACTCACCTGCAAAATTCTCATGACAACCCGGATACCGAGCCAAGCTTCATTTCCTCTTCAACGATGTCTACAAAGAGTTTGGGCACTAACGAATTTACACGGGCATCTGGGGCATTGAAATTGCGGCGGGACACAAGGAATTTTTCTACGTCTCGCTAGATGCCTTCGTAGATAGTCTTTACGCGTAAACGTCTTACAACAAGTATCACACTCCATTATATATGTATATGTATATGTTTATATTCAATTGGACGTGAAAAAAAACATAATGTTTTCACGACCAATTGAACAGATAAATTTCATAGGTTATACAAAAGTATATTACAGAAAATATGATAACGCCAGAAATCGAAAGTTTGAGAAGAGAAGCCGAATCTCTAGGGATTACTTATAGTGAACGGTTGAGAGCTAGGGGGTTGAAAAATCTGATAAACTCCACAAAGAATGAGGCGTTTATGAAGCGGTAGCATAATTAAAAAAGAAAGTATTGCGGGGTTAAGGGCTAGTGTAATTAATTCTTAAGAATTGCCTTCAAGCACCAATAATTTGTCCCAAATTAGACGCCCAATACAAAATAATAAGAAAAAATCTATCGTTCGCGCGATAGTGGAAAAAGGTGAAGAAATATTGTGGGCTCATGATGAAAAATTGGAAAAGGTAGAAAATGGAAGACGGGTAGTTACATTATCCTTTCGTAAAAACAATGACATCAACGAGTCCGAACGCATGTCCGATAAACTCGCTCCGTATCTAACAACAAATTTTTATTTGAGATATTCATATTCTTACAAGCTAGAACATATGGAGGAAACTAAAAATGGAAAACCTATAACTCTAATATTTCACAAAAATCTCGGTGGTAGCGAACCACTATCATCAATGAAAACCGTTAAAAAATGGCTGTCAGGTTTTTGTAAAGCTAATACAGGGCAGTAGGGGAATAGATTTGGGACTACAATCCAAAGAAGCAGCAGGAGGAGAACTTCCAGAATGGTTGAAGAATAAAAAAGGTATGTATTCTTTAGATAAGTATAATGACGACCTTTGTCTGTTCAGATGTTTAGCGATGCATATAACAGATAAAAGACCTGACAGATGTTCAGAAAAGGCGAAAGAACTTAGTAAACAATATTTCGGTAGTAATGTGGTTTCACCAATTCCTTTTTCAGATCTGAAAAAGGTTGAAGAGTTTTTTTGAAATCGGTATAGAAGTATATCAACCCACCGAATGTAATTTATGGTGGTTGAAAAAGGTACCAGCGCACTATAAGGCAATAGGTAATAAACCGATGACAATAGGACTGTTTAATAATCACGCATTTCTGATAAAAAACCTTAAAAACCTATCTAAAATTTACGCCTGCGATAATTGCAAACAGAAATTCACGAAAGCGAGTAATATGAAGAGACACGGACCAAAATGTATGAAAGGTGAGACAAAAATAGTATGTGATGGTAATTATTTAGAGCGCCCGCGTTCGTCGTTCGAGAAAGCGTTTTACCCAAAAAGTTCTAACAGTTATGGGGCGATCGATTGGATGTATTCTGTGGAAAAGCGGGAGGGAATTCACATTCATCAGGAACAGTGCGGACACGGGGGTGAAAGATGGATTTTAGGAGCTCCAGTAGATGGATACTGCCAAGAAAACAATACCGTATATCAATATCACGGCTGTTACTGGCACGGGTGCGAGATTCATGCAAAGCATAGAAAAAAAGAACGCGCAGCCACTCATTGAAGAGATACATTTATTAGAAGAAGCAAATAATTCCACCTAGTAGTTATGTGGGAATGCGAATTCCAAAGAACGGGTAAAGATATAAAGATCGGTTGCGACACTACTCTTTATCCATATCAGATAGTATATGATTTTGAGGCGTATCTCAACCAAGAATTTAAAACGCTAGGTAATAGTTTAGAGTACGAAGCTGAGCACGTTCCGGTAAGCGTTAGTATAGGAGATAATTTCTCAGGAACAGTAACTCATATTTGTGATAAAGATCCTGCAAACTTATAGAAAAATTTGTAGAAGATTTGAAAGTCAGGGGAAAAGCTATAAGAGAAGAAGTATGGTTGAGATATGGGTTTAATACAGAACATTTACGTAAAAACCAAATCGCCAAGATCGAACAGTGGATAGAGCAAGTACCGGTTATAGGTTTTAACAGCAGTATGTACGATATAAACTTAATAAAGAAATATTTAGTAGGCGAATTGGCATCAACAACAAAGAAAGTAATGGTCGGAAAACGGGCAAACGCAACAATATTTCTATTTACTCCGGAGTTTAGATTTATTGATGTAATACTTTACCTAGGACCGGGTGTAAGTTACGATAGTTGGATAAAAGCCTACGACTGCAAAGGACAGAACTCTTTCTTTCCTTACGAGTGGTTCGATTCTCCAGACAAACTTGATAACCCAGGACTGCCTGATATAGAGAATTGGTATTCCAAACTATCGTGGAAAATGTTACTAGATGAAACAGAATTAAGTAAATGTCGTAGAATTTTCGAAGAAAAGAGTATGAAAACTTTCAGAGATTGGTTGAAATATTATAACGATTTAGATGTAGCACCGTTCCTAGAAGCGGTAGAAAAAATGTGTGAATTTTATAAACACAGAGGTGTGGATATTTTCAAAGATGCGGTAACACTACCGGGTGTGGCTATACAATATTTATTGAGAGGAACCATTAAAGAACAAAAATCTATAAAGGTGGTTATACCGGAGGGCGCTCTATATGCACCAAAAGAAGAAACATACGAAATGATGAAAGACGCTCTAGTCGGGGGTCCATCAATCGTATTTACACGCTATGCAGAAGCCGGTGTTTCAAATATTAGATCTAATTCCTCATTTGGATCAAATGAAATTAACAAACCTTCCAAGGCTATTTTGGGGTATGATGCAAACGCGTTATATTTATCTACGTTAAATAAAGATATGCCGTGTGGGAGAGAAACTATACACCATATAGATACCCCACATAATCCTAAATTTATTAAAAAGTTTTGTAAAAGAGTTTTATCTGGAGACTGGTTTGGGTTTGCGGAGGTGGATATAGAAGTTCCACACAACTTAAAAGATAAGTTTTCTGAAATGTCTCCACTTTTTATAAACAGAGAAGTAGATGTTGATGAGGTTCCAGCACACATGATAAAATATTTGGAAGATACTGGAAGAACTAGAGGAAATGGAAGAAAATTGGTGGGATCTATGTCGGCCACTAAAGTATTGCTGTACGCGCCACTGTTGAAATGGTATTTAAAACACGGCCTAGAAATAACGGGAGTTCATCGTGTTATAGATTATATTAGTGGTAAACCCTTCGAATGGTTCGCAAAAGAAGTTACAGCCGCAAGACGAACAGGCGATGTAGAACCAAATAAGAAACCAGTAGCGGATATAATTAAATTATTAGGCAATTCGTGTTGTGGAAAAATGATAGAGGCAAAAGAGAGATTTAAATACGACATATACACAAGACGAAACCTGTGTTGACAAGGCGTTAAGATCTGCATTCTTTGATGATTTGGAAGAGATAGGAGATGCGTACGAAATATCTTCCCGAAAACCCCGGTGTGCAGTAAAGAGCCCCTTCCACTGTGGAATAGCGGTTTATCCACTAGCCAAATTGAGAATGTTGGAATTTTACTACGAATTTCTAGACAAATACGTAAAAAGAGAAGACTTTGAATTAATACAGATGGACACGGATAGTATGTATATAGAAGTTAGTGGAAAAACGTTAGAGGAATTGATTAGACCTAACTTACTAGACGAGTTTGAAAAAGAAAAAAAAGAAATGGTTGGCTTGGGATAAATGGAGCGAAAGAGAGCCAGGACTTTTCAAAATGGAAATCAGCGGAGATAGGGCGATAGCGTTATCTAGTAAGTGTTATTTCGTAGAAAAATTTAATTCCATTAAAGATAATTTGGAACAAATTAAAATTAATAAAAACTCTGCGAAAGGAATGTCCAAGAGAACTAACAATTTAAATTGGGATAGATATAAACGAGTACTAAGTGAAACTACAGAAGATGGAAAACACATTATAGATGTAGCACAAAATAGAGGATTTAAAATGAAAGACGGCGTTATGAAAACGTACTGTCAACAAAAATTAGGACTCTCGGCGTACTACGATAAAAGACACGTGTTACCAGACGGAATATATACAGAACCTCTCTTGATTTAAGCAATCGGGGGCAGCTTGGTGTCAGAAGGTACCATAAGAAGTTCTTCGCGAACAAAACCGCGACATGGACCATCAGCCAAATAATAGAGCACGGGCTCATCGGGTTTGGTAATAGAGCGATCCAGATGATATACATTCAGAGACCACACGGGATCAGTCGCGCGGCGGCTGCAACCTTCAAGCTCTCCCGGTTGATAGAGGTACCGGACGTCAACATCCGATGGAAGCGCAATCGGCGATTGCTGCTCCTCTAAACCAACGGGTCGCCCGCGCGAGACGGCAGAGTGCTCGTCACCTTTTTAGACTTGATGGCATCTACGGGCTTCTTACCTATCAATCTGGTCACCTCTCCGTTCAGTGCGGAGACCACGGCGGGCAGTCTGGCCACCCACTCGGTCGATCGCGAATGAGGGTCTACAAGTTCTTTGACATATTGGTGTCCGAACAGCCTCTCAGCCAGTGTTCGATTGAACCGCTCCACGATCCCCTGGTCCCGGTGGATGTTGATGCGGCCGCGTCTGATAGAAACGTTGTGCTTAGACAATAGCTGAGAGACCGCGCCCATGAATTCGCGGCCGGGATCGACCTGAAGAAGATTCGGCCATTTGAGAGGACTCCTCTTATATATTCGGGAAAGAGCCTCGGCCACTTCCTTAGACTCTTTAGTGGCCAACGCCTCAGCCCCCTTATAACGACTCGCTACGTCAACGATTGTCAGTGCGTACTTGTACGTTTTGCGACCGACGCGATCGTGAGGGAGAAACAGGAGATCCGCTTGGTGAACTTGGTTCGGCACCGGCACGTCGAATTTCGGGCGCGTAATATTGTGAGGCGCGGGTAAATAGATCTGCCAGATGGCCTGCTTCTTGAGCCATTCCTTGACTGCGTTTTCTGAAACCTTGGTCGCCGCCGCGAGGTTCTTGATTGCCGCGAGTCCCTTCCAGTAGCCGCGTGGGCTATAGTATGTGTTTGCCAGCTTGCGCGTTAGTTTGGTATCAAGTTTGCGCGTGTTCATCGTATGCGAAGTATTCTAATATATCGGACAATCTCCAACATGCCCTCACCAGTTCGTCCGGTAACTGCGTCGTTAATAATAAACCTTTGTTGGAAGTACAATCGCGATTGGTTTTGGAGGTTAAGTTCTGAAGGAACTCGGAGGAATCTAATTCATCGATTGGAGTTGAGGAGGAATCTAACATCCGCTTTGCGAAAAGGGTGGCCGCTTTTTCATCCTCGCGCCACGTCTCGAGAGAATCTCGGGCCAGATAAATCATACTCTTTGCACCGGGTAAACGGTGCTTAAGGGCAGTGTAGCCTACATCGATCATAGCAAAATAAAGATCGTCAACTAACATCGTTCTATATATATATATTTATAAAAAAAATGTTTTTTAATTAATTAATTATTTTTTAAAAAAATATTTTATATAGTAGCCGACGAGACCCACCACACCCATTCCCACGACGATGAACGCGATCTCGCGGTCTTTTTGGGCCTCTGACGGTACATAGAAATCTGAAAGTTCGGGCTCAGGATCCATTGGATCGAGACTTTTCTGCGGATATGCCAGCGCGTACTCGCGGTTGGCTTCTTCAACGTTCTGGAAAGTTTGCGCGGCGTGATTCTCACGGCGCAGCTC
This sequence comes from Conchocele bisecta, assembly GCA_029237695.1. NCBI lineage: Eukaryota > Metazoa > Mollusca > Bivalvia > Lucinida > Thyasiridae > Conchocele > Conchocele bisecta. The sequence goes on along the minus strand of CM055275.1, from coordinate 54,198,561 downwards.
TTCGTTGACCCAGTCCAGATGGGCGGTTCGCTTTTTCGACCACGCTTCCTTTGCGCTATTGAGTTGTTCTACAGCTAAATCGTGACGCTTGCGCTCCTCATCCACGTCCGATTTTCCTATTTTCGAGAATATAAAGTTGCTACCGCTGAACGCCAATGTGTTTACAAGTGCACCACCTATCATTATTCCGATCGAAGCCATTTATTTCCATATATTAGCAGGTAGAATTCCAACTTTAATTAGATAATCTCGGGTCCAAACTGAGGCCGCTACATCTAAGGTCGCGAGCCCTGCGTCTCTCACAGTAAAGTCCAATTTGGGAGTGGACCCTCCTAGAGCCATCTTTGATAGTCGAGCATACCCGATACTGAAACCCGATATCACCACAGCGTGATAAAGCGCATTCACTATCATTTTACCATCTTGTTCAGCCATTGTTATAATTATTGCATATAAAAGGGATCGCGATCAATGTTTAAATGGGGCGCATCCAAATTCAACATTGTTGATGATTGGTGTTTCGTAACTGTTTTTGGATGAATTGATGGGGGTTGTTTTCTCAATAAGGATTGGTGTAATAGGGGGTATTTCCACACGCACAGGGCACCAACAACTGCCAGACCACCACCAACAACCCAATTCCAATTCGTGAATTGGGGTTCAATCGGATTCGTCCAACCTCGATTGGGTGTTGAGTGTGCTTCTAATTCGTGAATTGGGGGTGTTGTTGTACTCAACACTGTTGAACCCGATTGCTCTGTCTTCAGATGTTTTACTGTCTCCGTCCCCAATTGCAACGACTGTTTAGCCTCTCGAAGCTCGGCGAGTATTTTATCTTGTTTAACTTTTCGGGTGGCAGCCGCCGCCCGCCCAGCTGCCTGTCTTTTGGGATTTTTTATATGCGGTATGTCATCCAGTGGCGGAGTAACACTCGGGTTCGATTGTGTTGGAGCAATCGGGTTCAACTCCGTCACTCTCGCAGGTGTGTCGTCTTGTGTCATCATTTATGATATTAATATTAGGGCTTATAGTTCGTGGGCATATATGTCCAAATTGACAGTGTTTACCCATGGTCAACGCGGTTGTCAGCGGAGCTAAGTACATTCCAAACTTGTGATAAATTGAGCAGCAGGCTGTTCTAAGAGTGTCCTATAAAAGGGTCAGTCTCTTGATCGTGAATCAACCCTTCGGTGTTTGGTATAGGGAGAAGTATACTAACGGCGGTAGCGTACGAATGAATAGCCGCCGATCCAAGGGTTTTTGTCATCTCTGCTCCCAATTTGGATTCGTATCGCGCATACATTTTATCAATCTCCGCATCTGACATCTTATCCACCTGACAAACTGAGAGACGCCTACCGAGATAATGCTCCGATTGTCCCCCAGCAACCAGCGCAGCTAGCCGCTCGCGTCGCGCCGCATTTTCATTTTCATTCGGAGTCGTTGCACTCAACCCAATACCAACTGCCGTTGGAGTTGGAGTTGATCCCGATTGCTCTGTCGGAGTTGATGTTTCATTATCTTTCAGAATGTTGGCAGTCGGAGTTGAGGTTTCTTCCATTAGCTGATCGAGAAGTTCGTCGCAGTTCATTATTGCTAATTTTCTTCAAATTAATTTAACTATTCTAACAAGTCTCATCACTTTAACATATTGCCAAGCGCACCACCCGATACTTATGATCACCATTATGCTCGCAACAAAGCTCGCAGCGGAGCACCAAATTGTTAACATTGTTAACCATTGTTAAGCATTTGTTCAGCATTTGTTCAGTATTTGTTCAGCATTGTTCAGCAATTGCTAAGCATTGTTCAGCAATTGCTAAGCATTGTCAGCAATTGCTAAGCATTGTTAAGCATTGTGACTTTGCAATTTTCCTAATTTTTTCAATATTATTAATTAATTGATAACTTTATAAGCAGTTGGTTGATCAGTCTTTAGCAGAAGCTTGGCGTGCTTAGTTTCGGAAAGCATCTGTCGAACCTCCAGGCGCTCCTCGCGCGTTGGGATAACGTCATTCTCTCGAAGACAGTCATCGAATGAGTCTCGATCCTTGCAGTGAAAGAGGGCGACCCATTTCGTTTGCTCGCGCAGATCCTTGAGGACTGCGTTGTATTTTTGAGTGGAGATCCATACGCTTTGCCTCGCATGGCGGCCAGAAAATGCGAGGTCGGAGAGCATGTCCTTCTTTTTGGTCATCGCCGCCTTGGCCGAGCAATCGTCAATCACATATAGGGTGGGCTCACCATGGAATCTTTGGTATAAACCACGCAACCAATCGTGAAGCCTATCACCAGGGTCAATAACGTCTACCTGAGGGTCGGTGCATATCCACGGGCGCCGCTGATAAGTATCGTTGTGCCGCACAGTGGGACACAGGATCACAATGTGACGAAAGGCATCGCGGTAGGACTCCTCGAGCAAGTCGAGGATGAAAACCGTTTTTCCACATCCTGTCTGCCCACATATTATGGCAGAGTGAGCATCTCCAATCGTGAATTGGTATTGATTGCTAATTTTCTTAATTAATTCTTTAGAATTATCAAAATTATTAATTAATAAATCGTTAGATGATTTTTTTATTAAATCAGTAGATCGCTGAGACGTATCGACCATCTTCGATGTTGAGTTATGCGTCTGTAATTATATATAAGTACACGTTCAATGGCCCGGCTCCGTCCGCCTCTTTGGTTATCTGGATCGTCACACCCTCACTAGCGCTACCGTGTATTTGGTCATCGTCGCTGGCTCGCATGTCTAGCCATAACGCGTATTTGGTATTCAGGAACTCCGCGAGGGAGACGGCCGATAGGTGTAGGTCTTTGGCAGCTGCTGCAACCTCCGGAGAGCCCTTAGAGCCGGCAGCACACTGCTTTCTTACTTCATCCCACTGCTGGTGCGCGCGAAGACCCGCGCTGTAGAGTTGATTGGGGACTCCCTCGATCGTCACCTCTACCATCGTGATTTTGGTGTTATAAAATTTGTCGGTTTTTCTGGCACCGAACGCGAACCGAGCATCCTCAAACAGCATCAGTATACCTTTCATCGAGCGGGCGGGTACGTTGACATTAATATTCCACAATGTGTCGCCTTTGTCTTTCGTCATCTTGCGATGGCGAAGAACTCGGTCGTAAAGTATGGCAACGCGCCCGGCGTACTGGGTTCTGATCAATCGCGTGAGTTCGGGCATCGTGACCATGTCGTATTCCAGCGAAACATTGTCGATCGTATACGTCGATAACATGTCGGTGGCTATGAGAACTCGGCCGTAGTCGTTGAACGTTAGTTCGTATTCGAGGCGGTCAGCCAAAGCACTCTGATAGTAGGGCATGTGGCTCTCCAGCAACTCAAAGTCGAGCGGGATGTAGAAGCGGTTGCCGTAAGCGCCCGCGACCGCGTTGTCACTCGCGTTGTTATCTACCTTGTCACCAGCCCCGATTCTAAGTTTGGTTACGTTCTTATTTCGACTGGTGTCAATACCCTGATAGACAGCGTTTTCACGCTCTTGCGCCGTCTTCCACAGGTCCTGGTAGCAATGGTAGACGTCGCTGTCATCGATCGACATCACCTCATTACCAGAAATCTTTATCATGGTCTTCTTGACTGTGGCGCGACCCAGGTTCTGAACGACGGTTCGGTCCGCGTCCGTCGACGTTAGCGAAATAGTGAAAGCGAGGCGAACAGTACCCGGCACAATGACGTCGTGAGTTCCGAGGTTGGGGAAGCGGACTAAGAGCTGCTGGTTCTGGTCGATCGTCGATGGGTTGTTCGTAATAACGACACTCTGTCTCACGTCTTTTGCCCCGAGGGGCTCACGCAGTCTGCGGTATGGATTGAGTTTGCGACCGTATTGACTCGAAGACATAATTTAGTGAAACTATTAAACCGTATGGTTTTGTCTTTAATAGATAATAATGAATTTTAAAATTAAAATGGATGATTACGATATTAACTTGGATGAAATCGGCAGAGACGATGAGGATAATGATGACGATAACTTCGAGGATTCCATCACAACCTTCGACAAAACACCCGGCGAGGAAATAGGTGGCGCTACCAGCAGCGTTGGTCAAAGTCGGGAATTACTTGAGAGAGCTGTAAACGACTACTACAACAGTTTGATAGAAAAAGGTCTGGTCCCATCTGTCGGACGCGACTACTCCAAATTCGAATTGGATCTGAACGGTAGATTGCGACTAAAATCATCAAATATCCCGATCATCAACATGAATACCGGTAAACCCCTATCGCTAAACACCATTGCCGGAAACCGGGGCGGTGGCGAAATCGAAACTTTGGCGAAGACGGCCACCGCGATAGAAACGGTCGAGCTCAGCGAGGTCCCTCAAATAGCCACCGACGTTATTAACACGATGGAGACCACGTTCAGCGAAAACGAAATACTCAACGATGACCCACCGTTACCTCTTCGAGAACTCCGTGCACTCGATAAGGCTCTACAAACGGTCCGGGGCGAACTGGTCCTTAACCTCTCCAAACTCACGGCGCTGGATGAACATATCGCGCTAGAAGAAAGAAAACTGAAGGAAGCCGGTGATGATAGAGAATCTACCGAGCGGATCGCCGAACGACTGCGGTCTTTGCGGGACGAAAGAGAAGCTCGCTTAGAGGCCGCCTCGGCTAATCGTGAGGCTCTCCGCACACAAATAAGTCGGATCCGCGAAACAATCTCGAGGGTCCTGCACGAGGAGACGACACTCGGTGAGAGTCTTCGCACTCTGTTCAGAGAGCAGGGCGTCACGATAGCAAGCATCCTCGCAGCTGTCGGCATGACTATATCAACCATAGTTCTAGCTTTCACTGGTGGTGCGGCGCCACCACCCGCGCCACCAACAGCACCCGCTCCATCCGGTGGAGCCAAGGAGTGGGTAAGAAAACAACTAAAAGCCCTCGCCAATCTTCTAGCTAAATTAGCTGGAAAGGCGGCTGCCGCACTACTTGGACTGATCGGAAGTATCGATTCTTACTTGTTATCTATATTATCAAAAACGGTCGGATGGCTCACCAATAATACTTGGGCTTTAATCGTGGCAATCGCCGGTCTCCTACTATTCTCCGCCAGAGAGTTCCTAAAACCAAAGCGCGAGTAGTCCTATCACCACGAGGGCGACGACGAGCCCTAATTTTTCCTCCTCGTGTGTTGTGCTTCCAATGTCACCCAATCTGCGATTGGTGTTGATGATTGGTGTTTCTCCAATCGCGATTGGTCTGTTGACGATTGAATTGGGGGAACTCAATTCGTGAATTGGGGGTGTGGGTGAAACAACGGGTTCAAATGAACTTGATGGGGTGGCCAATTCATGAATTGGGGGTTTTATGAAATTTTTTTCAAATTTATTTGAATTTACAACTCCGCGCCCGATGATACCCGTGTTCACGTTACCGTTGTGGCCGATTTTTTGATTGGCGGTGGCGATTACGATCTGATTATTGTAACCGTCAACCGGGTCGTCTCGTAGTATCATATTGCTCGGCGCCATATAAAGACCTATTCCAAATACATAGTCTACTGGGGTGCTGGCATTCTGCAAAACGTCTTGATAATTCTGGATCGCCTTCTCCAGGTCCACCCTAGCTGAGATGGCGTCCTCTACAAGTGCCAATAATTGTTTTTGTGCATCAAACGCTGTTCCCGTGCCCAGTATAGAACTGCGAGTTTGCTTATGTGCGCCGAGGATGGCCCAGACGTACGTGCGAATGGAGTCGTTGACGCGAGTAACCCCGGCCTGCGTGAACCCTAGACCCGTATATAACATAAATGTACCCCACGCGTCCTGAACCTCAGCAGCCTGCTGTATGTAATCGACGTGAGCCCGTTTTGGAGGTAACATTTTGCAAGGAAACACGCCACAGTGCCGACCTCCAGACACTTCCGGCCCGAATGTCATCGTCGCGGGGTCAAAATTCCCGGCGTTCCGACTGACGATGTGGTCGCCGGAGTGATCGTGTCTAAAATCAGTCTGCGTCCAATTCCCGGACTGGCCCCGAATGAGAACGTCCCCGAAGCCAGGAAATACTTTCTGTCTCCAGTCCGCATCTTTTGAAACGTTAAATTCGTACACAGTCTTTCAAACACCATACGGTCGTATGCGTTGGAAATGGGATCCCAGGCGTCGTCTTGAGGTAGTGAAATACCTAGTTCTTTGAGAATCCTCCTAATAGTATAATACGCATGAAAGTTGTAGACACTTCGGAGCATGACATTCTTGGATGTCAGATGGTCTTTATGTGAAACTCCGCACCCGGCTGTTGCGCGCCATACAGCGAAATTTATTTGGTTCTGCCAAAACTGCATCGGTGTTGCTTTCCACCCGTTTACTGCCTCCATGGTAGTAATCTTGGGCAGCCTATATTGTTCAAAGATGTCGGGGAAGTTGGTGGCAAAGCCGCTGTCCGGTCTAACCGTTACGGTTGGGTGTACAAGGCGGTTAACAACGTCTTTTTGCGTGTATTTACCTCCGACCGCGTACTTTGCATTAGAGTTAAAGCTAAATGCTTTGGTATCCATTGAAAGATATTATTATGTTTGCTACTATCACTAATGTTCAAAAAGAGAGTTGTGAACTTCAAAAATCAATCGACAACTGCTGCGGAAAACGCCGGGTGGGCCTCAGATCAATCACCTTCACGGTTGGATGGCAAAATGTGGGAAAGAGTGAAGGGTTTTACTATGTGAAGGATAAACAACAATTAGGTGTGAAGCTGCCTCACGGACTGTGGGGAATAAGACAGCTCAAAGATTTTGTCAACTCAGAGCTTGACGGTATAATCAACATCACATTATCGAAGGCTACCGGGCTCACAACAATGACCATCAGCCCTGATAATAAGGTAGTGGTCTCCCCGGGGTTGGGTATTCAACTCGGTTTTAGAGAGACATACTCCGTAAATAAAGGAGTGTTTACCTCGGGTGAGTACGTCGGTGATAACCCGGTGGATTTCGCCTTCACGAAAACTCTCAGGGTGCACCTGGATCGGGTGAACACGTCGTACAACACGGTAGACGGATCCCCCAGCACATTACTGAAAATTGTGCAAGCCAGCGACTGTTTCTTTGGGGATACGGTGACCTTAGACTTCCCACACCCCGAGATGAAAGTTTTGGAAGCGGGACACATCCACGAATTTACGGTCTCTATTCTCGATGATCAAGCGAGAAAGTTGAATAACTATTACCCGATTTCGATAGTTCTCGAAATTTCCAATTGAGCATAGGTGCCCCAATATTATAATTTAATTTTATTATGAGTATATACGGACCAGGTAGTTCTTCCGATTGGGTGACAAATTCAAAGAATTTGGAACCGGCAGAAGGGGGATTTATCCCGACAGAGGGCGACTTTTTAACTACTGGAAAAACCAAGGCCCTGATCAATAAAACTATATCGAAGGTCACAAACGCGATTCACAGGAGTATATCAGATGTTAGAGTAGAAGTGCTGACGGCGACTGAACAAATTGAGGGAGTCCGAACGGATATTGAGAAAGATCAGGCGGCTTATAAGGTATTGCGCTCAGAGGACTCTCTCATCAGAGAAACGGAACTAAACGAACTAGGTAAAAAAATAACCAAATTTCGAAAAGAGGCCCGGTTGGGGATTGAGAAAGCCCGAGAAGACCACCAGCCGGACCTTACGGAGGCATATGGAATGTTGCGCTCAGAGTACTCTCTCATCAGAGAAGCGGCGTTTGCCGAACTAGACGGGAAAATAACTAAAGTTCGAAAAGAGACCCGGTCGGGTATTGATAAAGTCCGAGAAGACCACCAGGCGGCCCTTGCGGAGGCCATTGCGGAGGCTTATGATGCGTTGCGCTTAGAGCACTCTCTCAGTAAAAAAGCGACACTTGCCGAACTAGACGGGAAAATAACCGAATTTCAAAAAGATGCCCGGTCGGGGGTTGAGGGGGTCAGAGAAGACCACAAGGAGGCCATTGCGGAGGCTTATGGGGCGTTACGCTCAGAGGACTCTCTCAACAGAGAAGCGGCACTTACTGACCTATACGAAAAATAACCGAATTTCGAAAGGAGGCTCGGTTGGGGGTTGAGGGGGTGGGGGTCCGAGGGTATTGATTGATAAAGTCCGAGAAGACCACCAGGCGGCCCTTGTGAAGGCTTATGAGGTGTTGCGCTCAGAGGACTCTCTCATCAGAGAAGCGGCGGTTGCCGAACTAGACGGAAAAATAACCGAATTTCAAAAAGATGCCCGGTCGGGTGTGGAAAAAGCCCTAGAAGGTCACCAGGCGACCATTATGGAGGCTTATGATGCGTTGCGCTTAGAGGACTCTCTCAGCAGAGAAGCGGCACTTACCGAACTAGACGGTAAAATAACTGAAGTTTCTGATAAACTGAAACATGCTCGTAGAGCCACGACCAAAGCGCTTGAGGAGACCGCTGAAAAGATTCGTGCTGAGGCCCATACCTCTATCGGGGGGCTTGCCGGATTGTTAAAAACAATGAAAACGCAAAAACGTGTGATAACAGTTTGGGCTGAGAAGCGGGGCTCCTTGGTTGAGGGGCTCCCTGAATATTCGTTCGGTGCCAAAGCGAGTAATAAATGTGGGGGATACACCATGACAGCTCCAGGTACACTTCTCCGAATGGCGGTCTGCTCGGTTAATGGTAATGGTAAACCGGTGGGCGCGGTCACGATAAATCTCGTAGTAGATGGGGAAGAACGGGCAATTGGAGTCACTAAACCCGCTGGAGATATTTCGTCGGTGGTTTTGTTCGCCGGTGATGATCTAATTAGACTTTCCGAAGGTAGTGTTATTAAACTTTGTTACGAAAATCGCTGACCCAGAGAGTTCTTCCACTATTGTCTCATTGTTAATTTAACTTAATTTGTAAAATACTAATATATTGAAAATCATGAACGAATCACCGTATCCAATTCTCAATACCGATCCATCAACACTGTATCCAACTCTCAATACCACTCCATCAACACTGTATCCAACTCTTAATACCACTCCATCAACACTGCATCCAATTAACGAAAGAAGTTCAGATTTTAGGTTGAATAATATCGTCGCTATGCAGGATATTTTAGTTAGAGAATGTGCAAATAGAAAAAGACACGCTAACAAATATCAGCGCGCGGTGAACATAGCTGAAGCATCTAGTACGGTTCTGGTAAGTTTATCTGTATTGAGTGGTCCGGGGACTGCTGCAACGCTATCTACAATTGTAACGGTTCCACTTGCAGGGGTTTTGAGTGGAATTACCGTTTTATCTGGAATACTTTGTATGGTAATTAGGGCGGCGGGTGGAAAACCCGAGAAAAAAAGTAGAAAACATGATAGAATATCCGTTCTCGCTAGGTCTAAGAGAAATAGCATCGACGTTATGGTGTCCAAAGCGTTGGCCGATAAGAAAATATCAAATTTAGAGTTTGAATCCGTGGTGGAAGAAATGGGGAGATATGAAGAATTAAAAAATGATATAAGAATCAAGGCGCGCGCCACTATGCCCAAAATTGAGTGTACTGATTGGGATAAATTTAGGGTAAAACTTGGAAATAAAGTCGGAGGAAATGTTACAGCACCATTGTGATATTTTATAAAATATTTTTTAAAAAATAATAAATTTTCTTATATTGGTGCAGTAAACAAATTTACATACCTATACAACATATGTTTTCACTGAGAATTACGCCGTAATCACTATTGGTTGTACTGGTGTATCACAATGACAATGTACACAGTCGAGGATTACACTGTAATCGACTGTGTACACACCGTCTTTTTAAATTGATACACTCGGCTATCAATTTACATAACCCGTGTAATTGAAACTGTCTGTTTACCTCGGCTATCAATTTACATAACCCGTGTAATTGAAACACTCGGCTATAAATAACCCGTGTAATTGAAACATTGCCGTTACAACTTAAATTAATTACTATGTAATAAGAGGGGGTGTTCAGCTTTAAATTATTATTTTTTTTTACAAAATTAATTATAAAATCAACAAAATAACGAACCATCCCATGTTTTCTTTCGCCAATAGGTATTAATCAATAATTATAATTTGCACACCATTTGTATGTTGTATTGGAAACTGATGAGTATATATATGTGTGTTGACCTTACAACAATTCGTCTCATCTCGTGCATGCCATGTTGTTGATCCGGTATGACGTCCGTCTCGTCTGTTTAATGGTAGCAGTTTATAAATATGTGTGTATTTGGTGATGTAATTGCGTAGCTCAAAGGTGCCGGCCTAAAAGATTTCTGCCTAAGAGCTTTGCAATTTCGGAACCAAATTCACACATAGGCTCGCCTTACTTCGCTGGTTTCTCTTAATAGAGGAATTGGAAATGGGGTTCAAGGCTACCCGTAAACCTAGACTGTGAGCCAACAGATGCGTGGGCTTAAGAAAGGTCCCAACACCCCAGTGGCTGGGTGCCGGCTAGAAATCTGCCCAGTCACTGGGGGTGTTGTGCACGAGTGGAGGCTTTTGCTATTTTTTGTTCAAAATAGCTTTATAAGCGATATCGAAGAAATGTATATTCGTAAACGAATCGTTGGGTTTTAACAATTTTATATAATACACCTTATTTTTATATCCGATACGCATTATCAGTCTTAATGTTTGTATTTGCCTCTTGTATAGTTCACATAATTGTCGGTATAATATTGTAAATGCAACGTTTTTATCGGAGCGTAATAAATTACGCTGATATTTCATGTATTCGATATCGCCTAGTGTTCTCATTTTATAGAATTTATATATAGGACTATAACCCCCGTATTCTTCGTAAACTTCTTCAACACAGGCATTAAAAATTTTCAATTCCAATTGTATTGTATTATCCATTTTCTCTAATAATATTGGTAGTTGTTTTTTTCTGTTCAATTTCCAATTTCTTCTAATAATTTTCCAATTTCTTCGTTGCCCAATTTCTTCGTTAAAAGTGATATCGTAGAAACGCATATCCGTAAACGAATCTTTGATATTAAAATGTTTTATAAAATTAGTTTGATAATGTTTCGGTAGTGTTTCTCCGATCCTATTTAGTCGCTTCATTACACAAATTTGATCCTTATACCGGCGACATAATTGCCGGTTTAATATTGTAAATGCAACGTTTTTATCGGAGCGTAATAAATTACGCTGATATTTCATGTATTCGATACCACATAGTGTTGTCATTTTACAGTTTCTTAATACTGTAGAAACAGCGTAAAATTCTTCATCAAAGTCATTACTAAATTCCAATTCGTTGCGTATGTTAATATCCATTTTGTTATAATATTTTATTATAACCTATTAAATTGATATGTGCAGTTGGACGTGAAAAAAACATGAGGTATTTATGACACCAATATAATTGGACTACAATTCGACATCGTAGAAATAAATTAGCTATATTGGAGGAGAAAAATGGGGTGTTGGAATATAAACTATCACTCGTGGGCACATTGAAATTGCATTAATTATTTTCTCAAAAATTCATAAATTTGCTGTCGGGAGACAATTTCCTCGTTAACCAATTTGTGATTTTTCGGGGGTGGTGGGGGTATTATAGAGGGTTGTAAATGATATCACCGTAGGTGGTATCATTTTGACTCCCTATATACTACTAGAGTAGATAAGGCTGAATTAGTTAATAGCCGAATGACTACTGCAGCTACCAGTAGCGCGAACCTAGCATGATCGGTACTTGTCACTCTCCATGAAGTAGCATATATGGTTCAAAATCCGCACCTTTGCACAATAGTATCCATTTGTAACCGATATATGGCTTTGGTTACATGGGTTACATGATATATGTCTTTGGTTATACAGTATACCAATAGATATGTTACAGAGTTTTGAATGAGATTTGTAAGTGATGTCTATACCAACTATTTGTAACTGATGTTATGCATTGGTTCCATAGGTTACATACTATATGTCTTTGGTTACACAGTGTAAAACTCCAAAATCAGACAGCATCATGATAAATCAGGGTTTGTTACATGTGTTTCATTATCACATACAGACCCAATGTGATATCATGAGAAAACAGGGTTTGCTATCAAAGACGGCTTTCATTTTGTTATGCCTTTCATTTTTGGGTTACACGGTTACACGCTTTTTGTCTCTGGTTACATATGGTTACATCGGTTACATACTATTCTTCTGAAGTGACGGACGATTAATCTTATTTTTTTATATTTTATGTCTAACATGTTTGGGTTACACGGTTACACGCTTTGTCTTTGGTTACATACGGTTACATCGGTTACATCGGTTACATACTATTATTTTGAAGAGACGGACGATCAATCTGATTGTCGTATATTAATTCACTTAGGGCCCCTATTTGAGAAACTGACAGACGGACGGACATACGATCACTGATTTATGGCGCCACATAATCTCTGTGGTATGTATGAGAAAACCGGTATTGTTACATTTGTGAGCGTGAGGCATGACAGGTGTTTCATTGATGGAATGACGAACAGTGCAGAACCTGATCAGACTATGAGGATGCACAGGCTGATCTGGATCTATACTGGCTGCAAAATCATTAAGCTCCATGTATGCAGCCACTGCCAAATGTACCAAACACATCCATTTATGTAAGTTGTATATTTTCCCCATTTTTTCTAAATTTGTGTATGTGTAGTACCTGAACTATTTACCATTTGTGGCTGTGACTGGAGACATGGGGTTCACATTATGTTTCACCAGTGTATATCCTGATCAAATGGCACATTATATAGCCTGATATTGATATATATTGCATGTTAAAAGCATGATGGGTGTTGCATTGATGGAATGGCGAACAGTGCAGACTGCAGAGATGAACAGGCTGATTTGGAGCTAAATTGGCCGTAACACTGATAATCCTGATTTCTCCAGCTACAGCCACATTTACCAAAAACTTTGGTAGTTTAAGAGTCAAGAAATTTAGAGTAGAATTTCCATTTCTGTAAGTTGTCTAGTTTCCCATTGTTCAAGAAGTGTAACATGTATTTGCTTCTGACTGTGTGTGATTTATGGCACCCACAGACCCCACATACAGGGATTGTTAAATTTGTCAGAGCTGTATACTTAGATTACAATAGAGGTGTGATCAGTCTACTGACACACCGGTCTACACAGGTAATTCATCATTTTGCTAGTTCAAGATGCATGCTATCATGGGTTTATGCCGATCAAAAGACCAAAAATGGTGTTGTTAAATATACAACAAAGTCAGTTCTCTCTTAATGCAATTATTGTCAACTGACAGGTATAGTCTTGTCCTCTATCAGAAGTTACAATCCGATTTCGGATACATGTAACAGAATAATACTTCTGTAAATTTAAGAATACAATTACATGTATGTAGGGATATACATTTTGAAGAAAACTCTTCTAATGCATCATACATTTCAATATTTGTCCCCTGAAATGGAATTCTAAAATTATAATTTCCAAATAATTAGTCTACATGCAGCCAGTGCTTAAGAACATGCTATATTTTTCGAGTGCAATACAAACGTTTTAATTGCGAACCTGTTTGATAGGGCTAAATTATGGAGTGGGAATTTAGGATGTGTAATCAATAATTTGCGGAATAATGATATGTGTTTTTAGGAATTAATATTTTGTAGAAATTGGAGATTTGGCCAGTCCTCCATTATGTTCTCCAGTTCTCCAGTCACATATGAAGAACTAGACTTGCCACAAAAGTCGAATGTCCAATTTCTCCAGTCACAGATCAAGAACTACACTGACGGCAAAAAGGCAAACGCTACATTTCTCCAGTCACAGAACAAGATCTAGACTTGCAACAAAAGCCGAACACCACATTTTTCCAGTCACAGATCAAGATCAAGACAGGCCACAAAAGCCGAACGTCCAATTTATCCAGTCACAGATCAAGAACCAGATTGATAGCAAAAAGGCAAACGTTACATTTCTCCAGTCACATAACAAGATCTAGACTTGCAACAAAATCCGAACGTCCAATTATTCCAGTCACAGATCAAGATCTAGACTGGTCCCAAAAGCCGAACGTCCAATTTCTCCAGTCACAGATCAAGAACTAAATTGACAGAAAAACGGCAAACGCTACATTTCTCTGCCACAGTATAGGCGAAGAGTATTAGAGTTGAGATCGGCAAAAAATAAGCCAAAGCTGAAGTTTTCGGAAAATTTTCTGAATATCATTATTAATAACATTTCAAAACACCCCATACAAAACAATGGAGCTTAATCCTGGAACCAAGATGGCTGACAAAATATACGCAAAACTGACAAAAAATGTATAACTAGTGCAAAATCAGCTAAACCAATCAGAACAAAATTTACCGAAACAGACATAATACAACTAATGAATCATATTAATCAAAATTTCCAGAAGTAATTCAATCCATATGGCGTCAAAAATGGCCGCCAACATATCTAAGCTGCTCAAACATGTGGAATATTTTAAATAATATATTTGATACGTATCAGTTTGTGTATTATGATACATGGGACATGCGTTTGACGGAATACAAAGCCGTCAGCCCAATTTCCCATGTCTTAGTCCGAGACCAGGAACTAGATTGAACAAACATGCCATAGGCGCCATTTCGCAGTCACGAACTAGGAGTAACGGTGGCCACAAATGTTATTTATACCAGTTTCCCGAATCATAGTAACATAATATGAGCTGCTATGCTTGCCACAAATGCCTCATTTGCCTAGTCACAGTTATCGACAAAGAGTTCGACAGACTGTAAATGTAATGAGCGCCATTTCTCCAATCACAATCACTGACAGGGTGTTAGATTATCGATACATGCCATAAGCCTCGTTTCTCCAATCACAGACAGGGTGTTAAAATGTCCGCAAATGTCATATGCATCATTTCTTTTTATCACATACGGGGTGTTAGACTGTCCACAAATGTCATAAGCCTCATTTCTCCAATCACAGACAGGGTGTTAAACAGTCCACAAATGTCATAAGCCTCATTTCTCCAATCACAGACAGGTTGTTAGACTGACCGTAAATGCCATAAGCCTTATTTCTCCAATCATAGACAGGGTGTTTGATTGTCCGCAAATGTCATAAGCCTCATTTCTCCAATCACAGACATGATGTTAGACTGTCCACAAATATCATCAGCCTCATTTCTCCAATCACAGACAGGGTATTAGATTTTCCGCAAATGTCATAGACCTCATTTCTCCAATCACAGACAGGGCATTAAACTGTCCGCAATTGTCATAAGCCTCATTTCTCAAATAACAGACAGGGTGTTAGACTGTCCGCAAATGTCATAAGCCTAATTTCTCCAATTACAGACAAGGTATTAGACAATACACAAATGTCATAAGCCTCATTTCTCCAATCACAGACAGGTTGTTAGAATGACCTCAAATGTCATAAGCCTTATTTCTCCAATCATAGACAGGGTGTTTGATTGTCCGCAAATGTCATAAGCCTCATTTCTCCAATCACAGACAGGGTGTTAGACTGTTAGACTTTCACTTTGCAACAACATATATCACATATGTGGCTGTGACTGAATAAAAGGGGCATATGGGTTTTGCGACCAGTATAGCTCCCGATCAGACTGAACAGTCCGGTCAGGATCTGCACGGTTCGCCATTCCGTGAATGAGACATATGTCATGCTTCTACCAAGCGATATAGACCATCAGGTTACCAGAGGGTGCTATTGGATCAGGAGCTATAATGGTCACAAATCCCATAAGCCCCATTATTTCTCCAGTCACAGCCATATATAGCCACCAGCTGAGAAAATGGATTCGTACTCGACAGCACCGTAAATGCTACTACATGTAGCATGAACAAGTTCACGGCACTAACCTACTATTCTCTATATCTGATGGTGGATACGTTTGTTTTCTGCGAGTATTCCGGTTTCAACCCAAATTAAGAAACATGCAGACCCTTCCATCTACGCTGACTACAAATGTTCTCGCGTTTGTTTGTAATTGTTATATAAATATATAAATAAAGTTTAAAATAAATATTAGCATTATGATTACATAATACTGATTTTGTTATGTGTTATCTAAAAATACCGGTCGTATGGTTATTTAGTTTCAAATGTCATTTCACAAGTCGTCCATATAATGTATTATAAAAATCATAAATGCAATATGCCCATTTGTATAAAAATAATCGACAATATTACTACGTATTTCCTTGAAGGAAACCGAAGAAAAAAAAGACATCTATCTTAACCACTATGAAAACAACTGTACAATTCTGCCACGCATATCCAACATTAAAATATGTGTGAGCCGTAAAGCGTACGGCTATAAATAGTGCAACTTATTTCAATGACGCAACAATACCAAGTGTCAAAATACGACGTGACGGTAAATTTATGCGTAACTTTGCGACGTCATTTTCAGCCTTTCATGACGTTGTCATTAAGGCTGGTTTTCACAGAGCGCGGCCTATATGTATGCCAACAACCAATATATTCTTATATGGAATACCGGAAGCGAACATAGAAACAAACACCGCAATATTTAAGGCAGTACAAACATATATAATTAATACAAAACATTAAGCACGATATTATGGCATACTTTTTGTCTCCGTTACTTACTTTCTCCGTTACTTACTTTCCTGTTAGAAGCGCTCCCTATAAACAGAGTACCAAATAGAAAGGGATTTTCCCAAGCATATCCCTTTTTCGCTCACTTTTTTGCTCTCTCGCCACGACTGATTTCCACGTTTGAGCAGTTTTGGGGTCGAAATGTGGTCAAACTGGCAAATTGGAAGCTCATCAAATTCGCCTCTAAAACTGATAATTTCCAGCTTTGAGCAGCTTTGGTGGGCATTGTAGGAAATTTCCTACATTAGAAACTCTCCATTTGCAGGTTTTCGTAGTTATTGACAGCAAAACAAACAACGGAATATGGGCAGTGTTCTTTAATAAATTAATTTAATAAATATAAACTCGATTGTGGGAAATTTCCCACAATTGAAATACAGAATGTACAATTTAACAAAATAATTACAAATTGGACACTGAAATGCCAAAAAATACAACTCCGACAATATCCAAATACAATGAACTAAACATGATGATTAATCAGTTTTCATTGTAGGAAATCTCCTACGTTCGATTTAGGTGTTTTACTTTTGTCTAGGAAATATTGTTAAACTTCTCTAAATGAATTTCAACACTGAAATTCAAAACATACAACTTTGACAATATCCAAATGTACATCAATTTAATTGAACGTAAGAAATTTCCCACAATTAAACCTCATTTAAAGAAAAGTCAGAAACCGATCGTAGAAAATTCCCTACGTTCCATTCAAGTGACTTACTTTTGTGCAGGATATATTGTTAAATACATGTAACTTTCCACACCGAGATTCAAAACATAAAACTTTCACAAAACTGTGATCAGTCGTATTTGTTTTACAGAAACAACAGAAACCGATCGTAGGAAATTTCCTACGTTCGATTCAAGTGATATATATTTGTCAAGGATATATTGCCGAAGTTAATAAATTTCACCACTGAAATTCAAAACATACAACTTTGACAATATCCAAATGTACATCACTTGAATTGAACGTAGGAAATTTCCCACAATTAAACCTAAAATCATTCATTTTATATCAGTCGTATTTCTTTTACAGAAAAGTCAGAAACCGATCGTAGGAAATTTCCTACGTTCGATTCACGTGATTTAAAGTATCTAGGATATATTGACAAAGTTCTCTATGTTAATGAATTTCAATAATTCAAAACACAACTTCGACAATATCCAAGTACAACTCACTTGAATAGAACGTAGGAAATTTCCCACAATTAAACCTCAAAAGTTATTCATTTTATATCAGTCGTATTTCTTTTACAGAAAAGTCAGAAACCAATCGTAGGAAATTTCCTACGTTCGATTCAAGTGATTTGCTTTTGTCCAGGATATATATACGAAGTTCTCAATGTTAATAAAGTTAACACTGAAATTCAAAACATACAACTTTGACAATATCCAAATGTACATCACTTGAATTGAACGTAGGAAATTTCCCACAATTAAATCTAAAAAATAATTCATTTTAGATCGGTCATATTTGTTTTACAGAAAAGTCAGAAACTGATCGTAGGAAATTTCCTACGTTCGATTCAAGTGATTTAATGTATCTAGGATATATTGACAAAGTGCTCTATGTTAATGAATTTCAATAATTCAAAACACAACTTCGACAATATCCAAGTATAACTCACTTGAATTGAACGTAGGAAATTTCCCACAATTAAACCTAAAAATAATTTATTTAGTCGCATTTGTTTTACAGACAAGTCAGAAACCGATCGTAGGAAATTTCCTACGTTTGATTCAAGGATTTACATTTGTCTAGGATATATTGAAGAAGTTCTCTCAGTTGATAAATTTCAACACTGAAATTCAAAACATACAACTTTGACAATATCCAAATGTACATCACTTGAATCGAACGTAGGAAATTTCCCGCAATTAAACCTAAAAAGTCATTAATTTTATATCAGTCGTATTTCTTTTACAGAAAAGTCGGAAACCAATCGTAGGAAATTTCCTACGTTCGATTCAAGTGATTTAAAGTATATAGAACATATTGACAAAGTTGTCTATGTTAATGACTTTCAATAATTCAAAACACAACTTCGACAATATCCAAGTTGAAGTATAACTCACTTGAACGTAGGAAATTTCCAACAATTACACCTAAAAAATAATTCATTTTAGAATAGTCGAATTTCTTTTACAGACAAGTCAAAAACCGATCGTAGGAAATTTCCTACGTTCGATTCAAGTGATTTACATTTGTCTAGGATATATTGCCGAAGTTCCTGAAGTTAATAAATTTCAACACTGAAATTCAAAACATACAACTTTGACAATATCCAAATGTATATCACTTGAATTGAACGTAGGAAATTTCCCACAATTAAACCTAAAAATAATTCATTTTATATCAGTCGTATTTCTTTTACAGAAAACTTAGAAACCAATCGCAGGAAATTTCCTACGTTCGATTCAATTGATTTACTTTTGTCCAGGATATATTGACGAAGTTCTCCAAGTTAATAAATTTAACATTGAAATTCAAAACATAAAACTTTGACAATATCCAAAAGTAAATCACTTGAATGGAACGGAGGCAATTTCAAACAATTAAACCTAAAAAATAATTCATTTTAGATCAGTCATATTTGTTTTACAGAAAAGTCAGAAACTGATCGTAGGAAATTTCCTACGTTCGATTAAAAAAGTAATTCATTTTAGATCAGTCGTATTTGTTTTACAGAAAAGTCAGAAACAAATTGTAGGAAATTTCCTGCGTTCGATTCAAGTGATTTACTTTTGTATAGGATATCCGTCAAGCAATCGGTCAAGTAATATTAAAGTTATACCATGATGAAGAAACTTGTACAAACTTTTTCTTACGAAACAAAAGTGTGTTTCCGCAAAAATATGAAGGTAAAACAGGCCATAGTTATGTTAATGGCGGCAAGAGTGTGTTCGCAATGTTCACATGCATCAAGTGTCCAAACATTGAAGCAATCCGTCAAGTAATATTAAAGTTATACCATGATGACGAACCTTGTACAAACTTTTTGACAAAAGCGGCACATGCACATGATTGTGAGATTTTTACTACAACTAAGGACATACAAGTTTGTCAATATACATAGCAAAGCCATAATAAGGCAGAACAATTTATTTATTTAATGGTGTTTAATGGCCTGTCAAAAGCTAAGGTCGTCCTAGGCCATGTTAACTGGGTCAAATGACCATATGTCATCTGTATGGATGGGCGTACCGTCAATGGAAATGCAATGGCAAACAAATGGAGTTACATGTATGTAATAAGACATCTGGAGTTATGTGACACAGGATCTCACACTTGATGCAGCACATACTTTCACATTTGGTGTCACACAGGATCTCAGAAGTGTTGTCACGCGGGATCTTACAAATGATGTGACGCAGTATCTCAGGAATGCACAAGTGATGTGATCATGCTGATGCTGCGGATCTCGGGAATGATGTAACGCAGGATCTCAGCAACTCACGAGTGATGTGACGCGGGATCTCACATGTGATGTGACGCATAATTTCACATTTGGTGTGACACAGGATCTGACAAGTGATGTCATCATGGGGACGCTGCAGATCGCAGAGTGATGTGACGTAGGATGCCACAAGTGATACAGCATTTCACAAATCATTGAGTTTGACTGTGACGAAAGTGTTCCAACAAGGTGATGACATTGATGCACAGTGGCAGGTCATACTGAAGATATTCATTGTCCGGGTTCAACAAAACATCTACGTCAAACTGAAACAGATATAGAAAAGTATACAGTATTACCGTGTGTTTGATCAAATTCATTAGCGAACAGTGTATGCCCTGAACAGACTACAAACGCCCAGGCTGATCAGGGACTACACTGGTTGCAAACTCATTAGGTGATGTCTTTTAAGGGACGTCAGCAATACAAAATAATGTTCTCCAGCTTTTAATTAATTTATGTAGTGAATACTCGCCATTTGCTGCAAGAAAATGTTCCAGGTCCGTTAAAGGTACATGTACATGCCCACTCAGTAGGCACAAAATGTTCTTTATATCAGAGACATTTCCTGGCAAAATAAACATTAATTCACAATTTCCCCACATAATGATAGGCATTATTATACATTTTATATCAGGTAAATATCCATACTGATATCAGGGGCGATAACCGTGTTTCCTTAAATTGTTAACGAACATTACTAATTATTCTCTGTATTTATATTTTGATGTGCAATGATCATACTTTATAATCTGTCGAAAATACTATTTTTTCAGGTGAGGCATTTAATTTGTATAAACTAGAAATGTGGCCTGTCGGCACACGAATACCCCCATTGGCCGCCAAAGAAAACGAGGCATTTTTGATTATAAGCCATTTAGCCGAGCGTTAAGGTTTCAAACGCATCAAGTCTGTGACCTTGACCCTGGGCATAGTGTGATAATCCATGCATCGGTGTAGAAGATATAGAGCGGAAGGGAATTTCAATAGGTTTGACCTTTCACCTTCAACTGTGACCTTGACCTTGGACGTAGGTGCGTGGTTATTGATCGCGACACACCTTCTCATCATGAGAAATATTTGTGCCAAGCCATTTGATAATCCATGAATCGGTGTAGAAGATATAGAGCGGAAGGCAATTTCGATAGGTTTGACCTTTGACCTTCAACTGTGACCTTGACCTTGGATGTAGGCGCGTGGTTACTGATCGCGACACACCTTCTCATCATGAGAAACATTTGTGCCAAGCCATTTGATAATACATGTATCGGTGTAGAAGATATAGAGCGGAAGGGAATTTCTATAGGTTTGACCTTTGACCTTCAACTGTGACCTTGACCTTGGACGTAGGTGCGTGGTTATTGATCGCGACACACCTTCTCATCATGACAAACATTTGTGCCAAGCCATTTGATAATCCATGCATCGGTGTAGAAGATATAGAGCGGAAGGAAATTTCCAACAGACCGACCGACCGACAGACAGACCGACCGACAAGACAGACCGACCGACAAGCTGACTCCTATATACCCCCAACAAACTTTGTTTGTGGGGGTATAATAATTAAACAAGAGCTCCGTGGAGCAAGATATCCCGCCTGGCGCAGTTTGATAGTACATAAGGAGCTTGTAATAACGTTGGGGTTAGGAGCGCCGTGGCGTAATGGTTAAGTGTGTCGGACTACTGATCCAAGGGTCGTGGTTCGAGCCTGACTAGCGGCGTGCGTTGTGTCCTTGAGCAAGACACTTTATCCACACTGCTCCAGTTCACCCAGCTGCAAATGGGTACCGATAATTCGTAGTTGCTCTGTAAATACGAAATACCGGCTTCTCTCAAAAATATCTACCTCCGTTCTTTCTCCCATTCTTGGGAGACGGCATGCAAGGTCCTAGAGCCAGTGCCGCCGTTAAATATAAGCTAAAGCTAAAGCTTGGGGTTAGTGAGCACCATGGGCTTTCTGTAAAATGATGCGGGATGTTGTTACAAATGCATGTATGGAATATTAAAGCATAAACTGAACGTTAACTTTTACAAACACAGAAATTTCTAAGTCAGGGACCTTGACCTTTGGGGTTTGCGGGCATCATGGGCTTTCTGTAGAATTATGTGGAATGTTGTTACATATGCATGTATGGAATATTAAAGCATAAACTGAGCGTTAACTTTTCCAAACGATTATTAAAGCATAAACTGAGCGTTAACTTTTCCAAACACGGACATTTCTTAGTCAGTGACCTTGACCTTTGGGGTTAGCGGGCAACATGGGCTTTCTGTAGAATTATGCGGGATGTTGTTACAAATGTATGTATGGAATATTAAAGCATAAACTGAGCATTAACTTTTGCAAACACTGAAATTTCTAAGTCAGTGACCTTGACCTTTGGGGTTAGCGGGCACCATGGGCTTTCTGGAGAATTATGCAGGATGTTGTTACAAATGCATGTATGGAATATTAAAGCATTAAATTGAGGGAAACAGAAGTTACAATGAATTAACCAGAGCGTTAAGTTTTTGAAACAGAGCTAAACGCAAAATCTTAACGTTGAATGCATGTGAAAAGTAGGTCAATCAACCATGAAAACTAGGTCAATGTCACATGGGCTCCCTCTGTGTGAGATGTTTACACCACAGTGTTGATGTATACCGAAGCATTCCATCAAGGGAAACAGAAGTTGTAATACATTAAACCGAGCGTTGACTTTTCCAAACACAGAAATTTCTAAGTCAGTGACCTTGACCTTTGGGGTTAGCGGGCACAATGGGATTTTCGTAGAATGATGCGAGATGTTGTTACAAATGCATGTATGGAATATTAAAGCATTCCATTGAGGGAAACAGAAGTTACAATGAATTAACATGAGCACTAAGTTTTAGAAACAGAGCTAAGCGCAAAAACTTAATGTTGAATGCATGTGAAAAGTATGTCAATGAACCATGAAAAGTAGGTGAAGGTCACATGGGTTCCCTCTGTGTGAGATGGTTACACCACAGTGTTGATGTATACCAAGTATGGAGGTCGTAGGAGTTATAGTTTTCTGAAAACTGACCTAAACGCAAAAACTTAACGTGAAATGTTGACGCCGTCGACGCTGCCGCCGACGACGACGACGACGATGGAAAGCTATGCCTATGTCCCGCTTCTGCTAAAGCAGGCGGGACAAAAAACGACGATGCAATATGGGTGGTAGTACCACAGGTGATTCTAGTGCGTCTTGGATGGTCAATTATTGTTTGTATATTTCTAAATAATACATGCACAGGGGTGTAAAATTATTTGAAATATCACTTGCCCTAAAGTCCTAGTAGATGCGAAATCTTACTCGCCCTTACTGGTTTGCCACTCGCCCTTATATTGTATACAGACATTTCAATATTCACTATGTTCGCCTTTAGTAGGCTATACATGCTACTGTACATGTATGTTATTTGAAATCTATCTCCAGATAGACAATCCAACAGTTGTCATGGTATAATGAATAAATGTTTATTTGTATTGCAATTCTGTGTATTTGTCTTATTTTTTACCCATTCTGTATGCCATTCGTGTTCAGCGATTACCATGGATCTCTTGACTTTGTCTTGTTAAAATATCTACAGAATTCACTGTTTGCATATTTTGTGCAGAAATAGGAAAGCTTCCAGAACATTATAATGTATAGGTTTCTTATGTCTGCACATTATGTATACATGATACAGATACTTATACCGGCTAACTTGGGTCAGACAGTGACATACTCACAATATTTGCAAGTATTGTTCATATTTGTCAAAGAAAAACATCCCATTGTTATAATTGGACTGGTCTGAAAAT
Source organism: Conchocele bisecta (assembly GCA_029237695.1). Taxonomy (NCBI): domain Eukaryota; kingdom Metazoa; phylum Mollusca; class Bivalvia; order Lucinida; family Thyasiridae; genus Conchocele; species Conchocele bisecta. The sequence goes on along the minus strand of CM055275.1, from coordinate 54,174,706 downwards.
CATTTTCTAACGAAAATCAAGCGATCCGTCTCATCGGAATGCTGTGTAGTTTGGAGAAAATGATATTTTCGCATGTGCTAACTCTGGCTGTCTGCTAGCAATATTGCGTGTATACACCGGAAGCGAACATTGACGTTACAGAATGCCATAAATTAGTTATGGGCGAGTTTAAATCGCGGACGACAGGCGGCCTAGGCCCGGCGACCATCCCATAAATCGAGACACTTGCACGATAACTCGCTGCACTAACTTAAGTGAAGATGAAACCGTGGCTGCGATCAGACATATGTGACGGAGAATTGGCGTATTTCCCATTTATATTGTAAATAGGTAAATATTGATAAAATTTAAATTCACGCCGCTTGAGCCGCGATTTAAACTCGTCCATAATTAGAATTGTTCCGGTTGGCGCAAATGCTTTTATTAAATTCAAAGCGTTTATGAAATGATCAATGGTATTTGATAAATAAACGGAGAACGGTGCATAACTATATATTTTTGTATTCACGATCAATGATGGATGATCCAAATTTCACTCGACCCGTCGGACGACCGTCTACACAAAGCTACTCGACCGAGATGATGACCAAGTCACCATGGCGAGCGGTCGAGTGGAATTTTACACCCCTGATACAAAATAATTCAAATGCGCCTGTGTGTAATAATAATAGTACTTTTAATATTACACCCACGCGCATATGAATTGTTTTGTACATTGTTTAGAAAGTTGTTTCATGTGTATATACCAACAATAATTGACCATCCAAGACACGCTAGAATCATCTGTGGGTAGTACCAGAGGCAGACCCGCGTTTAAGCATACCGTAAAGATTTTAATAGACGCCCGGGCGTCTATTATAATCACCATTGGCTCCGAAGTCCAGGGTGGGCGTTTAATAGAGGCAAGTGTTATTCAGCAAAGGGAAAATGATACGATGTTCTGCTATCTGAAACAAAACATAACTAAGGGACGTTACTCTCAAACGCCAGACTTGATTGTACTGTCTGTCAGTTTATAAATATTTGGGCCAAGACGTTTCGGCCCACTCTGGTCATTATGGTACAGTCGGTAGAAATGTTAAATATAATGGTAATGTATATCAAGACAGCGTCAATCATTAATGCTCATCAGATTTACGCCTACGGACATTTCGTCAGCGTTTCGGATCTGTCGGGTTTGAGATGCTTTGAAAATGGCGTCTCCGTAACCGTGTAAATTCTGATCACCCTGTGTCCGTGCAAATAGCTACTGCTGATGAGGAATTTACTGTGACACCGGAAACAGTCGAATTTCGCTTCCGCTTTTTAAAGTGAAAGTAGCAATTATGTTTTTTCCCCGATTTTAAAGGAAGTTGCTTTCAAAATAATGGAAAGAAAAAAATCTAATTTGACAATTAGCTCCGATTTTGTTTCAAGTCGGTACTGGGCGTTTATTAGAGGCACTAATTTCGTGAAAATCAGCCAAAAAATGTGTCATTGTCAAAGTAAAAAGTGGGGGGTGGGCGTCTATTAGAGCATGGGCGTCTATTAGAATATTTACGGTATATAATAATGTAAATCTGTGAATGGATTATTGGTTTCGATTCGTGCGTGTGGCCAAAAAAGTTGATTTTGTATAAAGTTGTAAGCAGATTTCAAACGTATGGATGGACAGGACAGACAGTCGCTAGTGATCGTGATAACAATGATCCGCGTGTGTCTGTCTGACCGCTCGTCCGAAATATGTATCACAGTTTAAAAAAAACACGATGTCTCATCATGTGGACACGTCTACTGGCAAGACGGTGTTACGTCGGCTGAGCAGTGATCGATACTTATTTTTACCCGTCCGAAAACATAGGGTCATTACCCAATTGCTTCAGAAATCATGGAGTGACAATACTCAATTACTAATTCCTTATCTGGAGCCTGTCAAGTTTAGAAACAAATTTGCAATGCTGATGTGGTATCCAGTACGCTGTTCATTTTTGTTTACACTGCCAGATACGAAGAATTATCGAAAAAAAATGACATTGCAAACACACATGTGTTTCATATTGTTGCCGTTGCTCTCAATAAATTGATAATGTCACAAGCGTGGGAGAAATATATTTTTTCTATTGCAAAGATAAACAAAATCACCATCACCAAAGTTAAACTTAATATATGCAAATGAGAGATAAAATTCAACGAAATAGCGTAAGAGCAAAAATATCAGGCCAACATACAGCGTTAAATGAATAAAACTTATAATCCTTCCACAAACAAGTCGAAAACACATCTCGCGATCTGTCCGAAAGTATGTTACTTTCTAACCATGAAAGCAAAGATCCATATATCAGGCTGCGGAATAGACTGGCCAAATTACCATAAAGGGACCATAAATATATGTAAGTGACAATTACCTCTGTGCAACTTTGAAGCATCACCTGCCCAAAAACGGTGGAAATTTGCACTTTAAAACGCACTTTAAAAACTTTACAAACTGTGCAAATGGCGGAAAGCTGATGGGGTGTCACTAATTAGCACAATGGTCCAATTTCGGCGCAAGTGATATGATATTTAGGTGGTAAGTCCTAACAACGCTCGAATCAAGAATCATTTCATCTACTAAAAATGGCATTGTTGCTATACATGTACCGGTAATTTTTTTTTCTTTTTTGCTGTGAAATGATTATAGTATAGCACAGTCAGAAAGAAATGACAAACATCTTCATACTCGGGAAATTAAGTTAAATACATTAATTAGTAACCATCCATTGCAACACATGTTTATAATACTGAAAAATAACTAACACTAGCATATAAACAAAATTGCTACCCTGCTACGCTATCTCTCCATCGTAGGCCACTTGTATAGCTAACACTAGCAGTGTATGCCCTGTGCTGGTCCACCTAGGTCACAATATTAATTTATGATAAACCCGCATCATCAAATACGGCCGCTAAATATGTTAAAGTTATACACTGTTCGTCATTTGTGTGTACATGCATAATAATAATGGTGATGTATGTCAGCATGTCATGTTTTTATTATATCGACAATATATTACACATGATTATCGGTATCTACATGGGTCAAAACAGGAAGTGCTAATTATAACCCTCAGCTTCAGCAGGTATAATAATATTCAGAGTCTTCAGTTAGTAACTCATGGTAGGCAATCGTCTTGAAGCACATGTACCTGCCCCCAATGCTCTGGTCTGAGCTTAACCCGAATGTTCTGTCTGTAACGCTGGACGACTTACGACACAGACAGAACATTCGGGTTAGTCTGAGGTATGAACATTTATTACAATTTTTTACCAATTCATTCTCATACTCTTTCTATAAAAATAAGCCAAATATACATTTGCTTTATATTGTGCAATATTTGACTATTACACATGCTGTTAATCCCTTAATTACCTGTTGGCGCGTGACTTTGATTAGCCTGAGGCTGCTGTGTATTTTCCAATTCAGTGCACCCGGGAGTTTTTAGCGATACAGTGTTATCTGGCTGTGATATGATGAAATAGGGCTCAAGTACAATGCAACCAGTCAGGGACCATGCATACCATTTATCCAGCCACAGCTACATTATTATAAGACCAATCTATGTTTACATCAACGTAACCGCAATTTGACAAAACAAAGAATTTCTTCTAGAAAACATAGGCACGTTTACTATGTCCAATCACTTTCTATTTATTTGAAATAGTAAAGAAGTTAATTTGTGTTCATTAACGTAATACTACCCATGTGAAAATTTAATATTAATATATATAATTTTAATTATGTTTATATGTCAAAGAACAAAATATATATTAGACAAGTGAGATATTGTATGTATTTTATTAAAGGTACATGCCCACTCAGTAGGCACAGAATGTACTTAATATCAGAGACATCACCGGAGACTTTTTCTGGCAAAATACACATTCATTCACCATTATCCCACGTATTGATTGGCATTATTATACATGTTATATCAGACAATTATTTACACACTGATATCAGGGGGTATAACCGTGTTTCCTTAAAATGTCTACGGACATTACTACGGACATTACTATTTATTATCTGTATTTATTTTTTGATATGAAATGATCAAAACTGTATAATCTGTCGAAAATATTATTTTTTCAGGTGGCGCATTTACTTACATTGTAGTATAAATAATTAAAACTAATCATGCCTCATTTGCATATGAAAAAGCCTAATACCACCACGCGTCACTATCAGTAAAATAAACATTATTAAATCATTATAGCTGCAATGCGGGCACTCGTAATGTTTAGAACTGGTGGAATAGTGACACAATTATACACTTATTTACTTCCTATAAAGAACCTTGTGTGCCTTCTGAGTGGGCATGTACCTCACAAGGCCCCAATTTCGGGGGAAGTGGCGAAATTGACATGAACAAATAATCTAGTTATACTTATTTCTGGTGTTATGCAATAAATGAGCTTTATTTTATGAATTTTTTCCATTAATACATCATATCTAAACTACGTATTTATAAAAACAAACTATTTCGAAAATATTGTTTTCGTAAAAAAAATACCATTCAAAACCTATTTGTGTTCTTGATTTTGCATGCATGTAAAGGGCATTCAGCCATTTATTACAATATACATGTATTTGAATTTGATTGCGATAAATGCCATCCATGTTCATGTTAGTGCTTGTTAATGACGTATACACATGCTGATCAGAGGCTGCATTGCCAGCAAATACCATAAATAACTGTTATAATAACATATGAGTTTATAATTAATAAAACATGCTTTCTTCCATCGTCTAAAATATGTTTAGAATGGCAATGTAAAAATTAATCGCATTATTAGAAGTGTAATTGTAATTTGTGGCTTTGACTGGCTAAATGAGGCTAGTGGGCTGGGGACATCAGTGTAGTCCCAACACATTCATCGCATTCATGCAGCCGGATCAGGACCGGCACTGTTCGCCTTTCAGTCAATGAAACACACGTATTGCTTTAAAATTATAATTTTGATCCTTATGAAATATAATTAAGAAAAACAGACAGCTAGACTAAGAGCAGTGCAACTATATGGGATGGGTGTGAAATTTATTGTTTGGTTTTATGGTGATTTTCCGACATGAAATGCAGCTCTGATTTGAGAAATGTTTTTTTTGTGGACAGTCAAACGTCTAATAAGGATCAAAATTATATATAATTTTAAATATATGCATGTAAGATCAAGAAAACAAATAGGTTTTCAATGGTATTTTTTTACGAAACCAATATTTTTGAAATAGTTGTTTTTTATAAATACGTAGTTTAGATATGATGTATTAATGGGAAAATACATAAAATAAAGCTCATTTATTGCATAACACCAGATTATTTTTTTCACGTCAATTGCGCCACTTCCCCCGAAATTGGGGCCTAGTTAATAAAATACATACACTATCTCATTTGTCTAATATTTTGTTCTTTGACAGATACAAATAATTAATATTATATATATTAATATTCAATTTTTACATGGGTAGTATTACGTTAATGAACACAATTTAACTTCATTACTATTTCAAATAAATAGAAAATGATTTCCAGAAGAAAGTCTTTGTTTTGTCAAATTGCGGTTATGTTGATGTAAAAATAGATTGGTCTAATAATTATGTAGCTGTGGCTGGATAAATGGTATGCATGGTCCCTGACTGGTTGCATTGTACTTGAGCCCCATTTCTTCATATGACAGCCAGATAACACTGTAACGCTAACAAATCCCGTGTGCACTGAATTGGAAAATACACAGCAGCCTCAGGCTAATCAAAGTCACGCGCCAACAGGTAATTAAGGGATTAACAGCAAGTGTAAAAGTCAAATATTGCACAATATAAAGCAAATGTACATTTGGCTTATTTTTACAGAAAGAGTACGAGAATGAATTGGTAAAAAATTGTAATACATTTGCATAGCTCGGACTAACCCGAATGTTCTGTCTGTAACGTAAGTCGTCCAGCGTTACAGACAGAACATTCGGGTTAAGCTCAGACCAGAGCATTGGGGACATGTACATGTGCTGCAAGACGATTTCCTACAATGATCATGAGTTACTAACTGATGACCCTGAATATTATTATACCTGCTGAAGCTGAGGGTTATAATTAGCACTTCATGTTTTGACACATGTAGATACCGAAAGTCATGTGTAATATAATTTTCGATATAATTAAAACATGACATGCTGACATACATCACCATTATTATTATGCATTGTATGATTAGTTGCCATGTCAAATTTGTAGACTTTCAAGTGTTGGATTTAAATGGATATCAAAGATTCTGATCGATAACGGACGGGGATTGCCTTGCTGTATTGATGTCAACTGTCTAATTTGTTATCATTCAAGTGTAGGATTTGTTAATACTAAGTACATGATTTGTCCGCATTCAAGTGTAGGATTTGTTCATTCTAAGTATAAGATTTGTTCACATTTCAAGTGTAGGATTTGTGAATATCAAAACGTCTTATTGAAACCTGGCATGGATTGCCTTGCCGGTTATTGAGTTAAGCTCAACAAACAACTGAGAGAAATAGGAATTACATGAAACAAACACATTCTGATTCACCAATACATGTTGAATAAAGTTATGACTGTATTCCATATAAGTGTGCTGCAACTGCCCGTATAACTGCCACACATTTCAATAAACAAATGTTTCAATAAACAAATGACCAGCACAGGGCATACGTACACTGTTAGTGTTAGTTATTGTTCAGTATTATAAACATGTGTTGCAATGGATGGTTACTAATTAAAGGCCCTGAACGGCTCAGTATTACAATTTTCCAATTTTTTCAAACACAAAAACATGTTTGGTAACTGATTTAGTACACACAACTAACATATACTGCCTAATAGATACATCTCAAGTCTTGAGATTTACATCTTAATCGCAATGTGAAGACAACAACAACTTGTTTTGTGTACCACTGAGTGCAAAATGTCAATATTGACAAATTAATTTCCGTAACCCAACGGCTTCGGCTCGGAAGCGAGTCGAAAAACTATCGGCTATCGGAATTCATCGGCCGCGAATCAGGGAGTTGAGCAGTTGACCCGAGCGTCTATCGGAAAATCGATCGGACTTTGAACACGCACCTGCTGTTTGTTTATCAACAAATATTGATATTTTCATCGACTACAAACATATTTGTGTACCAAAATGAATGCAAACAGTTTCAAAGTGTGTGTAAATAGAAACCTGTTGGATTTATGTGTGGGAAAACCCAATAGGAGGCCAAATTCGGCAACTTGAGCCGTATTGGGGCTTTAATGTATTTAACTTAATTTCCCTAGTATGAAGATGATGGGCATTTCTTTCTAACTGGGATGTAGTAAAATAATTTCACAGCAAACAATAAAAAAACCTTACCGGTACATGTATAGCAACAATGCCATTTTTAGTAGATGAAATGATTTTTGATTCGAGCATTGTTAGAACTTCCCACCTAAACATCATATAACTTGCGCCGAAATTGGACCATTGCGCTATTCAGTCACACCACTTCGGCTTTACGCCATTTGCAGGAGTTGCAAAGTTTTTAAAGTGCGTTTTAAAGTGCAAATTTCTACCGTTTTGGGGCAGGTGATGCTTCAAAGCTGCACAGAGGTAATTGTCACTTGCATTTATTGATGGTAATTTGGCCAGTCTATTCCGCAGCCTGATATATGGATCTTTGCTTTCATGGTTAGAAAGTAACCTAATTTCGGACAGATCATATCGGATGTGTTTTCGACTTGTTTTTGGAAGGATTATAAGTTTATTCATTTACCGCTGATTATGTTTGCTCTTATGCTATTTCGTTGAGTATTATCTCTCATTTGCATATATTAACTTTTGTAATGGTGATTTTTTAGGGATCTTTGCATACAATGGTGCAATGGTGTCTGCTAATTCTGCGCACCTAAGGCTTTCCAAACAAATTTATATGGCATTACCATCTCCATATTCAGTCAAACTTTCCTGAATATTCAACGCAGTTGAAAGACGTTTGTGCAAGTAAAATGTCATAACGTGCTGACGTCAGTAAGTGACGTAAATTGTGTGATGCATGACATCACATGCGTGTTTGCAACGTCACATTTGTTTCGTCTAATGCTGCGCATCTGGTAGCGTAATCAAAATGGCGTGCAGCATACTGGATTAGCATAGCAAAATTGGTATTAAACATAAAGCAGAACTATCCAGTGACATCATGGCAGGTTAGTTATTTCGTTTAACAGTTAATTTAGTAAATAATACAGCTATTCCATCAGCAGAGAATTTTACACATTTTGTCTATATTCGGAATAAAATTGTGCCACAGTGTAGCAATTAATGCTAGTTCTGCTTCAAGTTTAAGGCCAATTTGCTATGCTGATCCAGAAAGCTGTTCGCCATTTTGTTTTCTCTACCAGATGTGCAGCGCAGCATTAGCAGAAACAAATGTGACGTTGCCAACACGTGTGTGATGTCATACATCACACAATTTACGTTACTTACTGACGTCAAAATGTTATGACATTTTACCTGCACAGACAACTTTGAACTGCGTTGAATATTCATGAAATTTTGACTGAATATGGGGATGTTAAAGGTACATGCCCACGCAGTAGGCACAAACTGTTCTTTATAGGAATTAAATAGTTGTATAATTGTGTCACTATTACACCAGTTCTAAAAATTACAAGTGCCCGCTATACAGATATAATCATTTAGTAATATTTATTTTACTGATAGTGACGCGCGGTGGTATCAGGCTATTTTCATATGCAAATGAGGCACGATATTTTTTAATTATTTTAATACACTAATTAAATGCGTCGCCTGAAAAAATAATATTTTCGACAGATTATAAAGTATGATCATTGCACATCAAAAAATAAATACAGAGAATAAATAGTAATGTCCGTTAACATTTTAAGGAAACACGGTTATCGCCCCTGATATCAGTGTGTAAATTTACGGCTAATATAAAATTTATAATAATGCCAATCAATACATGGAATAATGGTGAATGAATGTTTATTTTGCCAGAAAATGTGTAGGATGATGTCTCTGATGTAGGTAACAGTTTGTGCCTACTGAGCGGGAATGTACCTTTAATGACATATAAATTTGTTTGGAAAGCCTTAGGTGTGCAGATTTAGCCGACACCATTGTACCTATCTATGAAGCAGGACAAAGAACTATTCAAACACAATCGAAACAAGTTTAAATGTCAGTATCATGCCCATATTTAGTCCAAATTCCAGCAGCATATAAGCCGAGGCAGTTCAAAGAAGTCTGTGCATGTTAAAAGTCTCATAACATTCGGACGTCAGTAAATTACATCAATTTATTATGATGTCTGATGCCACCTCTGTGTGTTTGCCACATCATGTTTATTTCTGATAATTCTGCGCATCTCGCAGTGTAAACAAAAATGAACAGCGTACTGGATAACACATCAGCATAGCAAAATTGGTACTAAACTTGAAGCAGTATACATACATGTAGTTGCTAACTGTAACTCTTGCAATGTACATGTACTACCGTACTGTTCGCAGCCATAGTTACTATTCCACTCATGGCTTCCTCTCAGTCTGCAGAATAGCGAATCTGATCTAATTTGCACTGTTTTACGATTGAAGGTTACTAAATTGTTTCATATAAATTAATTACACTAGCGTCTATACTGAGAACTATTTTCTAAATGTGGTATAGTATTATCATTTCAGAACGTACTGGTACATGTATAGCGAAAATGCCAAATTATGCCATACCAAATTATCTGCCCTGCTTATGACAGGTTCTGAAGGCATGTACTTGAATGTAGCGCATGCTTTGGGGAATGTGATGAAATAAAATGGTGTGATTGATTGATAATATGTGGCTGTGACTGGAGAAATGTAGCTTATGGGATATGTGACCAGTGTAGCTTCTTCACACTCGTGTAGCCTGATAATGATCTATATTGCTTGTTAGAAGCATGACGGGTGTTTCATTGATGGAACGGCGAGCAGTGTCGATCCTGATCAGACTGCGGATGCGCAGGCCTGTCTGGATCTACATTGGTTGCAAAGTAGATTACATTATTTTTGTCGCGCCCGCTTGCGGAAAGCGCGATATAGTCGGCACTTTGGCGTACGTACGTACATGTTTTTATACCCCCCCGCAACGAGTTGTGGGGGGGGGGGCGGGGTATACTGGAGTCAGGTTGTCCGTCCGTGCGTCCGTCCGTGCGTCCGTAAACTTAACATCAGATAAATATTGTTATAACTTATATTTCCTTCATCTGAAATGCTTGATATTTCACACATACATTCCTGTAAGGCTCTACTACCATGCTGTGCCAAATCCACGACCGTCCAACCCTCGCAGATCCGAAGGTCAAGGTCAAATACTTACTCCGTAAACTTAACATCAGAGAAATATTGTTATAACTTCTATTTCCTTCATCTAAAATGCTTAATATTTCACACATGCATTCCTGTAAGGCTCTACTACCATGCTGTGCCAAATACACGACCATCCAACCCCCGCTCATACCAAGGTCAAGGTCAAATACTTAGTCTCTTTACAAAACTTAACATCAGAGAAATATTGTTCTAACTTCTATTTCCTTCATCTAAAATTCTTAATATTTCACACATGCATTCCTGTAAGGCTCTAATACCATGCTGTGCCAAATCCATGACCGTCCAACCCACGTTGATCCCAATGTCAAGGTCAAATACTTAGTCTCTTTACAAAACTTAACATCAGAGAAATAAGTTATAACTTCTATTTCCTTCATTGAACATTCTTATTATTTCATGCATGCATTCCTCTAAGGTTGTACTATCATGCTGTGACAAATCTACGACTGTCCAACCCCAGCTGATCCCAAGGTCATGTCACATACTTAGTCTCTTTACAAAACTTAACATCAGAGAAATATGTTATAACTTCTATTTCTTTCATTGAAAATTATTAATATTTCATATTCTGTGACAAATCCCCGCTGATCTCGAGGTCAACTTCACATACATACCGTATAACCTCGAAGTAACGCCCCCCTCCTAATTTCAAACACAAATCATCCTTAAATCCTTATTTGTGTTTGAAATTGGCGGTCCTTGGTAATTTATTTATTTTTTTGTTTTTACTGGCTAATAAACACCCCCCTTTTGTAAAATGTAACGCCTCCGGGGGCGTTAATTCGAGGTTATACGGTAGTCTCTTTACAAAACTTAACATCAGAGAAATCGGTTATAACTTCTATTTCCTTGCTCGGATCTGCTTCACATTTCACACACTCATTGCTCCAATGGACCTCTACCATCCTGTGACAAATTCACGTTCATGCCCTTGCGCTAATCCCAGAGTCAAGGTCATAATCCCACACACTTGGACATTTTTACATATTTTAGGGGCACCTGGGCCCACGCGGGGGGTATTCCGTAAGCCTCGCTTACTGACCAATCTAGTTGGTTAAAGTTTTACTATATCTCTGCAACTGCTTTGCCCATTACCTTGAAACTTCACATGGGTGTTTATCATCATCTATATTTTCATTCTACCCCCCTCCCGTGCGGCCCCTGTGCCTAATGTCAAGGTAAAATTACTTTGAAGTTTTTGGTTAATTTTTTTGATTAAAATTTGTTGGTTAAAGTTTTTCGTTATACTATATCTCTGCAACTGCTTTGCCCATTACCTTGAAACTTCACATGGGTGTTTATCATCATCCATATTTTCATTCTACCCCCACCCGTGCGGCCCCTGTGCCCAATGTCAAATTACTTTGAAGTTTTTGGTTAAAGTTGTTTCATGTACTATATGTATGCACCTACTTTGCCCATTACCTTGAACCTTCACATGCCTGTTTATCATCATCCATATTTTCATTCTACCCCCCACCCGTGCGGCCCTTGTGCCCAATGTCAAGGTAAAATTACTTTTTTGTTAAAGTTTTTTCATATACTATATCTCTGCGCCTGCTTTTCCCATTACCTTGAAATTGCACATGGGTGTTTATCAGCATCTATATATTATTCTACCCCGCTCCCGTGCGGCCCCTGTGCCCAATGTCAAGGTCTAATTACTTTTAAATTTTTGGTTAATGTTTTTGGTTAAAGTTTTTGTCCCGCCCGCTTGCGGAAAGCGCGATATAGTCGGCACTTTGTCGTACATCCATACGTGCGTGTGTCCGGTTAAAGTTTGTTGATTAAAGTTTTTCTATCTACTATATCTCTTTGTTTTAGTGTCCATGCCTCGCCCCAAGGCGCGACATGCAGTCCCTTAAAAGACACGCATCACCTAATGAGTTTGCAACCAGTGTAGTCCCTGATCAACCTGTGCGTTTGTAGTCTGTTCAGGGCATACACTGTTCGCTAATGAATTTGATCAAACATAATACTGTATACTGTTCTATATCTGTTTCAGTTTGACGTAGATGTTTTGTTGAACCCGGACAATGAATATCTTCAGTATGACCTGCCACTGTGCATCAATGTCATCACCTTGTTGGAACACTTTCGTCACAGTCAAATTCAATCACAGAAGCTCTGTGGCATGCAAATATCTGACATCGAGTGTGAAATCTTGCATCACAACATTTGTGAAATCCTGTATCACGTAGCTAGAAAAGCTGCATCACATCATGTGTGAACACCTGCATTTGTCGACATCCTGCACCATATCACTTGTGGCATCCTGTATCACATTACTTACGAGTTGCTGAGATCCTGTGCTACATCATTTCTGTGATCCGCAGCGTCCCAATGATGACATCACTTGTCAGATCCTGTGTGACAACACTTCTGAGATCCTGAATCACACCAAATGTGAAATTATGCGTCACATCACATATGAGATCCCGCGTCCCATCACTCGTGAGTTGCTGAGATCCTGCGTTACATCATTCCTGAGATCGGCAGCATCACCATGATCACATGTGCATTATTCCTGAGATACTGCGTCACATCATTTGTAAGATCCTGCGTGACAACACTTCTGAGATCCTGTGTGACACAAAATGTGAAATTATGCACTGCTTCACGTGTGAAATCATGCGTCACATCAGTCCAGATGTCTTATTACATACATGTAACTCCATTTGTTTGCCATTGAATTTCCATTGATACTGGTGAAATATGGGATTTGACCCAGCTAACATGGCCTAGGATGACCTTAGCTTTTGACAGACCATTAAACACCATTAAATAAATAAATTGTTCTTCCTCATCTGCATATTTCTCCATGTAAACAACATATATTTATTATGGCTTTGCTACATGTATGTATATTGACAAACTTGTATGTCCTTAGTTGTAGTAAATATCTCACAATCATGTGCATGTGCTGCATTTGTCAAAAAGTTTGTACAAGGTTCGTCATCATGGTATAACTTTAATATTACTTGACGGATTGCTTCAATGTTTGGACACTTGATGCATGTGAACATTGCGAACACGCTCATGCCGCCATTAAAATGACTATGGCCTGTTTTACCTTCATATTTTTGCGGAAACACACTTTGTTTTCGTAAGAAAACAAGTTTCTCCATCATGGTGTAACTTTAATATTACTTGACCGATTGCTTGACGGATATCCTAGACAAAAGTAAATCACTTGAATCGAACGTAGGAAATTTCCTACGATCCGTTTCTGACTTTTCTGTTAAACAAATATGACTGATCTAGAACGAATTATTTTTTAGGTTTAATTGTTTGAAATTGCTTCCGTTCCATTCAAGTGATTTACTTTTGGATATTGTCAAAGTTGTATGTTTTGAATTTCAGTGTTAAATTTATTAACTTGGAGAACTTCGTCAATATATCCTGGACAAAAGTAAATCACTTGAATCGAAAGTAGGAAATTTCCTGCGATTGGTTTCTAAGTTTTCTGTAAAAGAAATACGACTGATATAAAATGAATTATTTTTAGGTTTAATTGTGGGAAATTTCCTATGTTCAATTCAAGTGATATACATTTGGATATTGTCTAAGTTGTATGTTTTGAATTTCAATGTTGAAATGTATTAACTTCAAGAACTTCGACAATATATCCTAGACAAATGTAAATCACTTGAATCAAACGTAGGAAATTTCCTACGATCGGTTTCTGACTTGTCTGTAAAAGAAATTCGACTATTCTAAAATGAATTATTTTTTAGGTGTAATTGTGGGAAATTTCCTACGTTCAAGTGAGTTATACTTCAACTTGGATATTGTCAAAGTTGTGTTTTGAATTATTGAAAGTCATTAACATAGAGAACTTTGTCAATATATCCTATATACCTTAAATCACTTGAATCGAACGTAGGAAATTTCCTACGATTGGTATCTGACTTTTCTGTAAAAGAAATACGACTGATATAAAATTAATGATTTTTTAGGTTTAATTGTGGGAAATTTCCTACGTTTAATTCAAGTGATGTACATTTGGATATTGTCAAAGTTGTATGTTTTGAATTTCAGTGTTAACTTTATTAACATAGAGAACTTCGTATATATATCCTGGACAAAAGCGAATCACTTGAATCGAACGTAGGAAATTTCCTACGATTGTTTTCTGACTTTTCTGTAAAAGAAATACGACTGATATAAAATGAATAACTTTTGAGGTTTAACTTTTGAAATTTCCTACGTTCTATTCAAGTGAGTTGTACGTGGATATTGTCTAAGTTGTGTTTTGAATTATTGAAATTCTTTAACATAGAGAACGTTCAAGTGAGTTATACTTCAACTTGGATATTGTCAAAGTTGTGTTTTGAATTATTGAAAGTCATTAACATAGAGAACTTTGTCAATATATCCTAGATACTTTAAATCACTTGAATCGAACGTAGGAAATTTCCTACGATCGGTTTCTGACTTTTCTGTAAATTTCCTACAATGAAAACTGATTAATCATCATGTTTAGTTCATTGTATTCGGATATTGTCGGAGTTGTATTTTTTGGCATTTCAGTGTCCAATTTGTAATTATTTTGTTAAATTATACATTCTGTATTTCAATTGTTGGAAATTTCCCACAACCGAGTTTATATTTATTAAATAAATTTATTAAATAACACTGCCCATATTCCGTTGTTTGTTTTGCTGTCAATAACTACGAAAACCTGCAAATGGAGAGTTTCTAATGTAGGAAATTTCCTACAATGCCCACCAAAACTGCTCAAACCTGGAAATTATCAGTTTTAGAGGCGAATTTGATGAGCTTCCAATTTGCGAGTTTGACCACATTTCGACCCCAAAACTGCTCAAACGTGGAAATCAGTCGTGGCGAGAGAGCAAAAAAGTGAGCGAAAAAGGGATATGCTTGGGAAAATACCTTTCTATTTGGTACTCTGTTTATGGCGGGGTGGACAGTCCTGTGTTGGTATTGTACACATCATCAACTACCACTTATATAGCTACATGCACACCCACTCTCTGCTACTGGGACTACCTGTGCAGACGCATGGCCAGTAACCCTTTCACCCGAAAGTAACTGGAATGGACACTCCCTGGTTATTTTCAGACCATTCAATTTTCCAGCAGAGGGTAATGTTCTAGAAACAAGACAATGTCTGCAAATACTACAGATCCTGATGAGACGTCTCGTGACGAACCGGATCACCTGGATAAGCACTGATTGCAACCGTTATGATAGAGCTCTGCAGTCTTGAAAGGGTCATTTCATATAACTACAAGTGCATATCATATTGACGATTGATCACCACTTGGTTAAACACAGTAACGGTTATGCCTTAGCATCGGACGTGCCACTAGCCGACAGTTTGATTGAGTGCACACATGCACACGATGTAATTATTATTCGAATTAGTGGACCAGTTACGGAAGTTGCAGGACTTATTATGTAGCTACCTTATGAATACATCTGGGAATGTATTAACTTTCACCAAGGCCTGTTTTACGATTTAAAGTACTCCCATACCCTACCTTTATATGACATACGCCGATGGCAGGGGGTGGGGGCGGGCGTGGGTGCGCGTCTACTATCATCAGGTATACTCGCCGCATAGACACTCCACCATGTCCACTAACTGGTTCACTTAATCCATCAATGTTGACTCTCCGTTATGTAGTCTTACTACCCATCGGGAGAGAGATTCGCATAAACAACTTGCTTTTTTCTGAATCCCATTCATATTATCTCGCGTTTTGCTCGTGATTTACATCATGTACATTTCATTTAACAATAATATAAATAAAATATGTTTATACTAACCATACTCTCCCCTCGTTTCAGACAGAGAAACATTTCACCATGAGGAGACAACTCTTGGTCGAGGTGTGGATTTTCTTCCACTTGGCCATCCTCCAGTCAGGTAACTCGTACTTACTGCTTACTATGCTTGACGGTGATATGACGGCATATTTACTGTTTACCCGCCTTGTCTCAGAGTGATATGACGGAATATTTACTGCAAACTATGCTTGTCTCAGTGTGATATGACGGTATATTTACTGTTCATTATCCTTGTCTCAGTGTGTTTACTATCCTTGCCTCAGGGTAATATGATGGAAAATTTAATGTTTATTATCCTTGTCTCAGGGTGATATGACGGCATATTCACTGTTTACTATGCTTTTCTCGGGGTGATATGAAGGCGTACAATGTATTTTCTGTTTACTATGCTTGTCTCAGTGTGATATGATGGCATATTTATTGTTTACTATACTTGTCTCAGGCTGATATGACGGCGTATTTACTGTTTACTATGCTTGTCTCACTGTGACATGATGCCATATTTATTGTTTACTATGCTTGTCTCAGTGTGATACATTATGATGGCATATTTACTGTTTACTTTGCTTGTCTCGGGGTGATATGACGGCGTATTTACTGTTTACTATGTTTGTCTCAGTGTGATATGACGGCATATTTAATTACTGTTTACTATGCTTGTCTCAGTGTGATATTATGGCATATTTACTGTTTACTATCCTTGTCTCTGTGTGATATGACGGCATATTTACTGTTCATTATCCTTGTCTCAGTGTGTTTACTATCCTTGCCTCAGAGTGATATGACGGCATGTTTACTATCCTTGCCTCAGAGTGATATGACGGCATGTTTACTATCCTTGTCTCAGGGTGATATGACGGCATATTTACTGTTTACTATGCTTGTCTCAGTGTGATATGATGGCATATTTACTGTTGATTATCCTTGTCTCAGTGTGATATGACGGCAATCCATTGTCGAGAGGTGTATGGAACAATGCATACTAGTCAATACCACCTCTTCCAAGATTAAACGACTACACCGATGCCATAAAAAGAGCATATTCCGAGTTTCGTATGAACTTAATTAAATAATTTACAAAATAGCATGTTAAATTAATACTTGTATTTGATGATAGTTATTGCATAAGCTTAACATCATGATTTGTAGCTGTTTTGTTCACCTAGTTCGTCAGTGTCTTCATCTGCATATAGGATATTCCATCGTACATTTCGAATAGCGGGAAATAATACACGAGTATGCGTCGGTTTCCGCGTAAGCAACGAGCGTACAATAGTCAGCGTGTAAGTGTATTGTTTTCACGCACGCGCGTCGTGTGCGTCCCGTGTTCGTCTCGTGCCGTGTTTTTAATGAGGACACGACGTTCGTTTCGTTTTACTAATTTGCATATCGTGTTGGTGTGAATCGGGCCGTGTAAAACGATACGAATTAGAAGATAGGTGCAGCGTTACACGACATTCGTGCCGTGTTACACGGCATTCGTGCCGTGTTACACGGCATTCGTGCCGTGCCACACGGGACGATTTGGATTAACCAATGAGATGCACCGGTTCATTTCGCATGTAAACATCCGGTTTTCATTTCGATTTTCGGCCAGGATTTTATGTTTTACAAAATGAATACATTTTCAGTTTTACGATACAGAATCAATTTAAAACTGAGGATTGTGAAGTATCATAATGCATCTTATACATGCGTGTTCAATAAAGTAATTCATCAGTAATTCAGTTCTGTTCTATATCTCACAGTGGGAACAATGTGTATCACCAGCACCACCAGTTGTTGTCTATGACTACAGAACACCCACGACCCCACGTCTGTCTGTAACGCATGAAGACTTTCATGACTTAAGTTAAATGAAGACTACTAGTCATGGTTCGGTGGACAACTGATCAGGTGATATACTAGTCATGGATCGGTGGCCTACTGATCAAGTTCCAAACTAGTCCTGGTGCGATGGCCGACGGATCAAGTTCCAAACTAGTCCTGGTGCGACGGCCGACTGATCAAGTTCCAAACTAATCCTGGTGTGATGGCCGACTGATCAAGTTCCAAACTAGTCCTGGTGCGATGGCCGACTGATCGAGTGCTATAATAGTCCTGGTGCGATGGCCGACTGATCAAGTGCTAAACTATTCCTGGTGCGATGGCCGACTAAGCAAGTTCTAAACTAGTCCTGGTATCATGGCCGACTCATCGAGTGCTATAATAGTCCTGGTGCGATGGCCGACTGATCAAGTTCTAAACTAGTCCTGGTGCGATGGCCGACTGATCAAGTTCCAAACTTGTCCTGGTGTGATGGCCGACTGATCAAGTTCCAAACTAGTCCTGGTGCGATGGCCGACCGATCAAGTTCCAAACCAGTGCTGGTGCGATGGCCGACTGATCAAGTTTCAAACTAGTACTGGTGCGATGGCCGACAGATCGAGTGCTATACTAATCCTGGTGCGATGGCCGACTGATCAATTGCTATACTAATCCTGCTGCGATGGCCGACTGATCAAGTTCTAATCTAGTTATGGTGCGATGGCCGACTGATCAAGAGCTAAACTAATCATGGTGCGATAGCTGACTGATTAGTTACTATACTAGGCAATGTGCGATGGTCGACTGGTCAAGTACTATACTAGTCATGGTGTGTTGGCCGACTGATCAAGTGCTATACTAGTCAATGTGCGATGGCCGACTGATGAAGTTCTAAACCAGTCCTGGTGCGATGGCCGACTGATCAAGTGCTAAACTAATCATGGTGCGATAGCTGATTGATCAGTTACTATACTACGCAATGTGCGATGGTCGATATACTAGTCATGGTGTGTTGGCTGACTGATCAAATGCTATACTCTGCATGGCCGACTGATCAAGTGCTATACTGGGCATGTTGAGATGGCCAACTGATCAAGTGCTATAATTGGCATGGTGCGTTGGCCGACTGATCAAGTGCTATACTAGTCATGGTGTGTTGGCCGACTGATAAAGTACTATACTGGGCATGGCCAACTGATCAAGTGCTTTACTATATTGGTGCGATAGCCGACTGATAAAGTGCTATGCTAGTCATGGTGCGTTGGCCGACTGATCAAGTGCTATGCTGGGCATGGCCGACCGATCAAGTGCTATACTAGTCATGGTGTGATGGCCCACTGATCAAGTGATATGCTAGTCATGGTGAGATGGTCGACTGGTCAAGAGCTGAAATAGTCCTGGGCTGATGGCCGACTGATCAAGTGCCAAGTTAACTAGTCATGGTGCGATGGCTGACTGATCAAGTGCTATACTGGGCATGGTGAGATAGCCGGTGATCAGGTGCTATACTGGGCATGGTGCGATAGCCGGTGATCAGGTGCTATGCTGGGCATGGTGCGACAGCCGGTGATCAGGTGCTATGCTGGGCATGGTGCGATGGACGACTGATCAAGTATATATCAAGTGCAATGCTAGTAATGGTGCAATGGCCGACTGATCAAGTGCTATGCTGGTCATGGTGCGATGGCTGACTGATCAAGTGCTATACTGGGCATTGTGAGATAGCCGGTGATCAAGTGCTATACTGGGCATGGTGCGATAGCCGGTGATCAGGTGCTATACTGAGCATGGTGCGATGGCCGAATGATCAAGTGCTATACTAGTCATGGTGCGATGGCCGACTGATCAATTGCTATACTAGTCTAGATGCGATGGCTGACTGATCAAGTGCTATACTGGACATGGTGAGATAGCCGGTGATCAAGTGCTATACTGGGCATGGTGCGATAGCCGGTGATCAGATGCTATACTGGGCATGGTGTGGTGGCCGACTGATAAGATGCTGTACTAGTCATGGTGCATTGGCCGACTGATCAAGTGCTATACCGTGTTAAGCTAGTCCTGGTGCGATGGCCGACTGATCAAATGTTATACTGAGCAGGGTGCGATAGCCGGTCATCAGGTGCTATACTGGGCATGGTGCGATAGCCGGTGATCAGGTGATATGCTGGGCATGGTGCGATTGCCGGTGATGAGATGCTATACTGGGCATGGTGAGCCGGTGATCAGGTGCTATACTGGGCATGGTGCGATAGCCAGTGATCAGGTGCTATACTGGGCATGGTACGATAGACAGTGATCAGGTGCTATACTGGGTATGGTGCGATAGCCTGTGATCAGATGCTATTCTGGGCATGGTGCGATATCCAGTGATCGGGTGCTATACTGTGCATGGTGTGGTGGCCCTACTGATGAGATGCTGTACTAGTCATGGTGCGACTGATCAAATTGCATGCCATAATAACCAGATGGCCGTGGCCTGCATGTCGCACCCGCCGAGGCATTTGATAGTACAAAACAAACTTATATTGATAAAAAGCTTTAGCCCATTGACGTAAAAACATGAAGCACCTGCCGAGGCTTTGATAGTATACCGAAAAACTTTAACTAAAACAAACACTTGAGCAAAAATTTTATCCTGAATGTACGTCAATGTGCCGACTACATCGCGCTGTCTGCAAGCGGGCCCAACAACAACTTTAAGGGAAATTTCAAAGTAATTTGACCTTAGTATTGGGCACAGGGGACGCACGCGTTGGACATATAATGAAAATGTGGGTGATAAATGCACAGTATGTGAAGTTCCGAGTGAATTGGTGAAGCTGTTTCAGAGTTATAGTGTTCTTAAAGGTATATGCCCACTCAGTAGCCACACAATGTTCTTTCTCTCAGAGACATCATCTAATACATTTTCTGGCAAAATAAACATTCATTCACCATTACCCCACGTATTGATTGGCATTATTATACATTTTATATCTGGCGTAAATTTCAACACTGATATCAGTGGCGATAACCGCGTTTCTTTAAAATGTTAACAAACATTTATATTTATTATCTGCATTAAGTTTTTTATGTCCAATGATCATACGTTATAATCTGTCGAAAATATTATTTGTTCAGGTCACACATTTAAATGTACAGGCCCACTCAGTATACACAAAATGTTTGTTATATCGGAGACATCACCTGAGATATTTTCGGGCAAAATAAACATTAATTCACCATTAATACATTTATTTATTCGCATTATTATACATTTTATATCAGGCGTAAATTTCGACACTGATATCAGGGGCGATAACCTCGTTTTCTTAAAATGTTACCGGACATTACAATTTAATCATCTGTGTTTATTTTTTGATGTGCAATGATCATACTTAATAATCTGTCGAAAATATAATTAGTTCAGGGGACACATTTAATTAGTAGAAGTAATTACAAAAGATCATACCCCATTTGCCTATGAAAATAGCCTGATACCATTACTATTAAAATGATTATATCCATATAATGGGCACTCGTAATGTTTAGAACTGGTGAAATAGTGACAAAATTATACACTTATTTAATTCATACAAATAACATTATGTGCCTACTGAGTGGGTATGTACCTTTCATCAGTCTAAATAATTAAAAAATATCATGCCTCATTTGCATACGAAAATAGCTTGATACCACCGCGAATCACTATCAGTAAAATAAATGTTACTAAATGAGTATCTGTATAGCGGGCACTCGTACTTTTTAGAACTGGTGGAATAGTGACACAATTATACACTTATTTAATTACTATAAAAAAACTTTGTTGTGCCTACTGAGTGGGCATGTACCTTTAAAAACTTTAACCTAAATTCAAACAACTTTAACCGGACGCACGAAGTATCGATGAACGTACGTATGTAGGTCAATGTGGCAACTATATCGCACTGTCCACAAGCAGGCGCGTCAAAAACAAAAGTGAAGCTTCCAGTGTATTGGCGAAGCGGTTTCCATGATATAGTGTTCTTAAAACTTTAACCTACGGTAAATAAAGAACAAACGGTCGCGGCTCGCATGTCGAGCCCACAAAGACACTTGATAATCTCGGAGTATATTTATTTGAAGTTTGAATTAAGGTATGTAAAAGCTTTTAACTCAAATTTGAAACTCATTTGACCTTCTTCTCGGGCATGTGGGTCTCATGGGTGGGCTATAGAATGAAAATACGGATGATAATAAATAATTATTTGACGTTTGAAGCAAATCTGAGTAAGTGTTGTGGCGATATAATAGCTTAAAGGTATACCTGTAAAATCTTTAGCACAAATTTCAAAGTCATTTGACCTTGGGGCACAGGGGCCGCTTGAGTGGGACATACGTACGGATGGATGCACGGACGTGATTGTGATCACTATGTCTCGCTTTCCGCAAGCAGGTTCGACAACAAAACTATGGATGGACGTCAATGTGCAGACTATGTCGCGCTGTCAGCAACCAGACGCGACACAAATTGTCTAACCCCTTTTTAAAGGTGCCTGCCCACTCAAAATGTTCTTTATGGAAATTAAAAAAGTGTATAATTGTGTTACTAGTCCACTAGTTCTAAAAATTATTACGAGTGCCCGCTATACAGATATAATCATTTGGTAATATTTATTTTACTGATATTGACGCGCGGTGGTATCAGGATATTTTCATATGAAAATGAGGCATGATATTTTTTAATTATTTAAATACGTGGGTTCAGGTGAATGAATGTTTATTTTGCCAGAAAATGTCTCCGATGATGTCTCTGATATAAATAACATTTTGTGCCTGCTCGTCAGAGTGGGCGTGTACCTTTAACGCTAGCTCCGCACTGTTCTGTGAGATTTATGCATGCTTTAAGTTTCAATAACATATTGCAAGGGGTGTTCGAGTTGTAAATGCTGCGGACAAATCCGTGCGCGCCTGGACGTCATTGTTATCACTGTTGAGCTATCTGCAAGCGGACTCTACTAATAAAATATTGGCATGCCCCGGCATAAACAAGTACTTACCTTAATTCATCAGTTACACATCAGACGCTGAATCAACTTTCATTCTCACCACACCACTTGTCGAATATTAAAGTTATTCATTGCCTTCAATAGTGCTGCTTTGACATGACGTGAAATTAAAACATGCATGACATGATCTGGAAGAATAACCACAGACCAAGCACGCATATTCAGAATCACGTCTGTCGGTCCTTATACAGCTCAGATTTCCGTCACCTGTCCGCAAAATCCAGAATCCAACAATGTCGCAAATTTAATCCTCTATGTTACTGTATGGACAAAATGTCACTTAGTAATCCAATGCGGGTTGTAATCTCTTGTTTCTCTAAATAAATGTGTCCAACAATCCATGTAGCTGCTATCGTGATCAAAAATGTTAAAGGTTATGTCAACGCCTCACATATTGATCTTACTCTCCACCATTTTGATTCCAAGTACCAGACTAATGAAGTTTTACATGCGCCGTCGTAGTGTTATCTGTCAGATTCCGTTGTTTATTTGATCAAATTGATGGACAAATTTGTGTCCGCTAATTTCGCCTAGAGCATAATCTGTGATGTCGACTTTAATAATTTGGCATAACTTCTAGCTTGTGAATGTTTGGTTGAATGAAGTGATCACTATGCTGAATAAGTTTGTATCTGTGCCCGGTTTACTCAGTAGGTAGAACGATGGTGTGGTAAACCAGTGGTCCCCGGTTCGATTCCGGGCTGGTGCGCATCTTTCTCACCCTGTGATATTTAGCGCCCAACGTAGTTGCGGGAAGTAACTCTGCAGAATACTCATGTAGAGGTATCGTGCTCTCCGTAGGTTTCCCCTGCAAAGTACTAAATCACATCTGATTCGCACTTCAGCTGTTAATTGAGACATATTTTCTGTATTTTTCAATTGCAAGAAATGTCAGTATTATACTGACATTCATTTCTGTGGAATAAGTACAGAAAAATATACATGTCACAATTAATAGCTAAAACGTGAATGAGATCCGATTCGGTACACTGCATGAGAAACCTATGGAGCACCGTAACTCTGGGTACGGACGATAAGTGAGTATTCTGCAGAGTTACTTGCAGCAACTACTCCCAACGTGGAGTCGCGACTGATGAAGATTCTCCAAATTTGTCCACAAATATGGAATTCAGGGTGGACATTTTTCTCCGCTGTGACAATTGGACGAAAGACCGCCGTGACTGATAAATACTCCTGAAAGTGTACCCAAACATATGCAATTCGGAGACAAAATTAAATATGGAATTCGAGGACGAATTTCAATTTGGCGGGGAAGAATGTCACGGTACGCAACTGACTATGGGAAGGAAGTGTGTATGATATGTGCCTGGTTAGCTTGGTCGGTATAGCATGGGCATGGTATGGTAAACATGAGGTCCCCGGTTCGATTTCGGGCCGGTATGCATCTTTCTCACTCTGTGTCACAAGTAAACCGTTTTGTTGTTTAAGCAATAGCCATCACCGGTATCAATATCTTGTTCATAACATTTGATTCAGACCAATAGAAGTCAACACGAGAACAGAGCAGAAATTTTGCTGTAATAATTATGAAATAAATTGTATCAATATCATTCATTCATTCAACCATTGTAGATTTGGAAAATTAAATAATGCTTTTCTTATAAAATTAATATCAATATTTTCACCCTGTTTTTATATTATAAATGATTAAATTGCAATCACAGGCTCCCTGCATCTTGAAATTGAAAGATATACGAGTTGAAACTGATATCAGAAAGTGTCCTGTCGACTATAGGATCGCGTCGAAATAACGTTAACGGAATAGGAACCGACGAAAAGGGAAACAAAACGCTAATTTGGTGCTTAGTTTTGCCATATTATACCGTAGACCACACATATTAATTCTATTTTATATCAAAATAAGTATATGAGAATGCTGGTGTTTTTGATGTCTGGAACGTGGAACATTGTCAGTGACGACATTTTGTGTCCGGAGAAATTGTGAAGCCTCAAGGTCACGACTGTGTTTGTCGAGCAATAACCCGGTGCATTTTATTTGCGCACCATATTTTGAGAAGAATAAAACAGATCATCAATACAGTTGACCGTCGAGTCAGTTTGAATTAAACATGGGATACAATCTAATAAATTGTGACACATTTGGTTTTGAACGCGGATACGTCTTTGCCGTTGTTATATTTATTGACTTGTGACCTGACATTTGACACTGAATAACCATACGACCTGTAATCATAATGCTACTATTTATAAACTTTATTTATATATTTATATAAAAATTACAAACAATCGCGAGAACATTGCAGTCGGCGTAGATGAAGGCATTTGTATGTTTCTTAATTTGGGTTGAAACCGGAATGCTCCAATAAAACAAACGTTTACTGTCTGGCGACCACCATAAGCTATACATGTACTTACAAACCCGGGGCGCATGCGTGCGCTCTTTACTAATTGTGCCACGGATATAATTGGGCCTAGGTCTTAATTCATTATATGTATTGGTTCAGCTGTCAAATTAGTGTATACTGTTATGTAGTTTTGCATTTGTTTTTTGCTACATTCTTGTAACCAATGTTTTTTTGTCATCTTTAGACCACGGAGAACAAAATTGGGGTTGGTACCAATTTTTCGAAAATTAATTTGGCCGCCACCTTGGATTTAAAAATGGCCGCCCTGAAATGCTATATTCATTATATATACACTTCTAATACAGGTAGAAGATTGATTGCGTTTTTTGGTGATAATCATCTTCTGACCACAAACAACAACACCAGTGTTATTTGCATTGTTAACAACCCCTATGGCGGCTAACTTATATTTAAAAATGGCCGCCCTGAAATCGTATATAATACATTGTAATATTCATATCTACATTTCTAATGCAGATATAATGTTTATTGTTTCGGCTATGCCATCTACATACTTGAAATAATAAAACTGGGATTGGTTCCTATTTCTGATAACTGGTATGGCGAATATTTTGTTTTCAAAATGGCCTCTATGGAAATACTATTTCTTATGTCTTCACTACGTACTGTCTTTAGTAACTAAGGTGTATTCATATATAGGTTGTGTTGACTGATTTGCAACATTCTTGGAACAAACGTTCATTGTATCATCAAAGAAAACCTATTTTATTCTAATTTTCAAAATGGCTGCCGTGAAAATCATATAATTCTGATATAATCATGCACAAACCAGTTGGACTGCTTTTTTCCTAGACTATAATCATTATTGAACGTCAATTATATATGACTAAAGTCTATTTCAAGTCACTGTTTAAGGCAATCATGTTATATTTCAAAATGGCCACTGTGTGTATGCAGGAATTTTCTTAATAATGTGCTTTCAATCAGTGTCATCACCATCTGCATTAGAGTCTACATCTTGTTGGTGTTCCTGTAAGGCAGTGCTAGCACAATCACACTCAAAATGCAGTCAAAGGAGTTGATTGCATAACATATATTCCCTATACAAATTTGTATGCAGGAAAGGGTAGCAGACCTGTCAAAAAGGCAGTATTTGTGTGATTAAATGACTTTTTGAAATTAAAACGCCATGTGCACATGTTCAGTATGTGTGGACGACGTGAGTTAAATGTCCGATTGATTGCCAAAGCACTGTTGGAGAGATTGAATACACTATATAGAGAAAAATGTTGAAAAGAGAGTACGGTCATTATCATTATTTACGATTACCATATGGTCTTAATAGATCACAACTCCTGTGTCAATGTACAAGTGATATATGCCTTGATGGTCCAAATTGCATTTCACTTGTTGAAATTGTCATATTATGACTTGACAAAGCCAGAAACACTGCATTATGGTGTGCCACAAAGGCAATCCAATGGCTAATGCTTCGATATCATTATTTATTGCAGAAACCTAATATGCTCTGATTGAACTTGAATAATGAGGCATGTTATTTGGCCAGAAACGGTTTCGTTATGTGTACGGACTGACTGTTCAAGTGGAGTAAGATCACTTGCCTCTCACATCCATTAAATAAATACTCTATTCATGTCGTCTCAGATTACAGGATATTTTACTTCTGCTGAAGCAATATGGCCTGTCAATGAAACAAGTTTCGGGAAAAAACATACTAGTTACTGCTGATACCCTATCCCACGAGTCAGTAACAGACATATATTCAAACTTTGTTAAGGGTATGCATTCACAGGTACATGTAGTATTCGTGAACATACATGTCAGCCATCACGAATTGCAAGAAATTGCAAACTTGACTGAGTAAGATGCACAAGTGATTCTGTTAGAAAAACGAGTCTAAAGGGATGAATTAATTTCAGAACGCAATGTCCACAGAATAAAGTAGCGTTATGGGATTACAGAGATAAACTGAAAGGATATATACATATAATTCTGACTCATCTCGAGTCCAAATGTTGCAAGCCGTGCACAATGGCTAATACGGCATTCAGACATGTCTTAGACGAGGAAGTTGTTCAATTGAAGATAGAAACTGAAATGCCAAAGAAACTCTGATATCACACTATATACCTGGCCACCCATGATAAACTGTTGCTACAAACATTACCAAATGGAATGCAAAGGAATTGCTGGTATATGTTAACAACAACAGTCACATAGTATGCAATCCAAAATGGACATTGGACAGTTGAAAGGGATTTACAGTAAGCATAGTGTACCAAGTACACATGAGTCTGATGATGTCAGCAATTTGCCTACCAGGAATATGCTGATTTCCTTAATGTCACGTGCTCTATGTAGCCAAGGTCCAGTGGGTTAGCTGAGCGAACAGTAATAATTGTAAAACACACTTTCGTAAATACAGAAGGTAAATGTACATACCTATATTTTGGTATACTGGAATATCGAAACTCCCAAAACCGGCACAGTATGGTCACCTACATAGCTATTGATTGGACAGCGGCTTCTATCCAGTTTACTGACCACTTGTGAGCAGGTATGTCCAATACATGTTTCGATTTGTGACAGGAAGAGATACAATCATCAACAGAGCAAGAAACGCTATGATAAAAACATAATAACTAAATTAAAAGAGCTAACCATTGGCGACCAAGTTGGACTACATAAAGACAACAAACTGTTGAGACCAGTTGCAGTCTGCTAGCGCAATGTCAGTTCTCACAGACTGCAAATGGTACATCATATCGCCGTAACAGACATTTTCTCATGATGCAATGTATAATATGAGTATTTATCTTTGCAATGCAATATGCAATACCATAATATACACTTTATTGTACAAAATGGATAAATTGCCATATTTGTATCTTCTTATTTGAAAGGGAAACACATGTGCTGACCAAGATATCATTTAAAGAAACATAACTGTAAGCCACAACAATACGTGATACGTGATACATGTACATGTAAATATGGAATACGACAATACGTAATAGATGTAAATCATTGAAGTGGCAATGTATGTGACACACTTATTTGCAGCGGCTATTTTGAAGATAATGGTGTCTGGTACCACAGTACTAGTTAGCAATAATCTCAACAGTTTGTGTTAATTGTATTATGAGTATAAGTAGACGAAACATACAAAAATATCACCACTGCACTAAACATGTATCATCAATATTAGATTGTCAAGTTTAAATGGCGGCCATTTTAAAAATAATATGGTCACCATTTTCAAATATACTGAAATAATTATGAAAATGTTTCTTATCCATAATAAATAATGATAACAGAAACACCACATATAACGTTGACGTTAAATATGAATTAATTTCAATGGCGACCATTTTGAAATAAAAAATTGCGGCCATGCGGCTCTTAACAAATGGAACCAACTTCAGTTTTTCTATATGTTGTATACATGTTTTAAAGCAGACGCACACGGTCCAATTACAATATATTTTAAAAGAACACAACTACAGCCACATAAATACTAGAATGTGTAACAAATCTTTAATGTGGCGATGTACATAACACTGTTAGTTTCAGTGGCCATTTTGAAGATAAAGATTACTCGTAGCACAACACCAGTTAGAAATAATCTCAGCTGACTGTGCTCAAATAAATACTAGTATAACCAGAAGGAAAATACAAAAGCTTACCACATCATTCAAAAATGTAAAATAAATATTGGATTTCCAATTTGGAAATGGTGGCCATTTAGAAAACCAAAATGGCTAGTATCTCAAAATGTGTTGAACTCATTCTGCCAATATTTCTTGTCCATAACAATGTGTTTTCCGCTGAAAAATCACCACGCATAATGACTTGGACCTCGAAAAATAGATTTGAATGGTGTCCATTTTGAATTTCAAAATGGCGGCCATATGGCTTATACAACAAAATGGAACCAACCCCATTTGTGTTGCATGTGGTCTATAGATGAAAAAAAACCTTGATTGAAACAATGTAGCAAAAGTTTTCACAAACCCTAAAATAACGACATAACAGTATACACTAAATATTTCAAAAATCAACATAAAATACAATTTAGAAATTGTCAGAAACACAATAATCGTATCACAGATGTAAAATGATGGTTGTGCTAATTACGTGGATCCTGGCATATCGCATTATTTTGACACTGGGCCAAAGAAGTGTTAGTATTTAGTGTGTTGCTATTGTGTCACAGGTATACTTACCGCGAACATATTTGTAGCGACCAGAGATGTTCTAGCCTACTAATTTGTATCTGTATCTGCTACCACTTGCATGTATCTTGTGAAGTATTTTAGCGACTTTCGAAAATACCACATTGAATCAGCCGTATGGTTGCCTTTTGATAACATGTTCAATATTCTTTAAAATAACCCCTTGTAAATATGGTTATACTAATGTATAGCATATCGTTTACTAGTATTCATTGCAGACCCTGATCAGGCTGCGCAGATTTACAAATCGCCAACATTTACAAATTTAAGAAGTACGACTTTAAATAGATCGTTGTCAATTTACTTCCTCCTAAACACTGGATGTCTGCGTGCTTTATTGTTTTTTTTATCAAAGGCCCGTTATAGTCGGAGGCGCGTAAATACTATAAAGCAAATACACACATTCCAGATTTGCAGATTCATCGGGACTAAATTCAAAAGAGCAGCTTCAAACAAATGTCGTAGGGTCAAGTTCGTGCAGCGTCATTCCAACGAAATCAAGTTTGTGGTCGGAACAAATTTAGTGTGTAAATCACTGACTGGATTATAGTGTACAGATATGAATTCAAACTACATGTGCGTACGCCATGGTGCTTTTTAGCATGGCTTCGCTGGCACACATTTCTTTGTTTACAAATGTGCTGAATGCATTTTTTCTGAAACACAACAAAACTAAATTGAAAAAAATTGTTCTAAAATTAATTATTCCCGACGAGAGGATATAAATGTACATATACACGCATCAGTACTATTATGCTTACTGCCGGCATTTTTATCGGGACCTGTTGTAAAAACTATACAATCATGTATGTCGCATTGCCATATTTTCCCGACATTGACACATATTACAGGTTTATGTTGAGTTTATTTTCAAATGGTAAACCCATTATCAAAATTTGAAACCCACATAAATATAAATAGTTAGTGTAATGAATAATTTTGCTGTGAATGTTCTGTTGGCCACTTTTGACTTTAAAGAACTATACAGTCATTCCATTTTCTAAATAAATACGCATGCTGTCGCGCGGGCACCAGTCACCAAAATAACAATCATATGAAGGAATCTACATAGTACTGTTGATAAATGCAAACATCAGTGTTTAGCGGTGGGGATGGGGGGAGTGGGGGCTATGGCGGCGGTAGGCAGCCGAAGGAGTGGGCGTCAGCGCAGCATTTTCCCAAATACCTGCTACCTACATGTATAAACCTGTCCGTCATTCATATTGGCTACACAGGAAAATATTCCTCACGCTTTCTGAAAAGTAAATTTAATTCCGAGAGTCGGGAATGGACAGTTGATTTTTAATTTGTTTAAAAATCCCCGGGGGTGTCCTACTAACCTCTAGATCCCATCGGACGCTGAAGTCATTGATATGTGCAGCCATTTGCCTATCCAGATTATATCTGGGCTTTCATTTCTACAGAAAAAGCAGCATTTGTTTCAATCACCAATACGATGTGCATATAAATTGCAATTTCTAACACCAGTAATATCGGTTATGTTTTTGGTATTTGGTGAGTGACGTAATGTCTACATAAATAATTAACGTCAGAATTAACTGTTACGTAAATTAGATTCTGCAATAATTCTGAATTAATTATCAATGTATCTTTCTGACTGTACATGTATATGCATAAATCTGTTATAGTTGGCGATGGTAGCAAATTACGAGGTCACAGGTCAGCTAATTATAGTCTTAAAATCGATTGTGGTGCGTTTGGTTCACTACATGTGCATATCATAGTTTTATGCTGTTCAATGTTCGATATTATGTGCATACTAACACTTGTAGATACATTTAGTGTAACTTATCAGCAAATACAGTTTACAGAATGCAAAGTCAATGAGTCTATGGACACGCATTTCTAATGTAGGCTGTCGTGTTGCATTATACAAATGTCGGCGTTTCCATAACGTCATTTTTTCGATGACGTTGCGTTTTTTTCCTTGCGTGATTCACATGGTGCTACACAACGTGAGATAACACAAAACTATGAAACATATTTGCATTTTATCTTCAGCATATTGTTTTTGAAAGATGTCCGCATCAAAAAATGTCAAAAAGTGCAAATCGAAAATGTTGTCATTAAGGTTAGTTTTCACAGAGCGCGGCCCATATGCACATAAATTTAGTCTATTTTTGAGATTATAATCAGTGAATTGTGATGTGCACATGAATAGTTATACAATGACGTGTTTTCCAGCGTTTTGACGTTACGTTGTGAGACGTGAAATGTGACGTCATGTAAATGTTGAAATCCAAATTATGCCGCGGTTTCTATGAGCCAGATATATTTGAATGTGTTCACATTGATATTCTAGATTAGTCGAGACCCTTTCCAAATTTCCAAATAACTTTATTTTGACTGTAATAACAATTAAACATTTTGCATGGTAGCTCGTGTTTTCCAAGAAAACAGGCGCGCAATTACGGGTGTTCTCTTCACTGTGTATTATTTGTAAGGAGCTTATTACGGGTTTTATCTCAAAGCGAAACCCGTGCAAATAATTTGTAAGAGTGTAATAAATATCATTAAACGTTTAGTTTACGTGTGTTAATACAATATGTATTTACAGTGCACACTAATTACAATGTACCATTATGTGAAACAAATGTTATTGTTCATAATATTGGAATGTTTAGCAATTAAATGCGAGGGAGCGTTAATGACAGCAGCATTTGTTTCCTTAATAAATCCAATATGTGAACAATAGCATACTTATAATTAGCCAGCTGTATAATGCAGTCTCAATTAGCAACGTAGCTCACCTGTCTATCGTAGTGTTGATGGTGTATGATAAAATGAAACACAGTCTCCAAGGAGAACACATTACGATACAATACAGTTCCGATGTGGTCTGTATAACAACGTAAATTACATGTGTTGTGTTGCAGGTGAGGTACAAGCAGCGTACCAGACATCGAATTGTGACATCTGTACTGACAACACGTGTACGGCATGTACAACTGGATATTATCTCAGTGGGACGACATGTAACCAGTGTGATAGCCGCTGTACGGCATGTACCGATTACGGCAACTCGCAGTGTTCTGGCTGTATAACTGAACATTATCTCAGTGGGACGACATGTAGCCAGTGTGATAACCGGTGTACGGCATGTACCAGCTACTGGGGATGTTCTGCGTGTGCAGCTGGATACTATTTGAATAGCAAACGTTGTGAGAAATGTCCAACCTCGTGCGCCACATGTACGAGTGCGTCATTTTGTTCCGAGTGTATTACAGGAAAGTGGGGAACAACATGCAACAGGGACTGCGGTAGTTCATGTGAACGTTGTAGATCATCGACAACCTGTGACTCATGTGCACAGGGTACTTACAGGAAGTATGCGACACACGGTATGTATTACTGTACTCCGTGTCCTAACGAATGCAAAACATGCACCAGCTCAACGTTCTGTAGCGAATGCGTCATGGGGGAGATTCGGCGCATTATGTCAGATGTCCTGTAGTACCTCTTGCACATATTGTAATACACCGATTCAGTGTGATACGTGTGCACAGGGTACATACGTGGACTATTCGAGATACGGTAATCATCAGTACTGTGCTCCGTGTCCTAACGAATGCACAGCATGCACCAGCTCAACGTCCTGTAGCGAATGCGTCACGGGGAGATACGGCTCATTATGTCAACAGTCCTGTAGTGACTCTTGCACACAGTGAACGTCAGCGACAAATTGTCAGTCGTGTGCACAGGGTACATACGTTAAATACATGAACATCGGATACTACTGTGAGTCATGCCCGGATCAATGTTCCGAATGTAGCACGAATGGTACGAACACGATTGAGTGTACCGCATGTAATGCAGGTCATTACCTTGATAGTTCCAGTTGTCCTGCATGCCTGAGTCCGTGTACAAAGTGTAGCTCTGAAAGTCAATGTACGAAATGTATTACAGGACACGATGGACCGTCGTGTCAGTATCAATGTACAAACTGTCTAGGCAGTAAGTGTGACATTGATGGTGTTTGCATAGATGGATGTACCAGCGGATACTATGGAAGTAACTGCAACAGCAGCTGCAGCAGTTCATGCAAAACTTGTACATCTCTCACACAGTGTGATTATTGTGATGCAGGCACGTACCGTAAGCTCACACGTTCTAATGATAATGTACTTGTATATTATTGTTTTTCTTGTCCAAGTTCGTGTGCTAGCTGCAGTACACTAGCGGCATGTGAAAGCTGTAAGTCTGATTATTATAATACCAACGCATTTACGGCATGTAGCTGTCGCAACAGTAAATGTTCAAAATACAGTGGAGGTACATGGACTGCGTGTGCCGACAATACCTGGTACCCACGAAACCTGGGATGTTGCCCCTGCAGCCATAATTGTATAAACCAGCGCTGTAACTCATTCGGTGATTGTACTCAAGGCTGCACCAAAGGATTTTATGGTAATACTTGCCAAGGTGACTGCAGCAATTTCAATAATTGCTTGGAGTGTTCAACTCGTTATGCAGTTGCGTCCACTAATCCTGTGTGCATGGAATGTGAATCAGGATATTTCCCAACCAATACTGGGTGCAAGGTTTGTAATACGGATTGTAGATCATACGCTGAACGAGCGACGTGCGACCAACGAAATGGTACATGTTTGAACGGATGTGCCGACGGATGGTATGGAGACAAATGCGATTTCGGCTGTCCTCCAGGCTGCGCTGTGTGTAACCAAACTAATGGTGATTGCACGAAATGTGACCCTGCTAAATATGGTGTAGTGTGTGGACAAACATGCAGTGATGGATGCAATCCTGCAAATAATATAGTGACATGTGAACAAACTGATTGCAAGTGTACACAAGGATGTGTACCAGGACGCTGGGAAGATACGTGTGAAAATGTCTGCAACGAAGGATGCTTGAATACAAACTGCAACGCATCTAACGGTAAATGTATAGAAGGATGCTCGCGGGAGTACTCCGGTCCCTCGTGTGAATCCCGATGTAGCAACATCTGCCTGGAAGTGGATGGACAGACGGATACCAACGTGTGTCAGCGGGAGGGCGGAGTCTGTATCGGCGGTTGTAAGCCGGGATATTACAGCGATACGTGCGAACAGGCGTGTGGTAACTGTCAGAACGCCACATGTCAACGAGGTAATGGGACATGTACACACGGCTGCGGCTGCGATACCGGCTACTCAGGATCAACATGTATACAAGGTCAGTCAATGTATGTGGATATACTGTATGATTCCCTAAATGTTGCCCAACTGTTACGACATACACGTATACACTTAGGAAATGTGAAATATGTATATGGAATTGTTCACATATTACATATTTAAATACTTAAATGCTTTGAGGCGGCATTAGCAACCGTGGCATTTAGTTCCTTAAAACTCAGATATATGAACACTAACATACTTATAATTAGCCAGGTTTATAATGCAGTTTACCATCCGTGTATTGATTTTCTATTTCCTTTCGAACAGATAGTCATTACATATGGTAATATGTAACTTACTGGGGTTAATATTGTAATATGTGAAATAAGTGCAGCGCGATACTGGCCAGCGATTGACTTTAGTTTAACTTATTATACGTTTGTATACAATTTCAGTGGTGGTATATTTTATTATCAGTTGTGTAAATTGGTTATACAAAAACATTCAATGCCATACAAATCTCTTTTCCAAGTGGCATGTAACATGGTGAAAATTATATGGAGAATATTGACACGGAAAAACATCTGGAACATTATATAATTAATAAAAAGAAGAGATCGTTTTCAAAATCCGTTCAAAAATCGTTTTCACCATGTTAAAGCTCTATTGATATTTCCCCACGTTTACTTTGACCCATTTGACACATTCTTTGATTGATCCATTTCGTGAAATGAAGTGTATAACAAATATAATATGTTGATACAAGTAGTTTTATATGGAAAAGCTGTTTTATACATGTGTATAGCTGTATACTTGGGCAGGGTTAATTAAAACTTATACTTCGCCCTACTTCCAAAGCCAATCGCTGGGTGAACGTCCTTAGATATTCATCTCGTCCTTGGACGGAATGACGTCACCGGAATGATGCCCCACTGGATACGCCCTAGTTCCACACGGAGCAGAGTCCCCGCTGGTACACGGTGTCGTGTTGTCGACTCCAGAATAAATAAACAGATGTTGCGTACTGGTTCTACGCATACACACAGGATAGACGTGCCGTAGCTGGTTGCTGACTGGCTGGCTGACTGCCTGGCTGGTTTACTGACTGGGACTACAAAGCACCAACGGTGTTGTTACCAGAATGTAACTTGTTATATTCTCAATATAAGCCACAGTAGTGCACATGAAATCAATATTATGATTGCATGGCAATACTAAACAACATCATATATTACAATGATGAAACATACTAAATTGCAGTGTACACAAAGATATCTTCAATGGAAGAAAGAGGGATGATGCAATTCATAAGTCGGAGAATGCGATATAACACATTAATGAACAGCCACTATATTTAGTGTACCCAACGATATATATCTTCACAGCCGTACATGTGAATACAGATGTCATTCACAATTATTTACCATTAGTAAACAAACATTTGATTGCGACAGGCCTTACCCTGATCAGACTGCCCGTGGCCAACTACGCTAACTTAATAAAGAGCAACTTAGCCAAGTATTTTCCTGTGCAGACTCACAGTATTACATTACTAATGATAAACACTGTATACTCTAATAAGACTGTGGGATTCCACAGGCTAACTCAAAGCATCAGTGATTGAAATAAATTATACTTCACATCATGTCCTTATTGCAGCTTACTGACGTATACATCAGTGCATTTAGAGCAGAATTGTCTGATCTGGTCTATCCTGGTCGCAATAGCATTTACAATATTTACAATACACTGTGAACGTATATGACTAAATAATATGAATGTACAGACGACTGGGTTAGGAGTTTACATGTGTCCACCATAGTGAAAATCAAAGTCCTCCAGAAAATTCACGTTACAATTGTGACATGTTAAAATTGGCAATATTCTCATGTATGTACAGGGCGCAGAACTGATATTGGACTGAATCGTAATATAAAATGCATAGCTAGTTTTAGTAAACATTTCAATCGTGTTCGCCCTTTGTATACAAATAAAATAAATTGCTAATGCAATTAGTCTGGGTGACATGCCAACAAAAACACATGAGAATAATATGCCATTACAATACTCACGGAATGCTCCCACATGCCAGACCTGTAATCCTTATCATTTACTAGTAAACACTATGTATTGATGAATCATTTCGATGTTATTAAGGGAGATAATCTACATCAGCGGAAACATGACATACGGCTTTTATTGACCAAGCATTTTGTCGAAACGGGTCCAGATAACTCAGGTAAATGAATTAGTGCAGTAGTATCGAGGATACGATAACAATGCGGAGAATTGGCGGTCTTGGCAGGATTCAGACTTAAATGGCAGCATTAGAAAGTAACTAAAACATATGTACTCACCAATTCCCAGTGATTGCTTGCGATCCAATGTGTTCACAAGAATGTATTGAATGTCCGACTGCTAGAATATGGTTTGAGATAATATATATATGGCAACACTAGCGCACAACTTTCCTACCGTAGTCTGCCTCTCAATATAAAAAACTCTGTGCCAACATTTGGCTTACAATTTTGCGTAAGTGGACTAATGTTCTAACAGTCAGTCTAGCTCATGAGATATCTGGTGAATTAATCTGAAATACTTCAGTCATAAGTAGATATGACCTATTAGGCTAGCATCCAAGTCTGCATAAACAGTGTAAATCACCCAGATATAACCAGTGCAAAATCCAATACTGGTGGTCCGTGCACGGTTTCGGATAAAGAGCTATTCTCTCCAGTTGTGTATTCCACGGGAGCGATATTTCACACACGAATACCTATTTGATTGTCTGTACTGGAATATTTGATTATTGTGCTCTAGACTAGTATTGTGTGACCCGTGTTACAAATAATGGATAATAAAGAAAATAGTCGGCTTCAATTCGTTACAACCAGACTTAATGACAAAATATTCGACGGGAAATGGACGATCAATATTCGGATGTGAAACTGCATTTTATAAACCTGGTAAATTATATTTGATTCTTAAGGAACTGAATTCTACGGTTGCTAACGTTCCCTCATATTTATTTCCTAAAAATCAAACATGAGGACAATAACTTATACATGTATACCAACACTGCCAGAAATCGTCCACTTCCTGTTTTCGTCCGGCCCAGTAAACAACATTCATTGTTTCGGGTTATTTTACGACATAGCGGAGATGCGCGCACATCACATTGTTTACCACAGTGACAGAAATGTTAAAGCGGTTCGCTTGGTGAAAAAGGGAGATTAGAAAGGTACGAAATGGTTAACAAATTATAAATCAATAACATTATGTCATTTTCACTATTCCCAAATGATGTTATTCATAAAATACATCATGTACATATGGTGCATGGTTAGTGGATTTTCATGTATACTATCCCAGGAAAACCTAGGAAACTCGTAGAAATACCGAAGCTCAATAATGATTTTTATATTTTTTGCGCGGAGCCGAGCCTGATGAAGTTCATATCCAAATCATGACACTCGGTCGGTCGGTCGGTCGGTCGGTTGGGTCGAAGGTAAAGGTCAAATTACCAGGTAAATATCTTATAAGTACTGTTTCCTTGAAAGGATCTGATATTACAAATACACAACCGTCCCACCCCCGCTAAGCTCATGGTCACATACTTCGTGCGTTCGAAACTGTAATGCTCGGTATCTGTCTTATAATTTTTGTTTCCTTGCACGGGTCTACTTGATATTTAGCACACATATTGTTATAATGGTCCTCTACCTCTCTGTGATCGATCCGCCACTGCTAAGCCCAGGGTCAATGTGGCATACTTGGTACATTCTAAACTATGTCTTATAGTTTTTGTTTCCTTGCAAGGATCTGCTTGATATTTCACACACCCATTGTTTTGCTGGTTTGATTTCTTGCTGTGACAACTCCACGCTTCTCTGGCATTATGTGTTTTCAAATGTGCCAGCAGGGGCATTCCTGTGACTACAGGCCAGATTTATAGTTGTACATGTATTATATTATGGAAGGATCGATTTATTTGTGTCATATACTTTGAGATCACATGCTGGTTCACTCTTTCACATAAAGCAACAATAGTGCCGAAGGTCACAATATACGCCTTTCGAGGTAATGCCAGTCAATGCCATCTTGCCTTGATATGCATACATACGATCCGTCAGGTAGAATTTGAGTTATTGCTTGGACAAGGATACAGAGTTCGAAAATTAAAAATGTCCCCAATGGGAGATAAGTCATCGGAACGTTTTTTGAAAAGCCATACGCTTCGGATCCTCATCCTGCTGCGATAAACAAGTATATACCGAACTTGGTGTCGATCGATCATGTAGAACTTGAGTAATTTCGTGGAAAATATACAAAGTACGAACATTACACATGGCTGCCAAGGTATATAAGTCATCCGATTGTTTGAAAATTAATAGGTATCTTCGTTTTGCCGCGATAAGCATGCATACGAAATTGGGGTTACGGTACATCAATTAGGACTTGAGTTATTGCATGGACAATTATACACAGTGCGGAAATTAATAAAAATGTCCGCCCATTGGAGACAAGTCATGGGAAACGTTTGAACATGAACAGGCCTCTTCATCTTGCCGTGCTAAACTTGTATTCCGAATTTGGTTATGATACGTCAAGTTGTGCACGCCCACCCACTAGACGCTCGTACAAGGTGAATACATGAAACGTCTCCTTTTTTCAAAAGGGCATACATGTATAAAAATGTGTCTGTTATATGTGGCTGTGACTGGATAAATCGTACTTATTGGACGTGTGGCCAATGTAGCTCCTGATCAAATATCACACTCATGTAGCCTGATATCGATGTATATCTGGGTGACATTATAATAAGCAACACTTACTTTGTTTGCTTGTGAGAAGAATTACGAATGTTCATGGATTGAATGGCGAACATTGCAGATCCTGATCGGCCTATGCGGATGCTCATACTGATCTGGATCTACTGTGGTTGCTAAACCCATACGCCTCATTCACCAGCCACAGCCACGACTAACACCACATGAGCAATTTGCATATTGTGTGATTAGTGTTCAGAATTAGTGTGCATATATGAGACACGCCATGTGGTTTTGTACCTTCGGACATTTGCGTAATTGCATTAAATACGTTTACAAACTTCACAATATTTTTCATAAATAAAGTCAAAAGTTGACAACATTGTTAGGTGTGGTGGAAGCAGAGTGCCGGACACCGGTTGTAGTAACTAATATATGTCCTCAGTTTCAACTACCTTGCAAAACATGTTCGTCGTTGTCTTTTTAGTGTACGGATGGATATTATCAAAGTGGAAGTTCATGTAACCAGTGTCAGACTCCTTGCAGAACGTGTACGTCGTCGTCCTCCTGGTGTACATCGTTTACGGATGGATATTACCTTGACGGCGCGGTGTGTAGTAAATGTGCGAATTATTGTACGAAGTGTAGTTCGGCCTCCCAATGTACGGAATGCGTCACATGTCGGTATGGAGCAGTATGCGCTAGTACTTGTTATACATGTACAAATGATGTATGTGATATTATTGGAGTGTGCACACATGGCTGCAATAGTTGATATTATGGAACGTATTGCAACTATCCATGCCCTGATAAGTGTGCGTTATGTATTTCTAAAACGACTTGCCAGAGCTGCTCAAGTAACAATTTCAATACCGATATGAATACGAAATGCGAATGTGACGCCAGCAAATACGCGGCAATAAGCAATAACCTCTGCTCGGTGTGCAATGACATGACCTGGGATCCCAGCCACAGTGTACATGTAGTCTTGTAGTCAAACCTGTCAGGGACCACCTCTGTGTTTCTGGCGGTGTTTGTATTCAAGGTTGCATCGACGGTTACTATAATGGTGATCAGTGTGAACACACATGCGATGGGCGCTGTCTAAATCAAGTTTGCCAAAGACACAATGGCAAGTGCATATATGTGGCTGACATGGGACCACACAATACAGGTGAGTGCCGATCGGAAAGTAAAAATGTGTAAAATAGTAAGGGATTCTTTAATAATTTGAAAATGGATAACTGTGCTTTATATATGAATAAAATCATTCCGGTGTTCACTCACCAAATTCAGTCGATGTAATTAGGAAGAGCATATTCGGTGCACACGACTTCGCTGAGGTAGACATGCGTGACAAATTTGATATCAAATGACCAGCCTGGTTGCCTCGATTACAGGTGATGCCAGCCAGAAGTCATTTGTTGTCGGACCTGCAGTGGGTGCGGCTGTCGGGGCATTATTTGTCGTATGTGTGATCACCGTCATTTTGCTCTATAGGAGAGGGTACCGTTTGAAACTATCAAGTAAGTACATATTCAACAATGTTTAGTCGTTTTGCTTTTTAAAACATAGTCCCGGCTATTGGATTTTTCGAGGTATGTCGTGTGCGCGGGCTGACGGTGTCTAGTTACAATCATTATTATGTTAAATGTTCGTATTTCGTCAATTTCTCTCTTCCTGTACCACCTAGAAGCACCATACTTGCACAACTCCATATCTAACAGGTGCTCATCACATACCACTCTCCAATATGTGACTTATTTTACCTTTAGCTATTTTGTCCGCGTAATCGACTTTGCCATGTTATTGTTAAGTGTTTGTGTTTAGGTTTATTTATCTGTTATTGTACCACCTTGTTCCACCATACTTTCACCACATCTTCATAACCAGCGGGTGCTTACCACATACGACTATCCAACACGTGACTGTTTTGACCTTGGCCTATTTTGTCCGCGTACTCGACTTAGCCATTGTCAATGTTAAGTTTTTGTGTCTATATCTGTTTCTCATTTACTATACCACATATACATTGTAACCACCGTAATTGCACAACTACATAACCAGCGCCTGGCCACTACATACCACCAACCAACATGTGGCCTTCTTTACCTTCATCTATTTTTTTTCCACGTAATTCACTTGGCCATTTTCAATGTTAAATTGTTGTCAGTAGTGTGTTTCATGTCCGTGTAAACATGCTAGGTACGAGCATTCAGTGTATTTTGTGAAGAAACGGGCGAAACATGTTTGAACAGCGGCCATTTTGAAATTCAACAGTGCATTCATAATACATTAGTATGTTTTATTATTACTGCTCTTACTATTGATTTTGTACAAAAAGTAAGTACATACGAGTCACACATATTAAGATATGGGCAAAGCAAGTTTACTCTGTCGGCCATTTTGAAAATTGCCATTTTGAACAGGAAGAATCAATTTTATCGTTCGTCTCCTGGACTCATTTTTCTTCAGCATACTCGAAAACCCCTGTATACCAAATGGCAGACTTTCCGCCGGAAGTACACTACTCTGGTACTTAATAGCTCTTATGTATTACACTATTATGTTCACAGTGTTTGTAAGGGAAATGCGTTAAAGTATAACGTATGAAACCTTCACCGATTTTCATAATATTTGGTCACAATGTGTGTTCAGGGATGGTGCTCCGTTTTGCGTAGGACCGACGTCCTACCGCCCAAGGTCAAGGTCACTCTCTGGCTTGTTTCTCCCCTCGCCAATATGCAAGAGGGTCTATACGGTTGTCCATGTCCGTCCGTGCGTCCGTCCGTTAGTAACACCTTTCATTTTTCAATAACTCATGAACTGCGGTTGGTGCTTTGTTTTGCATATGACCCACGTCCGACCGGCCAAGGTCCAGGTCACTGAGGACTTATGTTCACCTTGTTTGTAAGGCAAAACTGTTAAAGTTGGTTTTCTTCTTTCAATAACTCATCAACCGCTTCACCGATCTTGATAATAGTTGGCCACTGTTAGGTAAAATATTAATGCTAAAGTTTGTTTTCCTTTTCTTTTTTGTTTTCCTTTTTGGATTATCAAGTATATCAGTACGAACAACGTTTGACCGCCCAAGGTCAAGGTCACTGATGACTTGCTTTTTATAATGTATTATCAAGGCTGCCGGCGAGGGGATAAACTTCGTTTAACGATGCCAGTTCTTGTTTTATTTATGTTCCATATACATTCGTAGCGGTCGCATATAAACATAACATAAAGATACAAACTGACAACTATCTACACCAATCCCTGACAACGACTATTTGCGTAATTTGGTATCAAGTATTATTACACCCGATGCAGATGTGCATGCATTGTATTTACTAAGGATACTGCTATAGACCATAATTGTGTTACATACACAATTGTATTTTCGAGACAGAAACAAACTAGGCAATGAAAAACACGACCCTGACTACGTCGATTTTAGCCGGTTTGATGTTACCAACACTATCACCAACAACGTACGCGACGTCTGTGTACTTCAACTGACGCACCTTTGATATGTATATAAATTGAATGTGCATGCTTAGGTTAAAGGACACATGTTTCTGTATTTTAGTGAAACCTACTAACTGTAAAGTACAATATAGATAAACTGCTTGAGGTTTCATGCCGTTTATGAAGCTCAACTCATAAGTAGGTAGATGTGGATTTGAGAACGTTAAACATGCTCAGTCAGTGTTCAATCCACCATATAGGCAAGTATTCAAAATTATAAAAATATGTTTGTATTTATGATTAAAAGGTACACATGTGCATGTATATACGAGGGTGTGTCAATAAGTAGTGTCACTTGACTATTACAACGACTCATCCAACTTGAATGCATTTTAGCACTTGCACTCTTTAACGTTATTCATCGATACAGTATACTACGTCATAATGACGTCATCATTTATGACGTCATGTCTGGCACAGCGGTCTGAATCACTAACGAAAACAAAATGGGGTATAATTAAATAGAAGGAATAAGACAACAACCGCAAAAATAAGCCATATGCGGCAATGCGTTTATATGCAGCCAGTGCTACTTTACCAGTCAGTCGGAAAACGAGTGGCTTCGTTCAATGCCGGACTGGAGACTACGAATTATGGGAACGGCTGATTTAAATTACAGACGTAGATAATGTTGAAGAAATGCTGGAAATAAATGATATACATGTAGTTGGGCAAAGAAATGGTAATGCATTATACATGCATACAACACATCTCCGTCAAATTCTTATACAAGTTTAACGAAGTTTTTCAAAATGAGAACAATGTCCGCATGATGTGTGCCTGACAATATTTGTTCAGAGAAAAAAGACTGATATGTTCACATCGCCAAAGAATCGCACAAACTACATTATAATGAAGAAGACACCTTCATCTCCTGCATCGAGGTCAATTAAAAAGCATAATATGTGGTTATCAAGCGGAATTAGCAGGCCAGTCTAAGGAATATGACGATTTGAAACCTCATTGCCCAACTAAATTCTGGCAGAAACAGGAAAAATATAAACTTCTGACACTATTTTCATACGATTCCGATTGTGCAATTATGTATTTGTAATGTTCCTGTCTAACTTTGCATTATTGTTTTTTCGAAGTATTTTCTGCCGATCAGCTTTATGTTACATTTCCATAGTTAAATTGTTTTAAAACTACACGCCAAAATCGGCAAGAATATATTAAATTGTTTGTATCAGATGCAATACACGAACAAATATATTTA
Source organism: Conchocele bisecta (assembly GCA_029237695.1). Taxonomy (NCBI): domain Eukaryota; kingdom Metazoa; phylum Mollusca; class Bivalvia; order Lucinida; family Thyasiridae; genus Conchocele; species Conchocele bisecta. Next base: position 54,130,423 of record CM055275.1, on the reverse strand, counting down.
TGGCATAGTGTCATTCGTACGTCATTATAATGAATTGGACAGATAGCATTAACGAAGGCGCTGACACGAAACCCTAGATGACATGCAAAAACATATTTCACTTAATGACTGACAATATAGAATGTGACCTTTTGTTTCGAATGTAGTAGAATCATACATGTCACTGAATATCTATATAAAGTATATCTGACACCCATTCTTCTTCCAGTATATTATACAGAGCATTGAGTTGCCATCTCCGCCATTTTAGTTTGTACATGCTATCGGACAGTTTCAGCACTTGGAGCGGTTGACACGTACATCCAATAATATGGCAGCACATATAATAACATTTGGTGCAATATGTCTCAGATATAGAGGACGATAGCGGCCTACAAGTATTATTTCAACAGACTACACAAAACGCTATATATCTGAGCTTTTCTACCATCACTCACAATTTATGCAATGGATAGTTATCCAAGTGTAAAATGTCAAACTGATGCACTGTCTATTATTATAAGTACATCTGACACAGGTAAAATCCGTATTTACTCGCATAGCCGGCAATTAGGCAGCAGTGACAATACACTCAGATAACGTATTACAAGTCACTGGAATCGATACAGTATGTATGGTAATGCAGGTATACATCTACAACACTGTGTATTGTTCTTACTGTTATACAGTCTTTACTGAATTCTCAAACATTTTAACAAAGAGTCAACAAACTCTTCAGATCTCAGACTTTGTATATAAAGGCATAGCACATTGTAGTCTGTTGTATCTCCATCATATTTCACCACATTTTATTCATGTGTTTGTCACATTATTAGTGGTATATGTCAAACGCAATAAGAGGTAAAACTGGCCAATGGCTTGAACACACAAAGATGGCCGACATGACACCTCCATGCACTGTGTGGGATATAATAAGAAGCAAATTGTCACGTGTATGTAGTGCAAATATCCCAATCACATTTACGAAGCAATTATGCATGAATCACTGGATGTTTAGGGGCCCCACGGGTCATTAATTTAAACTACAGTACTAAACTATTAAAACAACATATCTGTGATTGGTACCGGAGCTTATACATATTTAGTGCATTTCTGATGTTCAATTCCTTTGGTAATTGTCCTTATATGATTAAGGATGTCTTGCAATGTGAACCCTAATTTGTACCCTTAGCATAATGTTTATGTTGATACATGTATGAAGGCTAAATTTGTGTTTTTAATCACTTATTATGGCTCAATTTGTATTGTTGTGCCACTGTTTAATGACTCTTGTATTTAGTATAGACGAAGCGGGTTTTTTAACACAGTTTATATATTTAGTGTACATGTGACTGTAAATGATAAATAACAATCAAGATACACAAAGTGGTCGGCATGTACTCCAACTAAATGTTAAATTATAACACAGTCGGGGAATCCGAACGATAAAAATATTACAATAATGGAATTGAGACGGTAACTCCGTAAACGCATGGAAATGTCCATCGACTCAACATAACACGTAGTCCTGCACTGAGATGTACACATATATCCCCCCTATCATAAAACCACTATATATATGATGGCAGGGGAAACGTAATTAAATTGCATCAACATAATGTGTCAAACATAAAACAATTTGGCCATCAGATAAAGTCCTGCATAAACACATAACTGATGAAATGTAACCCATAAACAATTGTTTGTTTTGACCGACACATTATATGAAGGAAGCGCAATGACAGACAATGCCTCACCGGAGCCTCACCGGAGGCGCTGCGTTGTGTCCTTGAGCAAGACACTTTATCCACACTGCTCCAGTTCACCCAGCTGTGAATGGGTACCGATAATTCGTAGTTGCTCTGTAAATACGAATTACCGGCTTCTCTAAAAAAATCTCTACCTCCGTTCTTTCTCCCATTCTTGGGAGACGGCATGCAAGGTCCTCGAGCCAGTGCCGCCGTTAAATATAAGCAAAAAAAAACAAAAAAACAGACAATGACCATTTTGCCCTTATTTGTATAGTTCGTATAGCTCGTATAGTTCTCGTAATATGGTCAACAAACACTTGAATACACTTGAATACAATTTACGGCAATAGACAAGTGTCACTACAAAAGGATGGGGTGTATAGTACATGTAGTATAGGACAAATTATGATATATACTGAGGTTATGTTTGGGAACAGTCATTATTACGAAGAAAAAAACGCGATATATGTATTTGGGGAAGCAAAAAGGTACATCAACGTTATTTGGTAGGATACACGTAAATATTTAAGGGAAAATGGTAATTTGCAATATAAAACATCGCTCTGGGCCAGTATGATAGTTAACTGTTAAAGCCATTCAATTTTGAGCTGAATTGTTCCCGTTTGTTCTTCATAGTTGCTACTGACTCTTCGATGGAAATAGTATGCAGAAGACACAGATTGAATGTGGGTATTGTCGAGGAGCATTTACATTTAAAACTGAAATATTTCGCCAGAAGAATGATAACATGAATTACAATTGACTTTTGTTTAGATAATACCGCAATATTACAAAATGAGATGAACTCGTAGGTTAAATGTATGTCTTAGCCCAATCCTTTTGTTTCTAGCAGTTGATAAAGTTCCGACCAAAAGGGTTGAATGACATAACATTCCCAAAACATGTGTTTGTTAGAATCTACTGCCATATTCGAACAAATTATATGGTTTAATTGTTTGGAATGATTTTCATTAGATGTTTATAATGAAATTATCTCAATTTGGTAATTACGATACATTTGCAAGTTAATGAAACAAAATAATCCATTCAATATCTTTAACGTTTAATTAATTTTCCCATTTTTCAACATGCTTTAACGTTTGCAATAGCATCGATTGTATTTGTAAATTGTATGCTGCATTAATAATTTTTTGAAATTAGGTACTCCGGTGTGTCAGTGTTTTATTGTTTATGTTTTAAATTTTTATTTCTATTAATTTTGTTAGCATTACCTATCAATGTATAATACCTCAACCTTTTCCATTATTTAGATTACCTGCATATATGTATACGGCTTCACCTGATTACTGTGCCCGTATTGTAGTAGGGAAGCAATGCCCATACAATGCAATATCCATAATATCCCGATGCTATGGCTAGTACGCAGCGAGTGTCACACGATAGCGGCCGCCTACAGTACAGTAGGCTAAGCCTATTTCATCAACATTGCAAAGTATACTTTTCTAGCAAAGTATACTTTGAGGGAGACATTTTCAATTTTAGGATCAATTTATTAATTTTTATTATACTGAATTTGTTACATTATCACAGCCATTTTGGCTGTGATAATGTTATACATTCAGTATAATAATGCTGCATACTTTTAATCATCAAATATGTGCAGTGGTTAGTTCTGTATGAAATTATGCATTTTGGGAAAAATAAATGATTACTCCCTCAAATTATACTTTGCTAGATAAGAATACTTTGCAATTTTGATGAAATCGGCTACAGAGCTCTTCGGCTTGAATCTGTGTTCAGTGTGATGCCTCAGAAAGAAAGGCGGTAGTTTTTATGAGCCGGAAAATCACCGCCCCGATTATATCCGATATTGCAGCCGCCTTCTTGCCGACCAGATTCGTCAGCAGGTGCTAGCTGATTTTGTTCACCCACTCTAAATCCCTCCCTTATCTGAGGGGCGGGAGCCGGTTTGCTGGCATATATACGAGCCAGATATGAAAAGATGGGACAGTTTTATACATTTGGCGGCCATCTTTGATATACAAAGTCACCTTCAAATGTTAACATGCTGAAATGATTGACCGAATTTAAAGGTACATGCCCACTCAGTAGGCACAAAATGTTGTCAATATGAATTTAATAAGTGTATAATTGTGTCACTATTCCACCAGTTCTACAAATTACGAGTGCCCGCTATACAGATATAATCATTAAGTAACGTTTATATTACTGATCAATAGTGACGCGCGGTGGTATCAGGCTATTTTCATATGGAAATGAGGAAGGACTTTTTTTAATTATTTATACTACAGTGTAATTAAATGCGTCACCTTAAAACATAATATTTTCGATAGATTATAAAGTATATTCAATGCACATCAAAAACAAAATACCGAAACTAAATAGTAATGTCCGTTAACATTTAAGAAATCACAGTTATCACTCCAGATATGAGTGTGGAAATTTGTGTCTGATATAAAATGCATAATAATCCACAATACGTGGGGTCAAGGTGAAATAATGCTTATCTTTCCGGAAAAAAATGTAACAGATGATGTCTCTGATATAAATAAGAGTTTGTGTCTACTGAGTGGGCATGTACCTTTTCAACAAATTAAAATACCAATTGACAATCAAATGACTGAACTTCCTGAAATTATTCGCAGTATGTGTTTGTGGATGACAAACATACTAATAATTAATATTGAGTTGAAAGCGTTTTGCTTAAAATAATCGCGGGAGTTTCACAGTAACAACAACATCAAATATTTAGACATCTTACAAAAAATGTACATTCAGACCCCCCCCCCCCTTTTTGTGGAAACTGGTGATGCCCATGTCTAACATTGTGTAACATTTCAGATATCAAACTGACTCTCACGCATGAGCAGCTTACATGCAAGAGATGTGTCCTCTCAATTAAACACATGCATGCAATAGTACGTGTATTTCATTGAATTTTCTATGTATAAAACCCCTGAGCTACTATAGCTGGAACAAAATGAAAATTATGGAAGTTCAACAGTTTGTTGTGTATTCTTCCCCAGAACACTTAACTTAAAAACAACACGAGTGATTTTAACGTCTGACTCTGAACATGTGAACAGTACAAAGTCGCAACATTTACCGCTCGTCTTCAACCACATGTCAGGGTTGCTGTCCTTTTGTGAGAACATATTTCTGTGTCGTTTTGTCCGTAGTGCTCGAACCAAATAGGGTGGGTTGACTGCCCAAAAATAAATGATTACTCCTTCAAAGTACACTTTGCTAGATAAGTATGCTTTGCAATGTTGATAAAATCGGTTGCTGCTATTCTTCACTTTTCATGCTGTTCTAAAATGGTTACACAACATATGTTTCCAGGCACGTCGCCTGTCGCTGATGTCGTTGCTGGCAACACGCATGATGCAAGGTACATGTAATACAGGGTGCTGGAAACACATTGGGCGATATGAATTATGTGTGCAGCCTAATATACTAGTGCAATCATATTTATGTAGCATATTAATAATATACTGACTGTTCCACGTGTTGCTACCGACGACAGTTTAGCTATCAAACACGTTAACTCTAAAACAATATGTAATTGTATATACTTTGTTCATAAATAGCAAAAGCTGTCACCCTGCCATATTGTTTTATTTGATGAAATTCCATTAAATATTGATTGTATTGCTTTGGGAAGTTAACAAGGGGCAACAAGAAGGAAGAGAGACGAAAACGAAAAAATAATCACAATATGGACTAGACAAATTGGAAATGATGTAACTAAGAAAATGAAAGTTAGATTTTGAAAATCGGACCACAAATTCCAAAATTATTTAAACAAATTCTATGTTTAGCCCGCATAATAATATCCCATAGAAAATTATGATTTCCCAATGAAACACTATCTGATGAAATTTCGTCAACTAAAAACAATTGTGATATGTTTCGTAACCAAAAGTTTGTCGGCAGCATAACGTGGAACAGACAATAGACCGGTCGTTAGAAGCACGACGCGGGTTTCACTGTCGACAGCCTGGTCAACGTAAAATAAGCTGATAGGTTATGGCCAATTAAACACAATAAATCTGAAAAATGTCATGCAATTTGATTGATTCTCACAATACTACAAACAGTCAATTATCCCATTATATTTACTTGACCAAATTCCGCCAACTATTGACTGTATTGCGAATGAAATACGTTACTGTTGGAATTCAACATAATGTCATAAATTCAGAAGACATAATTGAGAAATGATCCAACTAACAAAACAAATTACGGTGACCGTCCCATAATATACAGCTATTTCGTGGTCATTTTGGGTACAGACAAAACAATTTCCTCGAGGTGCTGTGGCGACCTTCGGACTTGGACAATAGTGCATCGGGTCGTCCACAGCACCGAGGGCACTATGCGTGACTGTTCCCCGAATGACCATGAATTAACTGTTGTATTACCATACTTTATCTGTACTATAATGTATGTGATGCATGTATAAAGAACGCGAACGTTGGGTGGGACGCATCGATTAAATTGTGTTGAACTTATTTACGTAATATTCGAGAAAAATATCAATGCCACATGAATTGGGTGAAATAGTTTTTACTATTCCACTGGCACGTGAAACTATGGCACAGGCCCGTGAAACTATTTCCCAGACACGTCAAACGTCGTGGAATAGTCATAAACTACTATATTAGGGGATGGGTATTATTAAAACTGTTTTTCGTAATGGCATCAACATTTACGAAAGCACATGGATGAAAGTAACTGTTTTATTATTTAGATAAATTAGTTAAATTTGATATTACTATTCAGATTTCAGATGTGCAGTATTCAGATTTAAAAGGTGTAATTACACAAAATCCATAGATATATTTTACTTTGACCAGACAGTAGCATAGCTTTGGAATCAACACAATACCATTGATGCAATGTAGCACTGAGTGTGAGTCGGTAGTCGAATACAATTTTGATATACGCGTGTGTACCAAATGCCTCATATGTACCCATGTAGCGCACACGTACCTCTTTTATTCAGAATAGTTATGTATATTAGCATTTGTACTCAACAGCCTAGATTAATCTTGACAATAGTATCAACTGTTCTGAACTTCTAATGACAATACCAAATGGCAATCAAGCAATTTGATTGTCTGAACCTGGATTGAATTCAAACAAAATATTTAAGTATTTGTTATAAAAATGAGTTGACAAATGTTTGCAATATTTGCGCAGGAGTAGTGTACGTGCACAGGCATATGTATTATAGTATTTTATTTGGAGCGATAACATGTATCTGATTCAGAGCAAAAACGTATTCAATAGCTAGATATTGGGGAACAAATGACAGCGTCCCCAATATAGGTTTATGGGTGCGGGACAACTTCAGAACATGTTTGCTTATTCAATAGAAATACATTGGTGAACAATGTACAACGTCCACAATGCAGTTTGACGGATGGGGATATCTTGAGTACTTCAATAGTTAGACATTGGTGAACAATTTGCAGTCCTCAAATGAATGCAGTTTCATGGATGTCTGGGACAACGTAAGAACATGTTTACAGTGGTGTTCTCCGTGGTCATCACATCACAGTGTACACCACTGCACACATGTCCTCAAGTTGTTAATAAGTAACAGAAAGCTAGCTCTAGGGATTGAGCACCATCGCTGGATCAAGTAGTTACATGCAAATTCCCAGCTGAAACCGTTATGATTTCCCGATGTATTAGTGCCATGAGTGTTCGTGTATACTGTTACAGCTCGACAGCCCCATATGAAGAGTCAAACACATCAAGAGATGACGACATTTCACCTTGTGACGAACTCACCATATACGATGAATATAGTATGGCAAAGATGTCGGCATAGCTAGCAAAATACTTATTACACTAGTTATCAACACGCATATTTCAAGTGATACATTCCTCGCTATATTAAAGTATGTATGCACCACTGTGTGACATATTTTAAATGATTATAAAAGTTCTAGTGACTGGGTTCCTAACGCTTAATTATTACGATTGTATTGCATTTATTTCTTGTAAACAATACAAGTTTTAAAACAGGATTACATTTAAACATACTATTTGGTATGTAGCTTCCGTATGATGAGAATATGTGCAAAGTGTATTTCGATTGATGACTTGACTCCCGGGTCATGGATAATCTCCTCTTTTTGGCTTTAGAAGTTCGCATCATTTTTGTTGTAAGATGTAAACATTTATAGCCAGTCATGTGGCTTCATAATATTGACAACATTGTTGTGCCGATGTGCAATGTGAATTTCGATTTTGATTTGACCCCCAGGGTCATAGCTTATCTCCAAATTTCGGACTTTTAAATTAAGTAAAATTGGTGTTAGCTTATTTTGAACAAGTACCAGACAATATGTCCATCATATAATTATCGTTGCCAATTATTTGCCTTGCAAGCTATGTCAGTACATTAAGTTATTCAGGTACATGGGAAACACCACTATGACGATAACGGTTGGCAATTAAAGGTGTAACTTCCTAGTTTAAAGGTACATGCCCTCTCAGTAGGCATAACATGTTCTTTATAGGAATTAAATAAAAATTCTAAAAATTACGCTAGACAGCTATCATTTGATAATATTTATTTTACTGATAGTGACTCGCAGTGGTATCAGGCTATTTTCATTAGCAATGGAGGCATGATATTATTGAATTAGTTATACTAATTGAATGCATCACCTGGAAACATAATGCTTTCGGCAGATTATAAAGTATGATCATTACACATGAACAAATAAATAAACGTCTGGTATAAAATAAATGTATAATACTGTCAATACGTGCGGGGTAATGGTGAATTAATGTTGATTTTGCCAGGTAATGTATCAGATGATGTCCCTGATAAAGAATATGTTGTGCCTACTAGAGGGCATGTACCTTTAATAAGTCGATGTGGCTGTAGAAATTGAGCTTATGAGAGTTGCGACAAGAATATATCCAGATCACCCTGTGCGCAGTTCGCCATTCCATCAATGAAACGTCCAATAAGAAGTATTGATTGATATCATGTTACAGTAGAGGGTTGTTGATTAGGAGCTACACTGGTCACATCTATCTATAATCCCCAGTATTTCAGTCACAGCCACTTCAATATACTGCATGTGTTCAATGATGATGCTTATGTTGAGAAACAAGCATCACTTAAAGGTCACATTACAAACGATCACTTATTTTCTTCAAAACGCGCTAAAAACAACACCGGCGACCCTTATAACCGATTTCCGGTTCGTTTGTATTTTTCGTGATATTGAGATTTCTCTTATCGCACCTTATCTGACACCTATACAGAGCCATACAATGACTTGGCCATCTCTTATCTCTCATGTTACTGCGACCTACTGGCTCAAGGTGTCGCTGTAAAAATAACCGCTACATGTATGACGTAGCAGTAGAACAGCTTACCTGATTGATGGATGAAGGTTTCTTATATAATATCGTTTGGATTCACGGACATCATGTATTTGTTGCATAATTTCTTCGTTTGTGTCGTTTAATATATACGATAATCGTTATGTTTTCCTTCTCCTAGTTGTATTTTGATTATTTATATGTTGTTTGCAATCGTCGGCGACGACTATCTGTGCGGTTGTAATTCACGGTCAAACAGACAGCAGAGCCAGAATCAGAAAAAAATGTGAAATTCAATGTTATATTTCTATTATTTCTTTTGCAAAATGCTAATCTCCGACATTTCGTAAAGTGATTCTGCAATGCTTTGCAGAATCTTACTTCAGCATACTTGTGCTTTGGCAATTTCGATTTGAAATAATCAGTGACACACATGTGTAGCTATGTTCAAACGAGTGCCGCCGGAGGTCATTAATAGCAAACAGCTTATCCGATGATTTGACCGCAGGCAAATAGGGAAGTGGATCTTGGGACAGGTGTATTCTGAATTAAATGAAGCCACACCTATTATATGCTGATTGGTTGAATCCATTTTGTTTCTATGTCCTAGTCAGTGACAGACGTGTGTAGCTACGTTCAAAAGGATGTCAACACTAATGCGGCAGGTTTATATTGAATCCGCGAAGCCACACCTATGCCAAGCTGATTGGTTGAGTCCAATTTGACAGACATGGTAGAATAGATACACAGTCAACATCAGGGTGCTTTCTACAGTTCCGAAAATCCAATATTAATGTGTTTGTTTTTATACATGGATGAATGTTATATTACAGGACTAAAATTGTGTAACTTGAATGTCGACTCGTTTATTGTTCCGTAAATACTGTTTTCGAATACTAAAATATAACTAAATCACATATTTTCTTCGTTGACAGATAAAAATAATTAAAAATATATATTCAATGTTCACATGTACAGCAAATTCTTTACTATTTCTAATCTATTTTCCTACTGAATTGTTTCAAATAAATAGAAAATGTTTGGACTTGATGTTAAAAACTAAAGATGTTTTCCAAAAGAAAATCATTGTTTTGTCAAATGGGGGTTACGTCGAAGCTTGGTCCTATATGTGGCTGTGACTGGAGAAATGGGATTTGTGTGATTTGTGACTAGTGTAGGTCCTAATCAAATATAACACTCCTGTAGTATAAATACGATCTAGATTGCATGTCAGTGTGTTTTATTGAAGGAATGTCGAAAAGTGCAGATGCACAGGCTGAACTGGATCTACACTGGTCGCAAACGCCCTATAAGCCGCGTGTTGTGTTTGGCTTATTTCCTTCTCAGTCGCAGTGCCCGGTGGCAGTGACCACTGGCGGGGCAGTTAATCGCTCTGATAAGTACAGCGGATGTTGACACAATCTTCAAACAACACACACCCCACATGTTAGTGCGTTTTATTGAAGGGTTGCCGAAAAGTGCAGATCATGTTCAGACTGTGCGAATGCACAGGCTGAACTGGATCTACACTGGTCGCAAACGCCCTATAAGCCCCAGGTTGTGTTTGGCATATTGCACTTTCTCAATCGCAGTGTACAGCGAATGTTGACACATTCTTCAAACAACACCCCACCCCCCGTGGAAATTAGAGCGACTAATTTTCCCACTGCTGTCACTCCGGGCTTTCCTTAATTGACCACATGTACATCATTGTTTCATTGTATATAATTACTATCGGGGAAAACATAGATTGTAACCTGACGATGTAAATATAAATGAATGTATATACATGCTAGTATCCTACAGCTGTTGAAAATTGCACAGTATGTCCATTTTGTCACCCACTGTCGCATTTCAGTATGTAGTTTGTAACTATAGGTCAATCTTATATTTTTACAGTACAGTCCCATATATTTATATCAGCGGTGTAATAAATTTGACTTCTAAGTAGTATGTTGAACTATTACGTGTAATAATCGTATTATGCATACATTACGTAAGTTCTACTGATACGTCATATACCCACGTGACCGCAAAGGGAAATAACTGTGGTAAGCAAAATAAGGGGAAGTTAGTCATGCAGTGACGGCTGGAAAAACTGGTTGTCCTTAATATGAAATCCGTAAAAGAACGGCACATACTTGTCGGATTATTTTAACATTTGTTTTATTTGATATATAAATGATGAATACACAAGTGTACCGCGAAAACAGAAGCTTGTTATATCTACTTTAACAGAGCGTGTATAAATAAAGAACTTTCAAGTTGTATTTCATATCAAGTCTGTCAAACGAGGCTATAAATCACGTAACAAATACATGGCTCGTCGGAGAATTCCTACCGCGTAAGCGCCGGGCCTGATAAAAGTGTTACATGTATCAACATACAATATACTAGTTTTATATGTATCAGGTAACGTTTCATGCCAGTCGACGGTCAAATATAAAGTAGTGTTTATAGAAAGTTCGTATGTGCCTGATTATTGGCTTCATCTTGCTCAATTCATACTAATAGTAATGTTGTACAGTCATGTAAGAGGGTTTTATTGTTTTACTCAGTATAACATCATGAACTCGTCACCAAGACAACTAAATAGTGGTACATGTATAGTAAGACCATAGCATGTATTGAATAGGAACTATGCGCATTATCGTGAGAGATACCAAACAAGAACTGTTACCGTAATTACAAGTCGTCGTTCGTGATTGTGATATGTGTGTATGTTCTATATTTTCATGCATGACTTTATGTAGTCACATTCTTGTTTGCAGATGAGCCAACTGAACAGCATACGTATTTATAAATGAATGACAAGTATGTGGGACCGGATGACCTAGTTACATGTACCCGCTATGCAAATGTGCAAATTGATTGCCACTGGAGTATGACCAGTAGCCTATTTCATCAACATTGCAAAGCATATTTTTCTACCAAAGTATACTTTGTAGGAGAAATTTTCAATTTTAGGATAAATTTATTATTTTTTATTATACTGAATGTATTACATTATCACAGCAATTTCGGCTGTGATAATGTAATAAATTCAGTATAATAATTCTGCATACTTTTAAATATCAAATATATGCAGTCGTTAGTTCTATATGAAATAATGCATTTCAGGAAAAATAAATGATTGCTCCTTCAAAGTATACTTTGCTAGAAAAGTATACTTTGCAATGTTTGATGAAATCGACTGCTGATGACTCAACTACGCGGTATGGTCATCTACAAATTAATGACCCCCGGAGTGTGACCTGATAACTCATTCAACCACATGGTTAATTTGAACGCCGATGGGATGCAGATCATGTAGATGTAGGTCGTACAGCATCCATACGAATGGTGGAAGAAGGACAGATTGACCTTATTTTTATTGAATGGGATTCGGCTAAATCAGATAGTAACACTAGTCGGATTGTTCTAACGTCCGAGATAGGCCTAGGTCCTATGTGAGATATGTTTTTCTGTAGAATTTGAAGTTATGGTGTTCGTTTCAAATCTTACTGGATTATATTTGTGTGACTTATGAATGAGGTACAGTAATATTTCATCTGCATGATATGTTGTGACTGTGTTCCAATACATAGTCTTATATACGTGATGCATCCGACGTGCTGTATATCCGTCTATTTGATGCTTCACCGATTATTGTGTTTCGATATAGTACTGACTTGGCCTATCTTAGGCTGATTTGCAATATCGGTCAACGTATAGCGGCCATATGGCCGTGAAGTAATATGATTGCCACCTACTCGCGGCTAATTACATTGCGATCTACTCTGGTCACAAACCCCTTGAGCCCCTTTATGTAGGTTTATAATCATATACATAAATGTGGCTGTGACCGGAGAAAATGGGCTTACGGGGTTTGTGACCAGAGTAGATCCTGATCAAATCACAGTCCTGTAGCCTGAAAACGATATGTTTAATTATATTAATAGATGTACTAACAATGCCAGCATTACGACATCATACACAACCGTCTTGTCAAGTTTGATTGGCTGAGTCTGAGCTATAGTGCAGCTCCAACTCAGCCAAATAAATTGCTTTATTTCCTTCACAATATCCAACTGTTTTTTAAATATAATCATTGACAAATATGGGCAAGATTGTCGCAGTTGCTAAGTGTAATAATAAATAAATAGTTTACATGATAATACTACATGTATATTACATGACGTTGTACATACTACGTGTAAAATCATGTACATGACTATTGTCTGTTCCACGTTTAACATGTGGGCTAAAAATATATTTGTTTTAAATATATTTTTTATTGGTGGACCGATTTTCAAGGCTAGCTTAAATATTGTTATATGGTCATAACATGAACATAACATTTGTTGTTTTCAGGGTAAGACCGAATTATTTTTTATCGCTTGAACACCAAACGTTATATTTTCACGAGCGGCGAAGCCACTCGTGAAAATACTACGATTGGTATTCACTCGATGAAAAATATATTCGATCTTACACTGAAAACAACAAATATCCTCTATATCGTATAGAAAACATATATTATTGGTATCGTATGGGTATAACATTTGTATACTACATGTACGTATAGGTGACAGAAAAGCGCTGCTGTATAATCATGATAATGGACTGTAATGTAATAAATATTGTATGTTGTCTTGTATGCCACCAAACTATGGCCAGGGATGAACTTAATTATATAAAGGTATGTTCTGTTCGGAACCAACATCTTTTAAATTATAGGAATGAACTCATTGTACAATTGTGTAACTACTAACACAGTTTCAAAAATTACGAGTGCCCGCTATACAGGTATAATCACTTCCTGATATTTAATTTACTGATAGAGACGCGCTGTTGTATCTGACAATTTTGACAAATATGCAAATGAGGCACACATTTTAAAATTATTTATATCAACTAAATGCGTCAGCTGAATAAATATGTGTATCGACATGATTATTGCTCAACAAAGCAAACATAGAAAGAATAACTATTTGTTTCCGTAAACATTTTAAGGAATCACGGTTATCGCCCCTGACATCGTAGTGGCAATTCCTGTTTGAAATTCGTATAAAAAACATAATAATATCTGGTAATCAGGTAATGCTGAATTAATATTTCTTTCGCCCGAAAAATATTTAAAGGTACATGCTCACTCAGTAGACACAAAATGTCTTTATAGGAATTAACTGAGTGTATAATTGTGTCACTATTCCACCAGTTTAAAAAAGTACGAGTGCCCGCTATACAGATATAATCAGTTAGTAATATGTATTTTACTGATAGTGACTCGCTGTGGTAATAGGCTATTTTCATATGCAAATGAGGTATTGCATTTTGTAATTATTTATACTAATTCAATACGTCGCCTGAAAAAGCATTGATCATTGTACATCAAAAAATAAATACAGAGAATAAGTAGCAATGTCCGTTAACTGTTTAAGGAAACACGGTTATCGCACCTGATATCAGTGTGGAAATGTTCGTCTGATATAAATGTATAAAACTGCCAATCAATGCGTGGGGTAATGGTAAATGTATGTTTGTTTTGCCAGAAAATGTCTCGGATGATATCTCTGATATAAATGTGTGCCTACTGAGTGGGCATGTACCTTTAATGATTAACTGTTCAACAGGAAATGGAAAATCAATACTCGGATAGGACATTGCATTGTACACTTGGCTGAACTATAAGTCAGTTATTGTACTTTTAAAGAGTCGACGTTGAAATAGCTCTTGGTACATAGCAGCCCGGGGTGTTGTTGCCTATGGTTTAAAACATAGTCCGGTTATCTTGAATCCCTGGTGGCAGCGTGTGTGTGTGTGTCAGTCCGACCGCGTCCCCTCTATAGTCAACGGGCTGCATTCTGTGGGTAGATAGTGGAAATTTCCTCAACATTCGACGTCATTTATAGAAAATATCGTAAATTGTGTAAATATTTTTCATGGCAAATCGCACATTTTCTTAGGTACATAATCACACGGCGTGTCTCAAATGAGACACGCCTATCTAAGAACATGTGCGATTGTTCATAAAACACATTTACAAAACATGATATGTTCAATATTTCTAAGACGTCGACAGATCACGAAATTATGATTCCGTATTTGCTATGAAAATTTAGTCCGTTCACGACGTCATTTAAGGAAATTATAGTACGTTCTGTACATCTAAAATTCTGAATATAATTTTTATAGAATTTGACGAACATTACTAAGGAATAGAATATTGTAGTAAAGGAATAGAATGTTGTAAACATATTTTCATGAAATATCACACATGTTCTTAGGAACATACCTATATTCAGTAATATATGATGTAAAAGACGTCAAAAGTTGACGACATTTACATAACAAATGCGTAATTGAATGTTCATAGAATTTGACGAACTTTACATCACAATGGAATATAATTCTGCATTTCCTATGAAAATTTCGTTAACTTTCAACGTCAATTCAATTCAATTCAATTGAATTGAATTCAATATCTTTATTTCCTCCAGTCCGGAGAGTGCAAAATGTTACAAGAATGATACATATGCAAGAACAAACATGGACATTAAACAGATGAGCATCGTGAAGTGAATAATGATATGTGCATATGATAATAAATACATTATTGTGGAGTTGATCACGCATTTGCACTTTTTGAGATCATCAAGCTACATATTGTCCATATTTTATCAAGTGCATATTATACGACTGCATACATGTGTAAGCACCGAGTCATATAACCATGGATAAAGTGTCAAAAACATTCAGCGTTGACCCAGATCGGTGCTGCTGCCGCGTCAACCGATCAGGGACTTCGCTGCTCACAATTACTGGAGTTGCGTTTCGGCACCCATAGTATATAGTTTCCGATTTTATCCTGATCATGGAGGCGTACAGTGGTCAGGAATCAGTGTCACCAACCTAGTATGTCAGCCATTTAAATGTGTTGGAAGTATGATATCAATATTGTCTTACACACTTGAATGTTTCTCGCAGAAATACAATTATGTTATCTGAATCCATCGCACTATCTAGTGTTGCTCCTAACATTGTGTGCACACATGATTCTCCGTGGCTGTGTTCAAGCTCATTGTATGTATCAAGAGTGACACACCTGTGAATTGTGTCCAGGAAAGCGTGCCTTAGAGGCTTGGTACAATGTAAATGTACATTCGGCGAGGGCATGACACAGAACATCTTCCGTGATGCCGTCACATAAATGACACACACTGTGTAGTGTATCTGGTATACATATCCACAGCCGGGCGATAAAATCTGCAAGTTTCAGTTCTGCACAACTACTTGAAAACTTCCAGAATATACACGGTGTTATGGCTGTATGCACATTTTTAAAACGAGAGAAATTAGTGTCGCTTTCAATCCGTTGCCTCCAAAGTTCGCTTTCCCGTGCATCAACGGCAGTGTGTACCTGCGTTTTCCATACATATTTTGACGGCAAGTTGTTATGGAGTTGCAAAATATGTATTAACCTGTAACGGCACAACAATTCACATATTTCCCGAATAAACCCATTATGATCCTGATACGAAAATAAATAGTTTCCTAATTAATATATTCCTACTTATAGCAGAACTGTGTAGTGACAGTATATACAATACATCTACAGTTGACGATATTTACATAGCAAATTCGGCATAGAATTTGACGATATTTACATCGCAATTGCGCCATTGAATTTGACGATATTTACATAGCAAATGCGGAATTGAATTTGACGATATTTACATCGCAATTGCGGAATTCAATTCGAAGAGAAGTTGAAGAGAATTCCGTGAACTTCTGTCAAGTCATTTACATAAAATATAGTACATTTTGTAAATATTGTTCATGAAAAATCGCTCATGTTTTCAGTTACAAAATCACATGGCGTGTCTCATATGCAATTATTCATAAAAAATAGATATAGAATAGTAGGTTAGTGCCGTGAATGGTAACAATATCTGACAAGGCTTAGGCAACGGGATGGGCGAGGCTCTGCCGAGCACATCCCGTTTCCGTGCCGCGCCAGATATTTTTTTCCATTCTCGGCACTAACCTACTATTCTATTTATCCCGTCAACAATTACAAATGGCTGTAAAATGCAAAAATAGTATTGACTGGATATCAAAAATGTTTCAAGGCACCGTGTTTCACGGCACATACGCACTGTGTTGACGGGATAAATAGAGAATAGTAGGTTAGTGCCGTGAATGGGAAAATATCTGGCAAGGCTTAGGAAACGGGATGGGTGAGGCTCTGCCGAGCACATCCCGTTTCCGTGCCGCGCCAGATATTTTTTCCCATTCACGGCACTAACCTACTATTCTATTTATCCCGTCAACACTTACAAATGGCTGTAAAATGCAAAAATAGTATTGACTGAATATCAAAAATGTTTCACGGCACCGTGTTTCACAGCACATACGCACTGTGTTGACGGGATAAATAGAGAATAGTAGGTTAGTGCCGTGAATGGGAAAAAATATCTGGCAAGGCTTACGAAACGGGATGGGCGAAGCTCTGCCGAGCACATCCCGTTTCCGTGCCGCGTCAGATATTTTTTACATTCACGGCACTAACTACTATTCTATTTATCCCGTCAACACTTACAAATGGCTGTAAAATGCAAAATAGTATTGACTGAATATCAAAAATGTTTCACGGCAGCGTGTTTCACAGCACATACGCACTGTGTTGACGGGATAAATAGAGAATAGTAGGTTAGTGCCGTGAATGGGAAAAATATCTGGCAAGGCTTAGGAAACGGGATGGGCGAGGCTCTGCCGAGCACATCCCGTTTCCGTGCCGCGCCAAGATATTTTTTCCCATTCACGGCACTAACCTACTATTCTATTTATCCCGTCAACACTTACAAATGGCTGTAAAATGCAAAAATAGTATTGACTGAATATCAAAAATGTTTCACGGCACCGTGTTTTACAGCACATACGCACTGTGTTGACGGGATAAATAGAGAATAGTAGGTTAGTGCCGTGAATGGGAAAAATATCTGGCAAGGCTTAGGAAACGGGATGGGCGAGGCTCTGTGTTTCACGGCACATACGCACTGTGTTGACGGGATATTTACAGAAACTGAGATATTGTTTATAAATGGCAGCAAAAGTTGAAGAAATGTAATTCCGCAAATGCATATTTTTTCGGACAATATTAACTTCTAGCAAAATCTAAGAATGATGCTTCATTTTATTTCGGGAAATTTGGTCAAGTATTGATTTTATTAGGAAAAATTATTTCTCTATGGAAATTTAACATGTGGGAAAAGAGCTGGTGCATGTGCAGGAGGAGTCGAAAAACTATTTTTTTCGAAATTAACCCCGAGACCTGGCTAGCTTGGAAACTAAAAAAACAAAAGTTAGATTTTGAAAATCGGTCTGCTAATTCAAATATGTTCCCATGTTAAATCTCCATAGACATATTCACTCTGTGATGCAATTTAATAAACTCAATATTTAACAAAATTTCACGAAATAAAAACAAGTTTCATTCTTAAATGTTGATAAAATGTATTATTATCAAAAAAATAATATTGTTTTTGCATTGTGTATGTAGCTGTAATATTTGGGCAGATTTCGAGAAACAGACAGAAGGTAACAAATCACATGGCGTGTCTCAATAATGCCATACACAACAACGTGCTCAGATTATCAACGGTTACGAGTTGTATGTTGCAAATTGCAATCACAATCGAGCGATTTGATTGCTTGGGCATGAGCGGTAGCACAGTTCAAGCTCAATCAATCGTGCTACTTGATTACAAACGAAAACTATTGTCAATATCAGCACAGGCGGCTGTGTGCACTCGTTTGTGAACGGTTATAGGGACGTCCGCTCGCAAAGTAGTTCCTGATTTGAACACGTACATGTACACGTGACTGACGAAACCTAAAATTAATATGTTTGGCTGTGGCTGGAGACATGAAGCTCTTGTGTTTGTCGACCAGTGTAGGTCCGGATCAGCCTGTGCATCCGCACAGACTGATCAGGACATGCACTGTTCGCCTGTCCATCAATGGAACACCCGTCATGGCTTTGAATAGGTAATATAGATCGTTATCAGGCTACACGAGTGTGCTGTTTGAACAGGGACTAAGCTGGACCACATGTAGAAGACTCGGACCTAGGACACAATAAATGGCTCATTTGTAAAACGTTACCTCACCTACCCATTCCAGTACATTATACAGTATAGCATATTCAAGGAGTATGATCAAGTGGTTACAACAACAACAACAAGTACTGAAGCTTCCA
Source organism: Conchocele bisecta (assembly GCA_029237695.1). Lineage (NCBI taxonomy): Eukaryota > Metazoa > Mollusca > Bivalvia > Lucinida > Thyasiridae > Conchocele > Conchocele bisecta. The sequence continues at coordinate 54,111,112 of CM055275.1, read as the reverse complement.
GAAGCCCCCCGATTCAAAGTACGTATTATTTTTGTTGTCCTTATTATGTAACATATTTTGATGAAATATATCTAGTTCAGATGCATTTGGTGGTCTCGCTACGTTGACCCAAACTTCTGTCGTTTTTGCGAAGATTAGAATTCCGTGTCTACTGACACGAAAATCGATTCTTCGCAAAAACGACATAAGTATGTGCCGAACTCCCGGGAGCACCAAATGCAGCTCATGAAGACATATTTCATCAACATCCGTTGCATATTAAGGAAAATATAAAATATCACTTACTTTGCAGTGGGCGCGCTTTCAATACTTTCAGTCAGTGTTGGTGTTGTTGTAACCACGTAATCATGCACCTTGGTATTCAAGGTAGTCAAGAGCTTGGGGAAATTCCCTAGCTGTTAAAATCATCGGTAAAAAACCACATTACTTTACTCGTGTTTTTCCAGCGTGCGGGATAACGTCGGTTCTCTCATAATTCTCCACACATGCGTGATTAACGAACACCTCATTGTCCGAAATTGTCTCTATATGCCCGTTTACACGCGGCGTCACTTGAACCGGCGTCGTGTTGCTATAGTGATGACGCTCGGACGACGTCAGCGGTTTGCCGTTCATGGTGGGGTATTGCGGCGCGGAAATCGAGTAGGCTTTGTCGTCGGAGATATAGTTGTTAGCTCCTATACTGTCCATGCTTCTGTTTAGGCGATCTGTGGACCTATGTAAATACAAGGTCCGATCATGTCCGATGCCGTGACACTCGGGAACTGTTTGAACCCCAAGGCCATAGGCCGCGGGTTGAAATAGTCCCCGAGTGTCTCTGCTATCCAATATTAATGGTTATCGACCATGTGCAGCGTGGATAAACGTTTGTCGTGGCACAATGTAACTATGTGAACCCCAAGGCCGTAGGCGGCGGGTTGAAACAGTCCCAGCGTGTCTCTTATATCCAATATAAGGTTCGACCATGTGCAGCCGTGGGTAAATGTTTGCCGTGGCATGAAGTAACTGTTCCCGGGTGTCTCTGATATCCAATATAAGGTTTGACCATTTTCAGCCGTGGGTAAACGTTTGCCGTGGCACGAGGTAACTATTTGAACCACAAGGCTGTAGGCCGCGGGTTCAAACAGTTACCGATGGCCACGGTAAACGTTTACTCCCGGCTGGACATGGTCGAATGTTATAATTGTTACCTTTTCGTCGGAAATATCGTGTAATTTGAGCATATATGCAGTACTTTCGATACTTGATAATGCGCCCATTCAAACAGCTGATTTACACATACATATTCCGGGGCCGCAGTACACGTCGCGTGATGCAGCCGCATCAATTTCAACATGTCAATGTGACCGTTGTGGACTGGTCTAGTGACGTAATGGCGCGTCCTAGTAACGTCATGAGACACATGCATTACATAGGTGTTGGCTTGGCCCCGGAATGAGCATGGTCCTACAGCCATGGTCAAATAGCAAGCGCTGTACGTTTGAACACGACTGTGAGAGTGTCGAACAACGGCAGTCAGTAACAATGGTGTTTTATCTAAAATTGTCTGCGGTTTCGCCCCTGAACAACTTAGGTGCTTGCTAAATCTCGCCCAAATAAAGCTGTCTAATGCTCAACCGTATATATGTTACATTCGACGGCACTAGCAGGCCCGTACGCAGAGGCGGTGCGACGGGTGCGTACGCACCCCTCTTAACCATTTCACTCTTAACCCGTAGGCATAATAGTGGTATTGGCAAACAGTGTAGATCCAGATGAGCCGGCTCGTAGCGAGCCGTCTCATCAGGATCTGCACTTTTTGCAATTAATTTTCATAATTTTGCGAGCAAAAACACCCCATGTTCATAAATGAACTGGTCTGAAAATCATTTTGTGATGATTTAGATTAGCTTCAAAATTAACTAATCAAAATCCATTCCAGTTACTTAGGGGTGAAAGGGTTAATCTGACGTGGTGTCTGTCCGTGGATGTGCAAAAACAATGTTTAGCCCTTCGCACCGTCGATAACGCAGCCCCCCCCCCCCCCCCAGCCCCTACAATAATTCCTGCGTACGGGCCTGATTAGCCATGTGTTTACTATATACATGATACTAAGGTACACAGCTCATCAATGTTACTAGAGTCGGGCCTCCGCGAACCTCTCTACAACAACACCCTCTATGTACATGATGTAACAGCCGCTATTTTATATCCCAAATGGATGATTTCCTCTATATCTAACCCATAGACTGCTTAACACGAACATTGTCATCTGCTGTTGCGTTTGCCTTCTTTTGCAATAAATACATGTTTTGACAGCACTTTAGAATCATTTCCATCGGAAATGATTCTAAAATGCTGTCAAAGCATGTATTTGATGAGAAATATCGAAGAAAATAAATAAACAGCATACGACAAATTATAATTAAGCATTAACCTCCCTAAAACAGCCACCTCTCTACAACAGCTTTGCGTCTTCCCATGGGTGGCCGTTGTAGAGAGGTTACACTGTGATTGCATAGCGGCTCGGGTAGTTCATGTTTGAACACAATAGATGCGCCAATAACATATATAGGGCAATAAGCACAACCGCACCGCATGCCGACAGAACGCCGATCATCAATTTGGAAGTTACTTCGGGATTACTTACATTACGGATAGCGCGTTTCGTTTTTTGGAGCACAACAGAAGCGCCAGTAACATATATACTATCGTACGACCGCAGCGCACGAAGCAATAACGCCGATCATCAAAGTTACGTTGGCACTACTTAATATGCGGGTCAAGCGTTTCGTTTTTTACGACCGCAGCGCACGAATTCAGAACGCTGATCATCAAATTTACTTACATTGCGGGTCGAGCGTTTCGCTTTTTGAAGCACAACATATGCGCCAGTATAATAGTTAGGGCAACAAGCACGACCGCACCGCATGCCGCCAAAACGCCGATCATCAGGGCTGTACTCTGTGGAATCTCATAAAGCAATGACCCTGAAATAAAGGTGATATATTGCATTCTACCCATTGATATACCGCGATTCTTGTAGGATTTATTTCCTTGAATGAAATAGTTCGTCCTAGAAGTTCGCTAGACGTAATTGACGTTATGTTTTGACGTCATTTCCGGTGAGGAAATACTTCATGCGCTAACGTCAAAATATTCAATATTGACAACGTTATAAGCTGGTCTAAGAGAAATTTCACATTTTTCGAACAGCATGTAATATACATTGCATTACACAACCATTTTGAAATACATGCTTCACATCTCTTAATCCGACAAAGAAACGTGCGCTCCGCACTCATTTCTTTATCGGAGTTCCAGATCTCTCTGGATGTAAATCCGATATTTCAAAATGGTAGCTGAATAAACTCTATTTATTATAGAAATATATAGCTATACGATGTAAATAAGTTATATTTTCTCATCGATGAAAATAAGAAATTTACGGTGAGATATCAGTTCTTCCGGTATCTATAATCAATGCGCACCTGCCACCTGCGGTGTGAAATATCCATATTTAATTCCTGGAAATATAAACAAATAACACTACTCAATGAACATATACTTTTTTATGTCATATTTGTTGCAAAAAATGAATATCTTCGGTCTATATAACCAATTTTGAAATCAACAGCCTATATACTGTGAGGTCAGCGTGTAAGTGCACACACGAACGAACACGACAGGTTGGTTCCAACCTGTCGTGTTCGTTCGTGTATGCACTTACACGCTCACCTGTCGTGTTCGTTCGTGTATGCACTTACACGCTGACCCCACTGTACATGTACATGTACGTCACAATTAACACAAGCCCAGGAATATTCAGAACATGTCACATAATACAAAACCGTATGCGTTAATTTTGCCCAGATGTCAATGTCAAAACAACTCATAGCTCGGTTTCACATATGTACCTAACACGTAGATATACACATGATACACAGGTCTCGATATATTCATGATGTTATACATGCAATTGTCATATACAGTCGATTCGCGTTATGTCGACATCGATGGGAGACAGAGAATGACGTCGACATAAACGTAGTTCGACATAAAAAAATATCAATATTCACCCCAAACATTCGGTACATTTAACACTCGTGTATAATCTGATAAGAATGTGTCAATTTCCTGTGTTTCGTGCCGGCATACGGTTGTCGTAAAATATAGATTATCAACGTATCAATATTATTATTGTTTATTCGTCTAATTAATACACAATAAAATACTCTTACACGCACTGCATGTGATTAGTGTTGACATGTTATTATTTCCATGTTTTATTGGTCGCAACAATTTGCAACATTGTTTTTCCGGCGATCACGTGATGTGATCGAGTGGAGATATTCTATAAATAGCATCATATTGCTTGTGACCAAGCAACCACCACCAGTCGTGAGTCACGTGACATTGACGGGTTATTGTACTGCATATCACAGGGGCGTGTAAGAGGGGCGCGAATAGTGAAATGTTCGAATCGGTACATTTGTGTCTTGTAAAAAAATGCAAGACGCCCACGTACCGATTCGGACTTTTCAATAACCTCGTTCCAGTACACTTCGGACCCATGTACTGCATGTTGGCTATTTATGGCGGGGACGTAAATGAAAAACAACACAGGTACGAAAATAGACAGGCATTTATTACAGTAACACATTTACAGACGTACATGTATACACACAGACTATACAAGCAATATAATCCCTAGCAATCAATGTTCCTCGTCTCAAAGAAGTGATTTGATCGACCAACTGTTCGTGTTTATAAAGATCGCATGTAATTCACTCAAATTGTAATTATTATAAACAAGCGTCCGTTAATGATTATGGCATTTACGGCTCGATTCATGTCCCGAAAATAAATTGGCAATTAACAAGAGTAATTTTGTGATTTCACGTCACACTGTCGTTAATTGGTTGATCACGGCTTACGTGGTCGGCTTTGACAGTATTCCGCGATTGTAACACGGTTACCGGCGGCATGTTTTGATCACTTTGAATGTGTGAAAAACTTACCTGTGCCAATCAAGTTTGACCAGACTTTACGACGCCCGCTGTTCAAATTGCATATCGACATAACAGTATACAAATGTGTAGGAATTATACCATCGGGACTTGTTTTCCACATCGATATAAACGAAATGTCGACATTTCCGATATCGACATATCAGGTATGAAATGTATGAGTTTATATAGCAGTTCGGCCGGGACCACGAGCGTACATCGACATAAGCAGGTATATCGATATAAGCAATGTCGACATAACGCGAATCGACTGTACCATGAAAAGTTTTATTGCGGCCACATTATATTTTCAGGGCTAGGTTAACGCGTGTCAGTTATTTTATTTTGAATAACTTCCTCAAGTTATGTTGACATTCAACATAGTTCGTATTTGTTTTTGACAAACATAACCTACGCCAGTTATGTGTACTAACTGTATCACGCTATCTTGAAAAAATAACAATAACCCCATAGCTGGGTTTCACATATGTACATAACATGTAGATATACACATCATACACGGCTCTCGTTATTTTCATGGTGTTGTACATGCAATTTTCATATACCATGTATGGTTTGATTGCGGCCACATTATATTTTCAGGGCTCGGATAACGCGTGTCAAATATATTTTTAATAACTTTTTCAAGTTATGTTGACATTCAACACATATTTTGTTTGTTTTGGACAAACATAATCGATGCCAGTTATGTGTAATCACGTCCTAGCATCAGTCGAGTAACCAAACTATAAAAGGTACCATCATGATAATGGATACTACACTGTGTTTCACATATGCATAGAACATGTACACAAGTTTCGCTGTGTTCATTATGTGGTTCATGCACTCTCCATATACTATATACACATATCGGACACGATACACTTACATGGCTAGGATAACCGTGCAAGCTATTTTTAATAACTTCCTAGTTATGTCGATATTCAACACATGCATTGTTAGTTTTCAAAAATAAGCTATGTCAGTAATCATGGTAATGTGTATCTCTGTAGTGAGAGCATGTGATCAGTCTTGTTGAAACGATTCAAATTGTAGTCAACATGATCAAAACATATCATTTTGATCAAAATGTGAACACAACTGGTTTTCACCAACAACACGGTAACTCTTTTGAATGTATATTCTTATCAAACTTTCCGCATTTGCAAACTAATATGGGTCTGCGTAGGTCATGTAGGTTGCAATCAGTGTTGTATACAGTGGTGCCCAACGGAAACAAATTGTTTGGAAAGCCCGCCATTAACTGCATGCTATCATTGTGATATGTTATGTTTATCGTGTTTACGTAACCCATTAGTCCAGTGTGAAAACATTATAAACGTGTTGAGTAAGATAGATGACGCGGCCATACCATTGATCATGTTAATTATTGAAAACATCATGCTATCCTGTAATTATAATACATCATTAGCATTCTGATAATCTGATTAATCTGATAAAACCACTGACCCCTCTCAGACGTTGAGTTCAGGTGTCCCTCTCTCTCACAAGTGGAGATACAGTTGCCAGTCACTAAGGTTCCATAAACATGATAGAATGACTGTTCCCTGTTGTTAGCATGATGTTGTTGGCAGATATTATTTTGCGCGGCCGTTCATGCTTGGAATATATTGAACTCATTAATTTAACATTAGGTCAGTTACACCAAATGTCTTCCATGGAGCAGATTATACTATATTATCATGATTATAGAGTATGCAAAATAAATGAATCCGCATGAGGTCCGAATGTTGTGCCAGCCAGCCTGCCAGCCATGCTATGATTTTGTTTTTCTGTCCAATTCCCTTTGATCGGATTGTTTTGCTGTCTAATACCCTCGCTATGTCGCCCGTAATCCCATCCTGCCCACTTGGCGGGAAAAAACGTCGATATGCGTATAAATCCCCCATGCCAACGGTCAATGTGAATGTTTATGTATATTTATGAAATACAATATGAACATAGCCTCGTTTAGGGCATTAAAACATACGTTCATAGTATTTCCATCATGTCCATCCCACTGGTCTGTCGGATGAGACTTTAAAGGTACATGCCCACTCAGTAGGTACAAAATGTTCATTATATTAGTGACATCATCTGTCTGGCAAAATAAACATTCATTCACCATTACCCCACGTATTGATTGGCATTATTATACATTTTATATCAGACGTAAATTTCCACACTGATATCAGGGACGATAACCGTGTTTCCTTAAAATATTAACGAACACTATTATTTATTACATGAAATCCTTGTTGTGGCGTGTTTTAACCCATTTCATAAAGTCAGAATGAGCTCCCGTTTGGTAGTATGAAGTATTTGCAAAGAACAGGAACCTGTTATATGGAATATTTATAATAATTGTATTGCCAGGGGCGGATCTGGAGGGGGAGTGGGGGTTCCGGTGTTGCCAGCCCCTCCCCCCGTTCAGCCACGGAGTTTACATGGATCATAGTTTACCACCAGTTGGAGTCTGAATTTAAATGCCTTTAAACACAGGAAAGTGCATTTCTTTACATCTAGATTTCAAAATTTGTCATGAGGGCATGCCCCCGGACACCCTAGCATACTCGCTGCACTCCTCGGAGCTCGAAAATAGGACAACCCCGCCCCCCGTTCCCCAAATGCTGGATCCGCCCCTAATTGCTATGATTAAAAACTATTTTTCTCTGTGGAGATTTTCAAATAGATGCGAAAATGGTCAATGACGTCTACTCACAGAAACGTATTGGATATCTCCAAGCTTTCAGTTTTTTGTAGGCTGAAGTCATGTGATAAACACAATCTGAAACTCGTTTCCCTTTGATATGAGATTTATGAAACTTGTCCGCTAGAGGCTCGGTGCATTAATTGTGCGTGACTCGTTTCATAAATATCATATCAAATGGTAACTCTTTTGAGATCTTCTATTTATTCTCTGTATTTATAGTTTGATGTGCAATGATCATACTTTATAATCTGTCGAAAATATTATTCCTTCAGGTGACGTATTTAATTAATATAAATAATACTAGTTAATGATGGATTTTAGCTAGTTGTATCCCTTTGCAAATATATTAATAGATATCTGGTGCTACGCTGTGTTTCAGCATTTGTTATTTACTGAATAGCACAACAATATTTTGGCGAACAGTGTAGGCCCAGATCAGACTGCACATCGGAGTCTACACTGATAGCAATAACATTAATAAGTGTGTACAATGTATACCACGATCTGACTGTGTATATATGTAAGATGATTTGGATGTATACTACATGTAGTCGAAATCACTTTATTAACGCCTTTTCACAACAGATTATGCTGCATTCACTATTGTTACAAATAGTACATTAAATTGCACAATTTGGAACATATTTCTATCAATAAATTTAACGACAGATAACTAGCTAGGATCCCACATTGAATATTTTGGCAGACAGCAAACACTGTGCACTGATTAGCAAACGAAACAGTTTTGAACAGAGAACTGTCTTAGCAAACTACATATTATGTAAATGCAGGCGAGTAATTCTCAAAATATGCATGTAGGTAGCTGATCTTGGGTTGCACTGGTCATTCTGGTTGCAAATGGGGTTGACCTTGACATATTTGTATCACATGAAAACCTTGTTATGATGTTCTCTAACCCATTTCATAAAAGTGATATGACAACCGTGTAATAACATCTGGAGCAAATTTGATTGGCTGACCACATCACCCTAATTACGTATTCGTATTATGCGCTAACGTTATGCCAAACGGAGAAAATGAAAAAGTCAATAATGGCGTGACAAAGCAATACTGTTTTGACATCACCGTGCTTTAAATGTCATTAGAAGCGTCAGTGACTAAGTAAAAGTACTCATTTATATTTGTTATGAGATTATTGCGCGTTCCTCGTTTCATAAATCTCATATCAAATGGAAACTCGTTCCTCTAGTTATTCTAATTTCTCTCCTAAGTAGCATAATCGTGGGTAAATGTTGTTTGTGAGTTACATCAGCTGTCCACTGCTTCCCAGATGCCAGACAAAATATAAACTGACCACGCTCGTTGTCAGATCTTATCATCTAAACTAAACATGCTGAAATCCGCATTGGGTATGTTGGGACCAGTTGAAATCAATCGCGACTAGGTAGCGCCTACACAAGACTGATAGTGTCAGCCCAGCCGGGAAGGGTATACGGCTATAACACCACAGAGTGACCCATTAGCAAGTAACTGGGGACCATGTGTCAACACCTGGAAGTTCCAGTGTAATTTAGCGCAAGTCCATTAGCCCTTAGTGATATTGGAAAAGAAGATTGTCGTCTGCTGTTTTATTGTGCCTATTTCTCAATAAAAGCATGGTTTAACAGCACTTTAGAATATAACCATTTCCATTGGAAATGATTATAAACTGCGGTCAAAGTATGTTTGTTCATGGGAAAAATGGAAAATAAAAAATAAACAGAAGACGAACAAAATTAATTCAGCAGTGAAAGGGTTAAAGGGTATACAACAGCAACCAGTTGCAGTTCTACAGGACACCACGGCTAATTGTTTTATACGTAATGTTATAATGTGTAAACCTTTCTAAACCCGACACTCTTGAAGATCCCCGCATGTTCGATTTAGAGAGCAGCTGCTACAACTGTAATTCATGCACACTGAAAGCTTTGCTATACAGATAAATTACAGTGAAACTCCAACATAGTTAAACACACAAGTTGTATATGTCGTCCAGGTTAGACAGGTTAATCTTTGTATACATGTATGGTTGGTGATCAATATGCTCGCTGCATGTAATGCACTTGATACTAATGAAAAGTCATGACCCACCCACTCTAATGGAGACGAACTCTGGTTCCGACGGACAAAATATAACCTTACATCGTGGGCCACCAACAGAGCACTAGCTACACACATTCATATTAGAGCATATCCATTTTGGCTGCTGATCGCAATATAATGGTACTTAAGTAGTATTATTAAACACGTACGTTCATTTCCCATTGAAGTCATGGTGATAGTGATCAGTAATTTTGACAGGGAGTCAAATATCGTACGTATACAAGTAGTCGGCTATTTGTTTTGTGATTGCGAGTACTATATCCTATGAGCATGATGTGCAGTTGTCAGAATGAAGTGGAAAACCTTTACTACATGGATATGAACATGATTGTCTATGTGACTCTAATGTACAGTACTATTAATTAATAACGGGAGCGCATTTTAACAATTGTAGTGATTTTACCGAGTCACCGACGCTGGAACGTCTTCGTTTTATTATGCCCCATATACGATAGCTGTGACCACTCATGTGAACCGTCATGTAAATGTTTCTATTAAGTATTGTATTGGGACAATCATTTTACCAACAATCCAAGTAAATTGTGTAACACGGTGGACATGTGAACGGTAATTGAATCGTGCCGAGCTGTATCCACTCATGTGAACCGTCACCTGGATCATGTAGGTGTTTCTGTAAATTATTGAACCGGGACAAGCATTAAGGTATTAGGTCATATATAGATACACTTGACTTCAATGAAAAGTGCTTCATAAGAGTGATGTGATATATGAATATAACATATGTGAATATTGTCTTGTTATTGTATACTATATAAGGCATCGAGTTGCCATATCCGCCATCTTTGTATGTACAAGCTATCGTGCAGTCTCGCCATTTCGTGCGTTTTACACGTACAGCAAATAATATGACATTACACGAAGTACAAGTTGGGGCAATATATACATAATATATAGTTATGACAACGGCAAGCTATACATATTATGCCAGCAAACTATACAATAGACAAGATAACTGAGCATTTCTCGCATCAATCTCAATATAAATGTCAGCGTGTAAACTTTCCAATCTGATGCACAGTCTATGTTACTGTACACGTTACCCATAGGTAAAGGCATATTTACTCACATAGTATGTGAGTTCACACCAGGAACAATACACTCAGGTAACTGCTTACATGTCACTGAATTTGACAGCTAATAACAGAGAAAGGTATTGGGTATATATGGTATGTGTTGTGTGGTTTGCCAGTTAAAGGTGACACACCGTGCGATTTTCTGTGCATGAAGCTATTTATAATGGTGGTTCATGTTGTTAAAAACACAGGCGCAAACCTGTCCAGAAAACTGACATATTTAACAGTTTGTTGTACATTAATGTAATTGATAGGAGTCCGTCCTCCTGGTTTGTCTACATCACATATTCTACTTCACATGCTGAGTTCTTTGTCAAACGGCAGAACAGGTGAAACTGGCTGATGACTGGAACACACAAAGATGGCCGACTTGGCCATCCCATCTGCCGTATAGGATACAGTAACGAGGCAGTGTTCACATACATGTTATACATATATTCCATCATATTTACGAAGCAGTTATCTTTGAATCAAACGATCATCAGGTATATAGTTGGTCCTTAACCCGACAACCAACGCAAAGTTAATACAATCACGCTGCGTCATGACCACTCATTTGAACCAATCAATTTACCGACAACCCACACAAATTGTATAGCACGGTGAGACTAGATTCACCATTCAATTGAACCGTCACATGCACCATGTATGTGCAACAGTCAGTTACTGACATCTGAGCGGGGGCATAATTGTACTGTCAACTCACATAATATGTGTAGTTGTATAGGTCCGCCACTTTGTGCTAACGCGTTGTAAATATTATTGTAAACAAAGGCTATTTTTAAAATCAACATTTGTCATAAATAACATGACGTTTGTTATTGTTATAATACAGTTCTGACGAGTGCATAAACGTAATATAAAATGCTATGTAATCAGATGATACACATACACTATACTTATCTCATCATATGGTCAAACTTTGTCTTTGCCATCATAATGATAACATATTACTAATTGCCATTACATATGTAAATGCTGAATGTTCTTTGTTTACGTTTTATACATTTTTCAAAGAAATATGACACAATCATCCAAATACTACGTGCATGTAACAATACATCCAATTCACTATATAATAGATGTGTAATCATCCATAGGCCGTGGCTGAAAATTCTCAATAAATATCTTGGGGCATCCTTATTCTTGAATTAAACACTTATGAAACATTTAGGGAACATTAGCAGTATGCTTTGGTGCTGGCCGGGTGGGGATAGCGGTGATTACTAGCTGACACTCATTAGGTAAACCGTTATAATGGTAGTTAATATGTGCTAATGGACCCCAACAGACTGGACATGCCATCTGTAATGGCTATTTGAAAAGCCATCTGGATACTGGCTGTACCAAGCAAGTCATTCTTCGGATAGCCAGCACATAAACGTTTACTATTGCACTAAGAGTAGTATGCGATCAAATATTTAACAACGGCAATTGGCTTGAATATATGTAACACCAATCAATTGAGCATATCAATTGCCATCAATACAATGGAGTCAAATGCCCTACAACTTAGGAATGAGTTGGTGTGGAGTGTGGTTATTGTTGCTCGGTTCTGTGTTCTGAGGCTGTCAGTATAGACCGATTTCTGTTTTGCTAGTATACTAGTATCTGCATACTCTAGGACAGAAGTGGCAGGGCTTTTGTGTATTCCATTTCTGGCTATCTGACATATTAAAATTGTTGTTTCAAGTAGTTCAGTCTTATCATAATATATGCAGAAACAATGTATTTGCATTGCTTTAACCCTTCAAATGCTGGAAACGGAAATTGTTATCTGCTGCTGTTTTCTTTACTAGTATGGTTTGTCAACACTTTATAATCATTATACCTCCGCAACGAGATTTGTGTGTGGTGTGGTGACTGGAGTCAGGTTGTCCACCCGTCCGTCAGTCCGTCACTAAAACTTAGCATCAGATAAATATGTTATAACTTCTAGTCCTTTCATCGAACATTCTTAATAGTTGACGCATGCATTCCTCTAAGGGTATACTATCATGCTGTCCACGACCGTACAAGCCCCGCTGATCCCGAGGTCAAGGTCACATACTTAGTCTCTTCACAAGACTTAACATCGGAGAAATCATGCTATGACAAATCCATGACATGCCCCGCTTAGCCCAGGGTCAAGGTCACAGACCCACATACTACAAATCTACACATTTATGGGAACCTGCACCCACGCGGGGTGTATTCCGTAAGCCTGGCTTACTGACAAATCTACTTTACATTGAACATGATTATCAAGTGCTGTCAAATCATGGTGTTGATGAGAAAAATGAAAATTAGAAAATAAACAGCAGACAACAAAAAATAATTCAGCAATGTAAGGGTTAATGCTGTTAATTTTATATAACTACATACTTATTATATAATACATGCACGATGAAATTCCCAGGCAAAACTAGAGATGATGTTTGTATTTAATTTATTTCATGGAAAAATTCTTGCAAAAATTTCGACGTAAACCATGGCCAAGTGTTTCAGCGATCTTGCGACGGTCAAAAAGAGCAAGGTCATGCCAATTGAAGTTCATGTATGTTTCATTCGTTTCATGCTATTGTGCTGCATAGTGTCTGTACAGGTTATATCTGAAACCATTGGACTTGACCAATAGTTTGCGAAAAGTAGGTAATTGTCACGCGAATGTCAATGTAGTGTTTTCTATTACAGTTCGGATCCAATGCACATGTAAATATCGCATACGAATACGTGTGCTTTGTACGTCTACAAGTATATGCAACTGAACGGCTGTTGAACAAAAATGGGTCTTACAAATAGAATATATTTATGCCACCCGCAACGAGTTGTGGGGGCATACTGGAGTCAGGTTGTCCGTGCGTGCGTGCGTGCGGTGCGTGCGTGATGCGTGCGTGCGTGCGTGCGTCAGTCACTAAACTTAAAATCAGAGAAATATGTTATAACTTTTATTTCCTTCATCTTTTTTTAAATTGCTTAATATTTCACTAGTGTATTCCTCTAAGGTTGTACTGTCATGCTGTGCCAAATCCACGACCGTCCAACCCCCGCTGATCACAAGGTCAATGTCAAATACTTGGTCTCTTTACAAAACTTAACATCAGAGAAATAAGGTATAACTTATATTTCCTTCATCGAACATTCTTAATATTTCATGCCTGCATTCCTCTAAGGCTCTACTATCATGCTGTGACAAATCCGCGCTGATCTCAAGGTCAATATGACATAATTGGTCTCTTTACAAAACTTAACATCAGAGAAATCGGTTATAACTTATATTTCCTTCCTCGGATCTGCTTCACATTTCACACACGCACTGCTCCAATGGACCTCTACCACCCTGTGACAAATTCATGTTCGTGCCGCCCCCGCTAATGGCAGAGTCAAGGTCACAAGCCCACACACTTGTCATTTGTTACACAAATAAACCTGGTTAAAGATGGACAGACGGACGGACGACTTTTGCATCCCATTTTCGCCACTGATAGTCATATGAAGGCAATATTCCGGAGAATTAGAAGCAGTGGGCACAGAGGAGTCGGGAGCTATTCTGATGTGTAACCCGGCTATATGTGTCATGATACTGCTGTGATCTCTGATGTGTGGCAGGACTGCCAGCAACCTGGATAATTATCCAGTTGTGTGTCATAATCTTGTCTGGGGAGCACAGTTGTTTGCTTAACTGACCTGAGCTGAATTTAATGAGATTATTGTATGTGATTTACATCTTCCCAAGTGTGAACGACCAAGGCCATACTATTACCGTTGTATAAGGTTTATGGTTTAAACAGTCAGCCGTAACATTGCATTATCATTTTCCGATGCTATCGATCGCGTTTCAACATTCGTAATCGTTTCAGACCAATTTCCATGAATTCTTTGAAATATCTGTAATATCATACATTGAATATTGTGACGTCATACCATGCAAGTAGTGACGTAATTAATAAGAATATATAATGAGTAAAGTGATACAATATATTACTTTGTAATACACTTTAATTTGAATGATTATCTTGCTTAGACCACTAGTTATCTCTATTTAATGTGGGGACATATTTTGAACAACCCTGCATTTATTGAGTATTTTCAGCCTCGGCCTTTACACACATCAAGTTATTTGATTTCAAGTACACTATCAGGTATTGTGAAATAAAATGAAATTTAATTTACAAATATTGGCCAGATTAGCGCAGGCGGTGGTGTACGTGTAGGCCTACCAGTAAGGAAAAATTGTAAAATGTCTATATTTTGTAATGAAATTATCATATTAATTATACACCATTTAGAAAGATGTATCCATTATAGACGCCAGTGTAATTACATTAACTAAAGTAAATTAGTAACCATCGATTGAAAAACGTGTTTATAATATTGAAAAATAACTAGAGTTTCTTTCTGTGAAATCTGAGACCCATGCGGTGCCTAATTATTATTGCGTACGTCTTTTTTGTTTTTATAGGTTTGTTGTTTGTTCACAGAAGCGACATATGTTTTATAATTTTTTGATTTCTACTCTCGTTTTATGAAATGTTTAGTGCCATCATGTTACTGTTATCGATTTTATATTTACAATGTAGGTTTGTGACCAGTGTAGACCCTGATCAGGCTGCTTATCTTATAATTAAGTCTATCTAAGCCGAACATACTCGTAATTCAATACATAGGTAATCTTTTATCTGACACTTTTAAAGGTTGCGGTACCTTCTGGTAAAATGGTATGTCGTCCTATGGAAATAATAATAATATTTCCGAATTTTGGTGTGTCAAATATTGTGTGTACTTGCCGCGCGATGCGCGGGTAAACAAATCACTGCATATGTATCCTGTTTATGGCGGTTCCCCTCTACATCAGGTATTGGTGCATTACACGAATTTGGGGCATGTAGCGTATTATTGCAGATGAAAGTGAAACGTTAGCCATTTGTCCATTTGAAACAAATAATCACTGAGCACAGCTGGAAACCGTATGGTCAGTTTGCAAGCAGCGGGTAAGTGGCACGGTGCTAATTTCACAATCGGATACTTGATACACCGATAATCTATTCCGTAAGAGACATTAGCTACGGCTAGGGTTTACCGCTGTATTGAAGGCGGAAGACTGAATGTTCCAAAGTTTACCCATTTTAATGCTACACTTGTACAGTTTAAAACAACAAAATGATCAGTCATCGTTTATCGTTTATAAAAATAAATGTTTATTATATATTTAGCCGCATACGGTGTACAAGAGCACAGTAGTGTATATTCGTGGTAATAAGCCAAGAAACGGATTTGAAACCCTGTTTAACCTGTAGGGTATGTATAAAACCCCAAATGAGAACTGAATATCTAAGAAAAACTATAATGTATTCAGTTAGAACACGATTTTCTTGCATAAGTTACAATTGTTCCTGGTTGAGGGAAATATTGTGGATTACCTCCCCTCAAAAACAATATCCCCTTTGACTATCGCCTCGGGACATTGCTTCCTCGGGGAGATAAATATAATTTATTCCACTACCATTTTGAAATACGGGATTTATTTCCCGAGACATCAGATAAAGAAACGAGTGGGGAGCACATGTTGAAGTAACGGACCGTGGTCTATAAATACATTAAATATGCCTAAAAGCATCAATAAATGAAGAAAACAAAATAAGCTAAACATTTTTTTTTAAACCCTCCATATTATATCATTATACAAGGTTTATAAGTTTGTAATAGGCCGAACCCGCACGACCTGGAGACAACAACGGTCTCTCACGAAACGTCAACCGAGTTATATAATTGTCGCCTATTGCAGAAGTTGGGACAATGTTAGTATTCCGCAACGATATATTCCCCGATGAGCTATGTCAACGCGTTTTCGAGCTATCGATTGTTTTGTTTAAAACAATTATCATCATTGCTAGGTCGACAAAGAACGGGAACATTTCCAAGGCCGATACTGCTATATAACGAAGTAAACATCGGGTTCAAAATACACTTTTACGTCGTCCCGGCCCGTAAAGAAACATTTTGCATAGAAACAAACATCGTTTCCAATCGAACATTTGATCAAACCTAGGTATACCCGTCCTGTGAGTCACGACAGACAATTTAATCGCACAGACATTTTTATCATTTCTAGGGAAGCCATTTTGTATAAATATCGTAGGACAGGCTTATTTGCCGGAACTCGTGCACTTACTATGTGGTCAAAAACGGAACTTTTATAAACGGTTATAATTCATATTTTATAATACCTATGTTGATTGGAAAAGTATCAAGTTCAAGGTGTACCTGTGTGTATTTTGACAGAATCATGTGAAGTTTTAAGTGGCGGTCAATTACTCTGAATAAACTTTATTGGGAACAGATTTGTTATGTATCATTAACAGGCGTGCGCCATAAACTAGTCAAGGGATTTTTCACAAAGTTAATTATCATGGTTTATCAACAAAAGGTCACCCTATTGTGGTCTAGGAATTGAATTTCGCCTGGTAAACAGGGAAATATCCGCAGTTGTATTCACTTCAAACAGCGGATGCGTACTTGAGATCCAGCCTCTTTGATACTTTTATTCAAAATTGCATGGAACCTAGTGTATATAAGTCATATTTTAACCCTTAGAATCAGGGAACCAAAATTATCGTCTGCTGTTGTTATTTATGTTGTTTTCTGTCAATAAACCATGGCAGCATGTCAGAAACTGAGGAAATAAAAGTCGGTGGGTTACATGTATATGTCCCAGCAACAGTTATGGTCATGTAGCGACGGGATCTCGGTTTGAAGTGTCATCCAACCAGGCAGCAATTAAATGGAAATAATTATAAAGTGCTGTGAGAGCATGCTTTTGATTAGGAAAACAAAATAATAATCAGCAGACGACATTTCATTCATCATTGTAATTGTTAAAGGCCCTGGGTGAATGAACTGTGAGCAAAACAGTTAATGAAAGAACATTTTACGGTAGATTTGTATTTCGGAACATATACGTATATGACCTGAACAAACTTAAAGTAATAATAAACAAAATATTATTGAAAAAATAAATAGCGTTGCAAAGCCAGTTTTGCTAAATATAGCAGTCCTATTTCCCGCGCATGACCTCGCGATTGGGGTCACATGACTGAAAACTACATCATCGGCTACGCCAGCGATACCATTCAGTTCTCGTATTGTTAGATTCGGTTAGTTTTGCTAATCTTGCACAAGTGGTGTGTGTTAAAGGCCGTGGCTGAAAATACTCAATAAATATCTTGGGGCATCATTATTCTTGAACTTAACAGCACTGCTGAAACATTTAGGGAACATTATCAGTATGCATGGGTTTACATGCGGGACGGGGGTGATTACGATCTGACACTCCTTAGGTAAACCGTTATAATGGTAGTTAATTAGTGTGAATAGACCCCAACATACTAGACATGCCACCTGTAATGGCTATCTGAAAAGCCATCTGGTGTGTGGCTGTACCAAGCAAGCCATTCTTCTGATAGCCAGCACATAAAACGTTTACTATTGCACCAGAGCACATTGGAACCTCTCTAAACCGGACACCAAGAACCACATGTGATCTCAGTTTTTATGAGTTTTTTTGTAATTTATCTGAGGTGATAATGTCTGTTCGTGATCACATAGCACGCAACTATGGCTCAGAATGATCAAATGCCCGATTTATAGTGGAACCCATCTAAGCCGGACACGCTGGGGACCTCCCAGTGTGTCCGGTTTAGAGAGGTTCCACTGTATTATACCATCAAATATTTAACAATGGAAATTGGATTGAATATATACCATACCAATCAAATGAACAGATCATGTAGTCAAATGCCCTAAAGCATAGGCATTTGGGGTGGGGTGGCGGAGTGTGTGGGGGGTATTGTTGCTCGTTTCTCTGTGTTCTGATGCTGCCAGTATAGACCAATGTCTGTTTCGCTAGTAGATCTGCATACTCTAGGAGAGAGGTGGCAGGGTTTTTGTGTTTGCCATTTCTGGCTATCTGACATAATGTTGTTTCAAATATTTCAGTATTATCATAATATATGCAAGAATAAAAGTTAAAAGCCATGTATTTGCATTGCTTTAAGCCTTCAAATGCAGGAAACGAAACGTTGTCGTCTGCTGCTGTTCTATATATTTTATTCTGTATCAGTAAAGCCATGGTTTGTCAGCACTTTAGCTGTGTATGTGGGGGGGGGATGGATTCAGGTTGTCTGTCTGTCCGTCCGTCTGTCACTAAACTTAACATCAGAGAAATATGTTCTAACTTCCATTGCCTTCATAGAACATTCTTAATATTTCACGCATGCATTCCTCTAAGGGTCTACAAATCCACGACCGTCCAACTCCTGCTGATCCTAAGGTCAAGGTCACATACTTAGTCTCTTCACAAAACATAACATAGGTGATATATGTTATAACCTTTATTTCCTTCATCGAAAATTCTTAATATTTCACACTTCATATTTCATTCCTCTAAAACTTAACATCGGATAAATCATGCAATGACAAATCCATGACCGTGTCGCCCCCGCTAAGCCCAGTGTCAATGTCACAGACCCACATACTACAAATCCCATTTAGGGGCACATGGGCCCATGCGGGGGTATTCCGTAAGCATCGCTTACTGCCAAATCTAGTTTACATTGAAAATGATTCCCAAGTTCTGCCAAAGAATGTTTTTGAGGAGACATATGAAAATTAGAAAATAAACAGCAGACAACAAAAATTAAGTCAGCATGTAAGGCGTTAGTGCTGTTAAGTTTATATAACTACATACTTATTATATAATACACGCACCATGAAATTACCAGGCCAAACTATGGAAATTATTTTTGTATTTCACACCTAAGTAACTGGAATGTTTTTTTATATGTTCATTTTGCAACTAATCCAATAGTCACAAAATGATTTTCAGAATAGTCCATTTATGAAAAGGGGGTATTTTTGTTGTTTTAATGAAAATTACTTGAGACGGCTCATCTAGATCTACATGTTTTGCCAATACCACTATACAGGCCTGTGGTATTGAAAGGGTTAAATGGAGAAATTCTTACGAACGTTTCAATGTAAATAGATGGCCAAGTGTTTCAGCGATCTTGCGACAGTCAAAAAGAGCAAGGTCGTGCTAATGGAAGGTCATTCGTTTCTGATCACTGACTCAGGCTATTGTGCTGCATAGTGGCTATACTTTTAGATCTCAAGCCATTGGAATTGACCCATACATGTAGTTTGCGAAAAGTAGGTAATTGTCACGCGAATGCCATTGCAGTGTTTTCGATTACAGTTCGGATCCAATGCACATATACATATCGCATACGAATACATGTACTTTGTACATATACATGTACATGCAAGTGGACGGCTGTTTGACAAAGATGGGTCTTACAAATAGTATTTATTTGCCATTAGTTCATACATGTAATACAAATCTAATGACAAGAACGACACCAACGGCACGTATCCCATCGCCGTGGTGGCTGTATCACAAACATGCACATTACTACGATAAGATATATGAGTTATAGGAGAATAGGGGAATGCGCATGCATCTATTGAACGATAATATGAATAAGGACAAAGATGCATATGAAGTTTCAAGTGAATCACTCATATAGTAAAGAGCTTGTAGCAGAATGAATGTACTGCAGTGGGAATTTCAGAGTTATATGACATTGACCGATGCCCAGGGAGAGGGAGCATGCTGGGCTGTGAAATGACAATATAGATGATAATAAACGTACACATGAAGTTTGAAGCCAAATAATTGTACAATAAAGAAGTTATGAGATAATGGAAAAAACATGCACCCATCTAGTGGGCGCAAATTTCTATTTTATTTGACATTGACCTTGAGCACGTGGAGTGCAATGGTGTGGTGGGGCACACGCATCTACAGGACGTGAATTTATATTTTAGTTGACCTTGCCATTGGGCATGGGGAGAGCATTAGTGTGGTGGTGAATGAAAATATGGATGATAACAAACATGCACGTGAAGTTTCAATCCAATTGGTATTAGATCAAAAAAGTTATAGGAGAATGGACAAACGCGTACGCATCGACTGGACGTAAATTTAAAAGTTATTTGACCTTGAACTTGGGCATGGAAAGGACAGGGAATGAAAGTATGGATGATAATGAACATATACACGAAGTATCAAGCCAATAGGTCATACAGTACAGAAGTTATCGGCGAATGGAAAACGTGAAGGACGGACAGGCGGACGGACGGACGGACGTACACACTGCGGTATACTTGCAAACACACTTACTTGTGCACCTGTAAATAGTCTGCACATGAAAAAAATGTTGCACACTTATCACTTGTTCGCACAAATATACCTGTCTAAAGATGGACAGACGGACGGACGGCTTTTGTATCCCATTTTTGCCACTGATAGTCATATGAAGGCAATACTCCGGAGAATTACAAGCAGTGGGCACAGAGGAGTCGGGAGCTATTGTGATGTGAAACCCGACTGCATGTGCGATGATACTGCTGTTATCTCTGGTGTGTGGCAGGACTACCAGCAACCTGGATATTTATCCAATTGTGTGTCATAATCTTGTCTGGGGAGCATGGTTGTTTGTATAACTGACCGGAGCTGAATTTAATGAGATTATTGTATGTGATGTACGTCTTCCGAAGTGCGAACGACCAAGGCCATAATATAGACTGGGTAGAATATGTGAAAATGTTCATATTAAAAGTGATGGAGGCATTTAATGTTTACGGCTGGCAAACAACATTTTAGACGTATTTATATGTTCTAAATCGATTTACGGGGTTTATCCGGCTGTATTTTCAACGGTTAAACCTTAAACTTGACAAAAATCCAAAATGGCCACCACCGAAACATGAACAAATCATTTTTGTAAAATCTAGGGTACTAAGCATGGTACAAACATAAATTAAATATATTTTTGTATGTTGTCAGGTACAAGCAATCCATTGAGGCCATTATTTAAACCTAAATATGCCAAGAAATTAAGATGACCACCATATGTGATGTACATTACAAAATAAATTGACTACAATTGAGCCATATATTCTCTGTCTTTGCAGGTGCTTGCGTAGCTGAACTGTAGCAATGGACGCCGATCAAGCATCATGGAAACGGGAAGTCCTGTTAAATTACGACAAATGTATAATATGCCAAGAAGACACTAAACAGCAAAAACTAGTTACACCTACATCTGACGGCCTAAAGACAATCCATAATCCAAGACAAGTTCGTATGAAGTTACGAAATGACAATTTTAGATCTGCAACTGATCGGCTCACTGATGCGTTAGCTGCGTGTCCTTCACCATTGACAGTATGTCACAATGGATGCCGTGCCTCCTATTTAAGTTATCATGAACTCGAAAGAGATATAACAGTTGATCAAATTCAATCTAGTTCATCAGCACCCACAGCCGTTGCTCAATCACAATAAATCCTTCAAAGAAGCAAGGTGGCACAATCAACTGGAACTTGTGCATATTTGCCAAAAAGAGACCAAGGAAAAAGTCCATCTCTTACAAGAGACGCCCGTTAGCAAACGGATCCTAGAAGCATCTAAGTATGACCTGATTTTGAGGACACGACTGGCCTGCGTAAATGACATGACAGCCGCTGATGGCAAACATCACAGTAGCTGTCATGTCGGGTTGAACTTAGGGAAGAACTGGATTCCCTTGGGCCGTCGTCATACACTGAAGCTATATCACATATGGTAGACACCCTGACATCCGAGAGGTTCCACCAGCCCATCCTTAATTGTGTCAAAGTGCTAAAAGAAGAAGACCCGAACGCAGAATTCTGGTGGGATTCCATGGTGATGATCAGCATCTTACTCTACTTCACCAGAGCACAACGTCATGGATCATGGGAACGCCACATGTATATTTTCAGGTGTATGCTTCCATTCTTCTTCAGATATGACCATGTGAACTATGCACGATGGGGTACGGTATACCTGGCTGAGATGGCTGGTTGAATGCCACTGGAAAGAAGAGTGGGGGCTTAGTCGGCATCACCCAGGTAGCTTCTTCACTTAGCCGATGGACTCTGTCCTATAACCTCAAGACCCTGATAGCATCGCACACTAAACAAATGTTCCACGTAACCATGGATGATGATGACGACGTCTACACACACAAAGTGTACCAAAAGGAAAGGAAGGAGGGATGAAAGATGAGGAGATGAAGCAAGAATGGCAACATCTCTGAGGCAGCATGGAGTGTTCCATAACAAATTTGATACACTACAGAACATGATCAACAAGGATCTGGTCACTGTCTCCATCCAGGAGTCGTTACTTGGAGCAGAATGCCTTGGCAAAGAGCAGCTTAATGAGTTTGTTGAGAAACGTATATGTCTGGCTCCAGATAATGACCAGCATGTCGATCTCAAAGCTCCCATTCACAAGAATAAAGCTCTGACATTTTCTTCACTGTACGCTGTTGTACAAGACGTCAAAGGAAAACAAAGCACGATAAAGATGGACACAAACATCTTGTAACGGCTCATAACGGCTTATAGGGCAGGCCGTGAAGTCAACTTAGACAACATCCTCCAGCATGAGCTTATATCCGTTCCGCTGTCTCTCGCCACAACCAATGGTACCCTGCATTCACCGAACAAGTCTCTGCTAGCCGACATATTAACCAAGGACGTACTGACACCACCAACTATTTCACTTGATGTACCAAGTTGCATGCTGATTGATGGTCAGGCGTTGGTGGTGGCTCTTTCGAAACCCCCAAACATAAAGACATTTGGTGAATATGTAAAGACATTTGCAACAGCTGTGTATAAAATGGAAGCCACCTTTCAGAGGATTGATGTTACGTTTGATCGTTACAGACCAGAGTCGATCAAAGCAGGAACGAGGACAAAGCGCAAGAAAGGAAAACGACCACTACGACGTCAAATCGGAAGTGAGTCAGTTCCGCTGCCATCTGACTGGTCCAATTTCATGGCACTCGAAGATAACAAGGCAGATCTTGCATTGTTACTGTCGAACTATAAGATAGATCACAGCCCTAGTGGTCAAACAATGGTTGTTGCTGGACGATTTTCCGAAGCTACGATAGTCAAGTCTTCCGACCCGACACTAGACCTGTCCATGCTTGAGGCCGATCACAAGGAAGCTGATACACGTCTAATTTTGCACTGTATTCATGCTCATATGCAGTCAATGGTTGTGTCGGTACGCGATACCGATGTCCTTGTGTTGCTGCTGGCTCACTATGACAAAATGGGATGTACGAATCTGCTGCTGAAAGCTGGCACATCAAAACATCCAAAATATATCCCAGTACATGATATTCGTCGTCAAGTACCCATCGAGCAAGTATCATCAATACTAGCTGTTCACGCAATCACTGGATGTGACAGTGTTTCTCAACTCAGTGAACACAGCAAGAAGATGGCATGGCGTGTCTTCTAGCATCACCACAGCAACTTGAGTCATCTGGGGAAGGGCCACATCACCGAAGACATCACTAAATCGGCAGAGAAGTTCATCTGTCAGCTATATGAGTACCGAAGCAGACACGTGTGACGAGGCACGAGTTAAACTGTTCTGTATAGGACGAGCACAAGAAGCTCTAACTCCAGTGTCGGATGCAACACGATTTCACATCATGCGAAGCCATTACCAAGCAAATGTCTGGATACAAGCCCACGTGCCTTCTCCAGTTCTTCCCACTGTAACATATATGGGTTGGGATCGTAAGGATGGACAGTTAGTACCGCGACTTATCTCTCTACCACCCATTCCAAAAGCATGCTCAGAGATCATGTCATGTGGATGTACCAAGGGATGCCTGAGTAGGCTCTGCAGTTGCAGAAAATTAGCTTACCGTGCATTGAAGCTTGCAAATGTCACAAGCATGGCGATGAATGTCGGAACATTCTACCTGATGGCACATTAACTCAGTTACCCTAAGTGGTTTTACACACAATAGTAATGTAATGTAACAACATAACTTTGGAAATAATTCTGAAATGCTATGCATGTGTTATTCGTGTGTTGCCATATGACATAAGCAAGTTATAAAATAATCGAAATGTTGACAACCGTTTCTGCATTATACTATTCATATGCAACAATGTACATGTAGTAATAATTAATTACGCAGCTAATTTGCATTCCTGTACACAGTTGATCAGTGACAAAATATAACCATATCTGTATCCTTGACAGTTAATATATCCCATATCAGAACCATGACATTATGATTAAATTAAATCACTAATTTATATAAGTCTCTGTATGAATCGCACGCAATCATTGATCAAATTTGCCCTAATATGGCGGCCATATTGATTTATTGGCATATTGAGGGTTAAATAATGATCTCAACGGATTCATTGTACCTGAAAACATACAAAAAGATGTTTCATTTATGTTCTTACCATGTTTGGTACCAAAGATATGACCCAAAACGAATTTTGGATTTGTCATGATTAAGGGTTAACCGTTGAAAATACAGTTGGGCAAACCCTCTAGATCGATTTAGAACATATAAATACGTTTAAAAATGTTGTTTGCCAGCCGTAAACATGAAACGCCTCCACCCATTAACATTTTCTGAAATTTGACCTAGTCTAATATTACCGTTGTGATGGTTTAAACAGTTAGCCGTAACATTTCATTATCATTTTCCAATGCTATCGATCGCGTTTCAACATTCGTAACCGTTTCCGACCAATTTCCATGAATTCTTTGAAATATCTGTAATATCATACATTTAATATTGTGACGTCATACCATACAAGTAGTGACGTAATTAGTAAGAATATAAAATGAGTAAAATGCTACAATATATTACTTTGTAATACACTTTAGTTTGAATGATTATCTTGCTTAGAACACTAGTTATCTCTATTTAATGTGGGGACATATTTTGAACCACCCTGCATTTATTGAGTATTTTCAGCCTCGGCCTTTACACCCATCAAGTTATTTGATTTCAAGTACACTATCAGGTATTTTGAAATAAGAAGAATTTACAAATATCGGCCAGATTAGCGCAGGCTGTGGTGTACGTGTAGGCCTACCAGTAAGGACACTTGTAAAATGTCTATATTTTGTTGTGAAATGGTCATATTTATTATACACCATTTAGAAAGAAGTTTCCATTATAGACGCTAGAGTAATTACATTAACTAAGTAAATTAGTAACCATCGATTGAAAAACGTGTTTAAAATATTGAAAAATATCTAGAGTTGCTTTCTGTGAAATCTGTGGCCCATGCAGTGCCTAATTATTATTGCGTACTACGTCTTTGTTGTTATTATAGGTTTGTTGTTTGTTCGCAGAAGCGACATATGTTTTGTAACTTTTTGATTTCTGCTCTCGTTTTAATGAAATGTTTACTGCCATCATGTTACTGTTATCGATTTTATATCTACAACGTACTTTTGTGACCAGTGTAGACCCTGATCAGGCTGCGTATCTTATAATTACGTCTATCTAAGCCGAACATACTGGTAATTCAATACAAAGGTAGTCTTTTATCTGACACTTTTAAAGGTTGAGGTCCCTTCTGATAAAATGGTATGTCGTCCTATGGAAACAATAATAATATTTCCGAATTTTGGTGTGTTAACTATTGTGTGTACTTGCCGCGCGATGCGCTGGTAAAAAAATCACTGCATATGTATCCGGTTTATGGAGGTTCCCTTGTATAACAGGTATTGGCGCATTACACGAATTTGGGGCACGTAGTGTATTATTGCAGATGAAAGTGAAACGTTAGCCGTTTGTCCATTTGAAACAAATAATTACTGAGCACAGCTGGAAACCGTATGGTCAGTTTGCAAGCAGCGGCAAATGGCACGGTGCTAATTTCACAATCGGATACTTGATACACCGATAATCTATTCCGGAAGAGGCATTAGCTATGCCAATGAGAGACATTAGTGGATTATCTCCCTTATCGCCGATAGGCGGCGCTACGCTCACATTGGTCCTACTGTCACTTCCTGCTTAGAAATCAACATTCAATCACATCTCGCTTACAAAATCTTCAAAATGTCATCTAAATTCGACTCGCTACACCTGAATCAGTTGAGAGATGAACTGAGAAAACGGCACGCGAAGACGTCGGGTCGTAAGAAGGAGCTGATTGAGAGGTATGTGTAAAAATAAGCCGCGTATTCAATGTAAACATTGTGTAAACAACTTGACCCATATTGAACAGCTGTTGAATGATATTCTTTGTTCGTCAAAAGAAGGCACGTTTATGCCGAAAATGCCAAACAAATATGCTTGATGATGTTGTTTTATGGGAACCTGGTCAAGACGGCCCCAAACCAAAATGGCACCAGTCAAAACGACCCCATGATATAAATATTTTATGAGAGAAAGAAGATATATTAAAAAAATAGCTGTTTCATAGTTGCTTGTTCACACTATTTCCTTTGGATACAACTTTGATTTATATTGTTGGGTAATTATTTGCGGTGAAAATAGTTTTACATGTTAACTGGTACATGACTATGTACATAGCTTAATACATTCTTTGAATCACCGTCTTTTAAATGCATAGCAATTATGTAATAGATAAATGACGAGTTTAACTTACACGCGACATTCTTGTTTTACTATATTTATGTGCCGTTGACGATAGTCAGGATTTATTACGTTTTGCACCTGTATGTCCGTCCGTCTGCCACACTTACGTTTAGGTGAAACCACTTGATGGATTTCAAAAATATTTTTATGCATGTGTGCCCTGTGCTTATGACGTGTTATGCACCCACCTCTGGTCCGTATGACCAAGGTAAAGGTCATTATAACAAAATGTTCACCTTGTACATTTCGGTGCATTTAGGTCAAAGCTGCCACAGGGCGCATCCTCGTGTTTTACAGACACACATCTCTTGTTTTTTTTTCTCTGATTTCTATTTAAAGCCTAGAAATTTGGTGTTCTTTAGAATCAATCATCTCGACAGGACGATTCTAAAGAACTCCAGACTTCAATGTTCTGTTGAAAAAGGAATGAAATGTACCAAAATTTAGTCGTAATTTGATATTATAGACAAATGTCATTACTAACAACAGTTTATAATATCATAAAACACTTTATAATTTCAGACTGGATGCCTATGACAGAAACTCAAATTTTGGGAGACCCGACAGTCCACTTCAATCAGAGTATGCTATGAAGGTGCCGGACCCCGTGAGCTACCAGGATCTGAACAGTGACAAGCAGTTTGCAGCAGTGTCAATGGAGGGCATCGTGTCTTATCTGGCTACCTTCGAAAAATACTTTGACAACACTCCAGTCAGTATGTACAAAGAAAAATATCTGTGCTACATTCGAATGCATGACTCGGAGGACCAGGACTGCTACTTTGTTAAGAGTGCATGTCGAGCTGAAATGAAGAAGTCTGTCGTCTATCTTGTCGACATTCGTGTATCGAGAGAAGGAGAGGTTCTTGAATCTCAATGTGAATGTGGTGCAGGGATGGGCCCAAATGCACACTGTAAACATGTATGCACAGTGTTATATGCATGTTATATATTCGGTGTAACTGGTTCTGTGAATGTTGAAAGTACATGTACTGAAAAGCTGCAGTCATTTCATCAAGTGAAAAAGTACACTGGTTCACCTTCAAAGGCTCGTGACCTTGAAATGCCTGGAGCAGACGAAAGCACAAGTCTTAGGTTTGATCCTCGACCGGAAACGTATCGCGGTGTGCCAAGTCGTATGAGGCCCACTTCAGAAATGCGTGTTTAAACTTTAGGGTATTTCAAAGATGCCAATATTCCAACTGTTTGAGCCAGCAAACACCAGGGCAATGGCCCATGATCATGACTATTTATTTCACACACATGAACAGACATTTCTTGAACACATAGGTTTTAGTGAATATTTCTAGTGACCGAATTGAGAATATTGAAAAAAGAACGCGAGGTCAGTCGGCAAACGAGTTGTGGAGAGAAGAAAGGAGCAAGCGTATCCAATCTTCAAATTTCGGAAGAATATGCAAAGCAACAGACAGAACCGACTTTAATAAGTTGGCGGAGAGCCTGTTGGAGCCGCAACAATTTACGTCTAAGGCTACTGATCATGGCAAGAAATATGAAAAGGTGGCAACAAAGGAATACGAACGACTTCACCACTGCCATGTGCACGAATCGGGAATCTGGGTATCAAAAACTATGCCCTTCCTAGGTAGTTCTCCATGAATGGAATAATTACAAAGGATGTGATCTGGAAGTTAAATGTCCATACACACCTAAGGACAAACCAATTACACCAGTACTGTGTCATATCTGAAATCACAAAGAAATAGTCTGGAACTGATAAAAATAATAATTATTTTATCAGGTACAAGGCCAGTTGTTTTGCACTGGCAGGCGATACTGCGACTTTCTTGTGTACACTCTGGCCGATGTGAAATGCATACGGATTGAAAGAGACAATGCCTTCATTTCCAGTATGATTAAAAAACTTTCGGATTTTTATTCCAAATATTTTGAACCTGCCATGTTGGCTAAATTTTATTACAAAGATTAAAATCATTCATAACGTGCAAACTTTAATCTGACTGTAATGGGCACACTGTATTCTGGCAGCTTGTTTATAATATTGGATTTCCACGTGACACACTAATTGCCAATACTATGTTTTCTCCAGTTTGTATGTTATTGGCTATTGTTGTGTCACATGATCTGTTGGTTTTATAAACATTTTAGATGTAAACAATCTGTCGGGATACAGTGGGTGACCTGTTACTACATGTAGTTTGTGTTCAATGACTTAAAAAAAAGAAATCAATACACATATCGGTGTGAAATATTTCTTGTTGTAATATTTATATAATAGCATAACTATCAGAGCTCCATATCAGCTACGTTTTTTTTCACTAAAGTTCAGAGCTTCAGATAAGGAATTAGTAATTGAGTATTTTCACTCCATGATATCTGAAGCAATTGGGTATTTCAATATTTTAATTGGGTACTGTTTACACATCTACAGACAGCAATTATTGAATAATTTGCCTCAAAAATGAAAACATGTCTTGGCATTTCATTAGAATTGTCTCCTTGGAGACAATTCTAATGAAATACCAAGATGTGTTTTCATGGAAAATAAGAAAAATACGCTATATTTGTAGTCTGTTTATTGTTTTCTGTAGCATGATAAAGGTACCACAAATTTGTTATTGCTTTTTGATACTCGCTACTTCTGATTTTTTGGGTTTTTTATTTTTTTGGCAATTTAATTGGGTATTTACGCAAATATGCAGCTTATCTGGAGCTCTGATAGTTTTCAGATCTTTGTTTTAAAACACAGAAATGTGTTGTTATTTATGAGACGATTCTAAAGAACCCCAAACTTCTTTGTTCTTTTGAAAAATCAATGAAATACATTGTATACCCAAATATATTCATAAAGATGCATCTTATCTGGATCTCGGATAACAAATAGTGCAGATCCTGATGAGACGGCACATTACGAGCTGGCTCGTCCGGATTTATGCTGTTTGCAAACATTGGCCTCTATAGAGGGCTGTGGGCTTGAAAGTGTTAAGCATGCTTTGGAATGATGCAAACTCTGAAATTACATAGCATAAAACATATGAAAATTATTTCAGATGACAATTTTGACTCTGTGGCAGTCATTGGCTGTACTAAAATTTTCATTGTTTTGGCAAGTCCTATTATTCGTTCGATGTGGACACGTTTACTCGAAATTTCTCCGATCACAAGTACAGTTTGACCATTCATTCTATTTTTTTTCTTAAAAAAATGTTGGTATGTTTATTGATACATCACGTGGTGCAAAAAGGTCCTGTACATTAAATCCCTTATCTGCCATTATACTGTGTTTTGGTCACAGAGATGCAGTAATGGACTGCGTTCAGTTATTTGTCGGTCACTGGCACTTTTCCACCATATGCATCGGAAACAAATGAAACCAGTCCACCGGGTGAAGCTCCTACTAAAACTTTAACAGTGTTACGGTTTTTATAAGTTGAGAATGTCTTTTGTTGAGATTTCGGATTTTTTTGGCTTTTTTTTATAGGACACTCGGTTCCATCAACAATTATTCTAGTTTTTGGAAAATACCGCTTGAATCCAGATGGAGTAAACAGTCGAACCAGTTGTAGTGATGGCCAAATGTTCACCTCCTTCCATTGTAGAGCCATAAAGTTAATCCAGGTGATTACAACATTAATCACAACCAATTCAGACACCCCAAACATTCTCGAAAGTTCAAAATTTGTTGTGCGTCTACGCAACTTCATTAACACCATGAAAAATTGATCGGGAATGTCAATTGTAACAACATTATGGTATATATAATTCAAACAATATGCTGCAGGGCCCAGTGTATGAAGAACAAAATAAAACTTGAATATGTTTTCGAGGCCTGTATAGAAATGAACTCCTGCACTGTCTTTCCTAAAATTTTCAATAGAATACATGCGCTGTTTAGGGGTTTGAGTTGGAACCGAAACAAACTCTTTTTTTTGCACAGTCATTATCATTAATGAGTGGTTTGTCGTCACACGTTTCATCAACAAGAATTTCAGCACAGGAACTGACATCGTCAATATAACTATCCCCTTTATCACCATCATCTGTGACATTATTCGTAATATCGTCCAATAGTTTTCTGCGTTTATTGGACCTCTCCTCGTAACGTGATCGCCGTTTTCTGTGACATTCTTCCATTTTTTTTGGTGGACCAACTGAATCGGCTTGGAACTGCCGTCTTCTTCAGGTTCGCCTTTCTACAGCTGTCCCTGAAAATATACAATCAAGAAATTTATTAATTTCACACAGCCATATGGTGCTTCCTCACATGAGACAAGGTTCTTCGATGATTAAATGATGTTTTATCATGACTCTTACGCGAAACAGGAGAGAGATACTGTAGGTTATTATAGGAATCAGGGGCCCGTTTCAATAAACTTCGTACGACTAAAATGTTCGTAAGTGCAAATTTTAGGATCGTCTGTAAATTTAAATTGATGGATTTACATTTATTGAGCATAGGCTGCATATGCAGCCTATGCTCAATAAATGTAAATCCAATAATTGTTTACAAGAAAACATTAAGGTGATATTTACAGACTATCATAAATTAATTTTGCACTTACAAACATTTTTACTCTTACAAAGTTTAGTGAAACAGCCCCCAGAAGCAGCACTGCAGGTACTCAAGGTAATCCACGTAATTATGGTGTACGAACGTGGTCAAAACAAAATGTAAATGTATAGCTGCACCTGTAAGTTTAGTTTTGACCCCGTTCATACATATGGTGTACAAACGGGGTCAAAACTAAATTGTATTCTTTACAGTGCAGCTGTATTTCTTTTTACAGGTGCACCTGTATATTTGTATAGCTGTACCTGTAAATTTAGTTTTTTACATACGTAATCAAGTTTTTTGGAATCTACCATGTAAAATTACATAATTTCTTCCATTAATTGTGCAAAACTGTAGAACATAAAAATTTACATGGGAATTAGCCCATATGCTTTCAAACTCAAAGCAGGTTTTAGCACAGAAATTGATAAAATATTCAAAAGCAGCAGACTGCATTTTTTTTCCTGCAGCAGCATAAGGAATTTATGATTTCCGATAGAAGTTTAAAAACCAATAGGCACATTTTGGACTTGATTTATTTATCAAATTGCGTGCTAAATGTATGGGTACGTTTTGATCCACACCATTTGGGGGCGTGTTGGCTTGGGTACGTTTGACGCGGCGGCGGTGTTTACATCAACGCAACACGTTGTCACACATCACGCTATACATGTATGTATGCGCGCATGAAGCAGGCAAATAGCGAATAATTAAGTTAAAACATACCGTGAAATGTGATTGTGATGTAGTCCTCATCCGTAAAGTGATCCCGACATACGTAGCAGTATTTGCTTGGAGGAGACCATTTCTCGAACTTGCTTGTTCCGGGTCCATTTTTGCCACGCCTGATTGCCTGAATCCACTTTTCCCGGCGTAATTCATTAGCTGGTAGAATATGACTACCATTGTTGCGACATTCGGGTACAACACAGTTTGTTTCCGGCATTTTATTAATTAAAAGTTTTGACAGATGTTCGCTTGATCGATTCTATTGTTATGAATACAGTCGGAAGATAGCCGAGGTAGATCGAATGATAGGACCAATGTGAGGGCAGCGCCGCGAAGTCTGCGATTACGAACGACAACTCACTAATGTTTCTCATTGATAGGGCGGAATTGAAGGCGGAATTTTCCAAAGTTTACCCATTCTAATACTACACTTGTACAGTTTAAAACAAAAAGATGATCAGTCATCATTTATCGTTTATAAAACAAAATGTTTATCATCAGAAATATTTAGCCGCATACGGTGTACAAGAGCACAGTTGTATATAGTCGTGGTAATAAGCCAAGCAACGGGTTCGAAACCCTATTTAAAGTGTAGGGTGGAGAAAACTCCAAATGAGAACTGAATATCTACATAAAACAATAATATATTCAGCTTGATATTAGAACACGAGTCCCCAGTGACATTGACCTCGGTGCAAATTATATACGTGTATTCATGACCGTATCCATAGTAAAAAGGCAGCGGAGCAATTCAAATGTTAAAATGTTTTGTGCACTAGTGTAGTAGAAATTATAGTATATAACCAGCAACTTCCGCTGAACGGCGTCTGCTGCTAGTGATCAGTCATATTAAACGTTTCTATTATTTTAGATGCCATGGCGCGTGTTGTAATAAACTGAACAGCGATTTGAAAGCGCCGCTACACTCCCGCCTGCGATTCTCTTACCAAGAATTGCAATCCAGCGGTCCTTGAATTGCAATTCGTCCCCTTTGAAATTGCAGTCTAATTGCCGTCCAATCGCGGTCCCGTTTTTGCGGTCATTCTTTCGCGATACCGTTTGTGCGGTCATTATTTCGCGGTCCAGTTTGTGCGGTCATTCTTTCGCGATGCCGTTTGTGCGGTCATTCTTTCGCTATTTGCGGTCAAAACTTACCGTATCATCGTATAGTACAGTTTGTTTACATTATAGCTTTTATTATACAAACATACGTTATCTGTTCGTATATAGGATATATCCGTACGGATATGGTAAGAATATACAGTGGGTCA
This sequence comes from Conchocele bisecta, assembly GCA_029237695.1. Lineage (NCBI taxonomy): Eukaryota > Metazoa > Mollusca > Bivalvia > Lucinida > Thyasiridae > Conchocele > Conchocele bisecta. The sequence continues at coordinate 54,077,160 of CM055275.1, read as the reverse complement.
TCGTGCGATTAAAATATACCAATGCACCGGTTCATTTCGAATGTAAACATCCGGTTTTCAATTCGATCATCTGCCACAATTTTAAGTTTTTCAAAATGAATAAATGTTCAGTTTTACGATACAGAAACAATTTAAAACTGAGGATTGTGAAGTACGGTATCACAGTGCATATACATGTGTGTTCAATACAGTAATTCATCAGTAATTCATCATTGTATTCCGCACCACCGCCGGGGACACACAACAATGATCCCCCACACACACCAGCCATCACTTGGCGTTCTAAAAGTTCCGGTCTATATCCCACAGTGGGAACAATGTGTATCACCACCACCACCAGTTTTTGTCTATGACTACACTACACCCCCACCCCCCCCCCCACCGACCACCACTTCTGTGGCCGACAGATCAAGTGCTAAAGTAGTCCTGGTGCGATGGGGAAGCAGGTAAAAACGCCCCCAAGTCAAATAGCCCCCAAGTCAAAACGACCCCATTTTCGTCAAAACACCCCCATTTTTGGTCAAAACATCCCCAAAAAACATCCCATAATCGATGGCCGACTGATCAAGTCCTATTATAGTCTTGGTGCGATGGCCGACTGATCAAGTTCTAAACTAGTCGTGGTGCGATGGCTGACTGATCAAGTTCTAAACTAGTCATGGTGCGATAGCAGACTGATCGAGTGCTATTCTAGTCCTGGTGCGATGGCCGAGTGATCAAGGGCTAAACTATTCCTGGTGCGATGGTCGACTGATCAAGTTATAAACTAGTCCTGGTGCGATGGCCGACTGATCAAGTTCTAAACTAGTCCTGGTGCGATGGTCGACTGATCAAGTTCTAAACTAGTCATGGTGCGATGGCCGACTGACCGAGTGCTATACTAGTCCTGGTGAGATGGCCGACTGATCAAGGGCTAAACTAGTCTCGGTGCGATGGCCGACTGATCAAGGGCTAAACTATTCCTGGTGCGATGGTCGACTGATCATGTTCTAAACTAGTCCTGGTGCGAAGGCCGACTGATCAAGTTCTAAACTAGGCCTGGTGCGATTGCCGACTGATCGGGTGCTATACAAGTCCTGAGGCGATGGGCGACTGATCAAGGGCTAAACTAGTCCTGGTGCGATGGCCGACTGATCAAGGGCTAACCTATTCCCGGTGCGATGGCCAACTGATCAAGTTATAAACTAGTCCTTGTGCGATGGCCGACTGATCGAGTGCTATTATACTAGTCATGGTGCGATGGCCAACTGGTCAAGGGTTAAGCTAGTCCCGGTGCGATGGCCGACTGATCAAGTGCTAAAGTAGTCCTGATGTGATGGCCGACTGATCAAGTTCTAAAGTTCTAAATTAGTCCTGGTGTGATGGCCGACTGATTGAGTGCTATACTAGTCCTTGTGCGATGGCCGACTGATTAAGTGCTAAAGTAGTCCTGGTGTGATGGCCGACAGATCAAGTGCTATACTCGGCATGGCCGACTGATCACGTGCTATACTGGGCATGGTGAGATGGCCAACTGATCAAGTGCTATACTGGGCATGGTGCAATGGGCGACTAATCAAGCGCTATACTACTTGTGGTGCGATGGCAGACTGATCAAGTGCTCTACTAGTCCTGGTGCGATGACCGACTTATCACGGGCTAAACTAGTGCTGGTGCGATGGCCGACTGACCAAGTTCTATACTAGTCCTGGTGCGATGGCCGACTGATCAAGGGATACACTGGTCCTGGTGCGATGGCCGACCTGATCAAGGGCTAAACTAGTCCTGGTGCGATGGCCGACTGATCAAGGGCTGAACTAGTCCTGAAGCTATGGCGACTGATATAGTTATATACTAGTCATTGTGAGATGGCCGACTGATCAAGTGCTAAACTAGTCCTGGTGCGATGGCCGACTGATCAAGTTCTAAACTAGTCCTGGTTCGATGGCCTACTGACTGAGTGCTATATTTGTCCTGGTGCGATTGCCGACTGAACAAGGGCTAAACTAGTCCCGGTGCGATGGCCGACTGATCAAGTGCTATACTCGGCATGGCCGACTGATCACGTGCTATACTGGGCATGGTGAGATGGCCAACTGATCAAGTGCTATACTGGGCATGGTGCAATGGGCGACTAATCAAGCGCTATGCTACTTATGGTGCGATGGCAGACTGATCAAGTGCTCTACTAGTCCTGGTGCGATGACCGACTTATCACGGGCTAAACTAGTGCTGGTGCGATGGCCGACTGACCAAGTTCTATACTAGTCCTGGTGCGATGGCCGACTGATCAAGGGATACACTGGTCCTGGTGCGATGGCCGACTGATCAAGGGCTAAACTAGTCCTGGTGCGATGGCCGACTGATCAAGGGCTGAACTAGTCCTGAAGCTATGGCCGACTGATATAGTTATATACTAGTCATTGTGAGATGGCCGACTGATCAAGTGCTAAACTAGTCCTGGTGCGATGGCCGACTGATCAAGTTCTAAACTAGTCCTGGTTCGATGGCCTACTGACTGAGTGCTATATTTGTCCTGGTGCGATTGCCGACTGAACAAGGGCTAAACTAGTCCCGGTGCGATGGTCGACTGATCAAGTGCTATACTAGTCCTGGTGTGTGGCCGACTGATCAAGTTATAAACTAGTCCTGGTGAGATGGCCGACTGATCAAATCACATGCCATAATAACTAGATGGCCATGGCCTGCATGTCGTGCCCGCCGAGGCATTTGATAGCACAAACATTTGTTTTATTGCAACAAAGCTTTAGCCCGTTGACATAAAAACATGCCGTAAAAATTTCCACGCTCTGTCTGCAAGCGGGCCCTACACAAACTTTAAGGGAAATTTCAAAGTAATGTGACCGTGAGCACATATAAATAATAATGAAAATGTGGGTGACAAATACACAGTATGTGAAGTTTCGAGTGAATTGGTGTTGAAGCAGTTTCAGAGATATAATGTTATTAAAGGTACAGCACTGAGTAGGCACAAAATGTTCTTTATATCAGAGACATCATCTGAGACATTTTCGGGCAAAACAAACATTAATTCACCATCAATACACATATGTATTGGCATTATTATACATTTTATATCAGACGTAAATTTCCACGCTGCTATCAGGGGCGATAACCGTGTTTCCTTAAAATGCTACCAAGACATTACTATTTATTTTTTGATGTACAATTATCATACTTTATAATCTGTCGAAAACAATACTTTTTCAGGGAATCACATTTAATTAGTATAAGTAATTAAAAAATAGCGTGCCTCATTTGAATATGAAAATAGCTTGATACCACTGCTAGTCATTATCAGTAAAATAAATATTACTGAATGATTATATATGGATAGCGGGCACACGTAATTTTTAGAACTGATGGAATAGTGACACAATTATACACTTATTTAATTGCAATAAAGAACAGTTTGTGCCTACTGCTACTGAGTGGGCATGTACCTTTAAAAACTTTCACCTTAAATAAAAAAAAATTAACCGGACGCACGAAGTGACGTACATATGGATTTATGTACGTATGTAGGCCAATGTGACAACTATCTCGCACTGTCCACATGCACGCATGTCAAAAACTTTGAGGTAAATTTCAAAGTAATTTGACCTTGATATTGGGCAAAGGGGTTGCAGGGGTTGAGCTTAGAATGAAAATATGGATGATGATAAACACACATGTGAAGCTTCGAGTGAATTGGCGAAGCTGTTTCTGAGATATAGTGTTCTTAAAAACTTTAACCTACGGTAAATAAAAATCAGAAGGCCATGGCCCGCATGTCGAGCCCACCGAGGCATTTGATGGTTTCGGAGTATATTTATTTGAAGTTTGAATTAAGGTATGTAAAAGCATTAACGCAAATTTGAAAGTCATTTCACCTTGATCTTGGGCATGTGGGTCGCATGCGTCGGCTATAATATGAAAATATGGATGATCATAAAGAATTATCTGAAGTTTGAAGCAAATCTGAGTAAGTGTTGTGGAGATATAAGGTATGCAAAAACGATAACACAAATTTCAAAGTCGTTTGACCTTGACCTTGGGGCACAGGGGCCGCATGAGTGGGACACATAATTGAATATATGGATGATGACTAATAAGCATTTGATGTTTCAAGGCAATGACTTAGGATATGGTATTTAAAAACATACACCGATTTCGGACGGACTGACGCACGGACGTCATTGTGATCACTAAGTCTCGCCTTCCGCAAGGAGGCTCGGCAAAAAAACTACGGATGGACGTCAATCCGCAGACTATATCGCACTGTCCGCAGTCGGTCGCGACAAAAATTTTCTAACCACTTTTTAAAGGTGCATGCCCACTCAGTAGGCTAAACATGCTCTTTATGGGAATTAAATAAGTGTATAATTGTCACTATTCCACTAGGTATAAACATTACGAGTGCCCGCTATACAGATATAATCATTTGGTAATATTTATTTTACTGATAGTGACGTGCGATCGGTATTTTCATGTGCAAATGGGGCATGATATTTTATAATTATTTATACTAATTAAATGCATCAACTGCAAACAAAATTGACAGATTATAAAGTATGATCATTGCACATCAAAAAATAAATACAGAGAATAAATAGTAATGTCCGTTAACATTTTAAGGAAACACGGTTATCGTCCCTGATATCAATATGGAAAGTTTCTTCTGATATAAAATTTATAATAATGCCAAACAATATGTGGGTAATGGTAAATGATTGCTTAAATGGCCAGAAAATGTATCCGATGATGTATTCGACATATATAACATGTTGTGCCTACTGAGTGGGCATGTACCTTTAACGCTAGCTCCGCACTGTCCCGTGAGACCTATGCATGTGTTAAGTTTCATAAAACATATTGCAAAGGGTGTTTGCGTTATGCTCCGGACAAATCAGTGCGCGAAAAAACAAAGGGAGATAACTAAACTAGAAAATGTGTTCATAGAACACGGATCCCCCACATATCGCTTTGATAGTAAACAAGGCAAACTTCAAGTGTCCAGAAGGGAGAGATCATCCATGACACGTGGTTCGAATAAAAAATCGAAATAAACTTTCCGCATCTACTCATCATAAGGAAGCTACATATTGAATTTCAGTGCTGTAGCTATTACAAAAGTTTTACGAGTTACAAGGCAAAAATTTCAAATTATAATAAAAAAATGGGGAGATAATCCATGACACGGGGGTCGAATCAAAATAAACTTTGCAAATTTACTCATCATAAGGAAGCTACATACCAAGTTTCAGGTGTGTAGCTATTAGGGTTTAAAAGTTTTACGAGCTACAAGCCAAAATTGGAAAATTCTAACTTGAAAAGGGGGAGATAATCCATGACCATGGGGTCGAATCAAACATACATGTACCAAGTTTCAGGTCTGTAGCTATTACGGTTTAAAAGTTTTACGAGTTACTAGGTTGTTGACGGACGGAAGAACGGACAAGGGTAACACAAAATGCCCCCTCCACTATCGTGGTGGGGGCATAAAGATTAGTGAGGCAAAAGTGGTCATAACTTACCTTAATTCATCAGTTACACATCAGACGATGAATGAACTTTAATTCTGGTGTAGAATATTAAAGTTATTCATTATGTTCAATAGTGCTGCTTTGACATGACGTGAAATTAAAACATGCATGACATGATCTGGAAGAATAACCACAGTCCAAGCACGCATATTCAGAATGACGTCTGTCGGTTCTTATCCAGCTCCGATTTCTGTCACCTATCCACTAAATCCAGAATCCAACATTGTCGCAAATTTAATCCTCTTTGTTGGTGTAACTTAGAACAAAATGTCACTTAGTATATTATCCAATGCGGGTGGTAATCTCTTGTTCCTCTAAATAAATGTGTCCAACAATCCCTGTAGCTGCTGTCGTGATAACAAATGTTAAAGGTTCTGTCAGCGCCTCACATATTGATCTTAATATCCACCATTTTGATTCCAAGTACCAGAATAATGATGTTTCCATGCGCCGTCGTAGTGTTACCTGTCAGATTCCGTTGTTTATTTGATCAAATTGATGGACAAATTTGTGTCTGCTAATGTCGCCAAGAGCATAATCTGTGATGTTGACTGTAATAATTTGGCACAACTTCTAACTTGTGAATTTTTGGTTGATTGAAGTGATCACTATGGTGAATAAGTGTGTATTTGTGCCCGGTTTGCTCAGTAGGTAGAGCGATGGTGTGGTAAACCAGAGATCCCCGGTTCGATTCCGGGCTGGTGCGCATCTTTCTCACCCTGTGATATTTAGCGCCCAATGTAGTTGCGGGAAGTAACTCTGCAGAATACTCCCGCATCGTCCGTACCAATAGTTATGGTGCTCTCCGTAGGTTTCCTCTGCAAAGTACCAAATGACATCTGATTTGCATGCACTTAAACTTAATTGCGACATATTTTCTGTATTTTTTAATTGAAAGAAATGTCAGTATTATACTTATTCATTTCTGTGTGATAAGTACAGAAAGATATGTCACAATTAACAGCTAAAGCGCGAATGAGATCCGATTGAGTACTCTGCAGGAAAAACCTATGGAGCACCGTAACTCTGGGTACGGACGATAATTGAGTATTCTGTTGCCCAGCGAAGGACCGCGACTGATAAATACTCCCAAAATTGTACCCAAACATATGGAATTCGGAGACAAATATTAAACATGGAATTCGAGGACGAATTTCAATTTGGCGGAGAAGAATGTCACAGTACGCAACTGACTATGGGGATGAAGTGTGTATGATCTGTGCCTTGTTAGCTTGCTCGGTAGAGCCATGGTACGGTAAAGATGAGGTCCCTGGTTCGATTCAAGGCCGTTATTTATCTTTCGCACTCTGTCACACAAGTAAACCGTTTTATTTTAAAGAAATGGCTATCACCGGAATAAATATTATCTTCACAAAATTTGATTTGGGCCAATAGAAATCAACAACCAGAACAGAACGTTTGCAGTAATATAAATCTAATTCCAAAATAAACGTTTAGTTTTCGTTTTATGATCAGGTTTCGAAAATTAAAATATGCTTTTCTTTTAAAATTATTATCAATATGTTCACCATATTATTATGGTATATGCAATTCACAGTCTCCTTGCAGCTTGAAATTGAAAGACATTATGAAAAGTTGTGTTGATCTCAGAAATTGTCATGTCGACTATAGGATCGCGTCGAAATAATGTTAACAGAATAGGAAAACGTAATTTGATGCCGACGAAAAAGTAAACAAAACGCAAAGTTGATGCTTAGTTTTGCAATATTATACCGTAGACCACACATTATAATTTGATTTTATATGAAAATAAATATATTGTGAGTATGGTGGTGTCTATTAATGTGTTCTTGATATTCAGAACGGTAGTGACGACATTTTTTTTTGTCCAATAAATTGTTAAAGTCAATGTTTCACTGTTTGTCTCGCATTAACCCACCGATTTATATTTGCGCACCAAATAAACAGATCACCAATACAGCTGACTTTATAGTCACTTTGAATGAAATAGATGGGATAAACTTTTGGATTGGAACACGGATACGTTTGTCAACTATTTCGATGTTATTGCCGCATTATTCAAGCAGAGCGGTCCGCTGGTTTGACCACAGAGCGTAGCGTAAAGCGGTCATTCTTTCGCAGTTTAAAGACAAAAAGGAGCGTAAACTGCAATTAAAAGTGGAGCGCAGCGCTAACTGCGCTATAAGTATTGCAATTCCGCAACCAACTCTTTGGACCGCAGTCACATGATTGCAGTCCGATTGCGGTCCAATTGCTATTAATGGGAACGCGAATTGCAATCCTGCGCTCCAGGAATTGCAATTCGCCTGGTAAGAGAACCGCAGGCCACTCTTTTGATAATGTTATATTTTATAGATGAAATAATACAGAAATAAGCATTAATTAAATCTGCATAGCATGCAATATTAATGTGATAACATAATAAACAAACTGCAGAAGAAAAGTAAACTGTAAGTTTGAAATGTATATGTATAAAATGTCCCAGCTGGTAATAACGGTTAAATAACGGGTAAATCAGTGAGTGTCTATAATTAAATCATACTCTTGTAGACATGACACGATTGTAAATCTAATTTCGGAATGTATTATGTGACAATATGGATGTTCATTTGTATAAAAAAAGTGAAAGAAATCTATACTTTTTCTTTTAGCAATGAATGTGTTGTTTACTCATATGATATCATATCAAGATTCATGTACATCATACATGCATGTATTAGTTGGTATTATGTATTATGGCACCTGTTAAGCATATATATCAAGAGTCCGAAAGAAAGAAAAATGTGATTTGGCCATGCGGAATGGTGTTTCGTTACTAAGTAATGCCTGTGTGCAATATGAAGATATTAGCGGTAGGCAAACAGAAATAATAGGTGATTTGAGAAACTCTTACAAAACTTTCAAAACATAAACAGACAGACATTGCAATTAAACTATTTTCCTATTATGTTGTATCCCTGTCTATGCACATCTGAGACCCAGTACCTTTTTGCTAAGATATTATCTCCGGAGATCTGAAAGATTGCAGTTTTATAACTGTTTAATTATCCCAATCAAATCATGATGTATATAATCTGATTATAAAGTGTGTTTTAGATCCTATGATCTGACCATTGGTCAGTTGAGCAGCTATAGCTATCTGACATCTAGCAACAACCCATGTGGTTTCACAGTTGTATGTATTGCGAGCAAATGGTGTAAAACAAATAAGCACTCCAAGAAATGAGGTTTGATTTGAGAACAAGAACACACATTAATATAATAGATAACTCTAAATTGAAGCCACCGTAATTAAGAATACAAATCTGTTTGGGTGTCCGGTGTGGAGAGGCTCTACTGTATATTCAATTGCAGTTTATTTAGGATACATTTTCATGAAAAATATTGTTATATCCTGTTTATTTCAAAATAGAAGTATAATGTATTGTGGTACCATTCATTTGAACCATCTCAGTGACATATTTCAAATGAGTGGTGCTAACACACCATGATTATATATCATGGATATCGATGTGTATTACCTGTATGTGGGGTCCTTCAAGTCATTACGTCTCAGATGTGCGCAAAACGTGATGAAGCGAATTACTGTTTGTTCCACATGTTTCTGCCGACGAACATTTTAATATTAAATGCAATAAATCTAAAAAATATATAACAAAAAGGTCACCCTTCCATTTACTTATTTCATGAAATTCGAATATATATGGGCGGCGCTTAAAACCGGTGAAAACCGGCCTTAATGACAACATTTTCGATTTGCACCTTTTTACATTTTTGGATGCGGACACCTTTCACAAACAATATGCTGAAAAGGAAATGCAAATATGTTTCATAGTTTTTGTTTTATGTCACATTTTGTAGCACCATGTCAATCACGCAAGGAAATAAAAGTAACATAATCGAGAAAATGACGTTATTAAAACGCTGACGTGTGTACAATGCAACACAACAGCCTACAGTAGAAATGCGTGTTCATAGACTTATTGCCAGTGCTTGCTGTAAACTGTATTTGCTGATGATAAGTTTTACTAAATGTATCTACAAGTGTTAGTATGTATACTATCAAACATCGAACAGAATACAACTATGATATGTACATGTAGTGAACAAACCAAACGCACCCTATCAATGTTAAACTATAATTAGCCGACATGTGACCTCGTAATTTGCTACTATCGCCAACTATCACAGATTATGCATATGCATGTACCGTCAGAAAGATACATTGTAATTATTTGAGAATTGAGTTCAGAATCTAATTGACGTTTTTTACGTAACAGTTAATTGTGACGTCATTTATTGATGTAGACATTACGTCACTGATCAAGGATCAAACACAAACAACTAAACGACATTCCTGCTGTTTGAAATTGAAAAAAATATGTGACTAATTCTGTAGAAATGAATGGCCTGATTTGGAAATTTGGTTAGAATTTGGATAGGGCCTATATGGCTGCCATATCAATGACTTCAGCGCCCGGTGGTGCATAGAGGGTAGTCAGACACACCCGGGGAGTTTTAAACAAATTAAAAATCGATGTCCATACCCGACTCTCGGAATTAAATTTACATCTCAGAAAGCGGCAGGAACGTTTTCCTGTGTAGCCAATATGACTGTCGGACGGTCTTGTGTACATGTACCTCGTATTAGCAGGTAGGAGGTCTATGCAAAAATCCTGCGCAGACCCCCACTCCCTCGGCTGCCCACCGCCGCGCCACTGCCCCAACACCGAGAGTGCAGATATTGTTATATTAGGCGTGTCCGCTTAAAACACTTATTGTGTGGGCTACCCGTCTCGATCCTGGCTATGAATTTACTGCCGGTACTGATTTTGTATATAAGATTCTTCAAATTTTAAAAATGTACGCATTTATCATTTTATCAAGAGTACTTTGTAGATTCCTTCATATTTTTGTATTTGCGTGACTGATGCCCGCGCGACAGCATGCGTATTTATTTAGTAAGTGGAATGTATAGTTGTTAAAATCAAAAGTGGCCAACAGAACATTCAGGGCAAAATTATCCATTACTGTGTATTTTTTAATGTGTGTCGGTTTGAATATTTGATAATGGGTTTACCATTTGAAAACAAATATATATACATGTACATAAACCTGTCAATGTCGGGGAAATGTATCGATGTGACATACATGATTGTATAATTGTTATAAAATGTTCTGATAAAAATACCGGTAGTAAGCATAATAGTACTGGTACATGTATATGTATACACTGTATCCTCTCGTCGGGAATAATTAATTTGGAAACAAATTTGCAATTTAATTGTGTTGCGTTTCAGAAAAAGTACATTCAACGCCTTAAGCTTTGTAAACAAAAAATGAGTGACCAACCAAGCCATGCTAAAAAGCATCGTGGCGTATGGGAAATACATGCACATATAGTTCAATATATAGAGGATATTCCATCGTACATTTTAAATAGCGGGAAATAATACACGAGTGTGCGTCGGCTTCCGCGTAAGCAACGAGTGAGCATAGCGAACGAGTTGCTTGCACGGACGCTGACGGACACGAGTGTATTATTTCCGATATTCAAACATGTACGATGGAATATCATATTTATTACAATTGTACGGCGGATATTTATACACTCTAGTCTATTTTTGAGATTATAATCAATGAATTGTGATGTTCCCATAAATAGTTATACAATAACGTGAATTTCCGCGTTTTGACGTTACGTTGTGTGACGTCAAATGTAAACTTTCTGAAATCCAAATTACGCAGCTGTTTCTATGAGCCAGATATATTTGAGAATATGTTTGGAATGTGTTCAATGACATTGACATCCTAGATTAGTAGCTCGTGGTTTCCAAGAAAACAGGCGCGCAATTACGGGTGTTCTCTTCACGGTGTATTATTTGTAAGGAGTTGATTACGGGTTTTCTCTCACAGCGAACCTCGTGCAAAGAATGTTCAAGAGTGTAATAAATATAAATATGCCACAAATAGTCAAATACACCCTCAAGCATATAAATGTACGTTCTCCGGGTTGTTAATGATCAGAAACGAGCAATGTTGAGTTGCATGTGAGCTGGTGATGTCGGCAGCCCAGTTCGCGTATGGACCCGATAAATGTTTTTCTTTTTTGTGTTAGTATATCGTTTACCGAGATATTACATACATGTATGTACAGTAGATATGTGATATTATATGGATAAAACGTTATGTAATGCTAGTGTGAAAGTTCAAAAACGTACATGTAGTCGTAAACGTTACAGTACACGTTACATAGCGTCTCCCTTACTTTATACGCGTATCTGTTTCTGATTTAGTTTCATTTATGTGTGTCAGATTGCATTTAGTGAATACAATTTCGTATTTGGTAAGCTCTTGCATGTATGAGTAACGAGGTAATTGTATTACACACACTATGATAACCATCGTGACTCATCACAACTGTGAACATAATATGTGACGCGCCAAGCGAAAACCTCCTTTATGGGTCAAACATGTGAACTTGAATTTTCAACCGTGATACTTAGAAAATTTGATCTCTCTCGAACATCCAATATGATATATAAGCCAATGTTGTATTCAACTGATAAACCATCTTTCTAGACCAACACAGATATATTTCTGACATCACTTTGTCACATCGACATTTTTTGACAATACGTACGTTCCGTCGTCGTTATCAATATTTGCGGACAGCGGACCGCACGAGTCGTGACGTTTTCGTGCTACAATTGTACTCACACAGAAACTTCTCTTTGTTTCATCACAATGCACATATGTATGCACGACATGTATATTATTATTAATATATACTTAGCGATATTTCAAAACATTTATATTTAATTTACAAAGAATAAAAGAAACAATGCCAATTCGTTACAACGGCACACGTCGCCGGTAAATGATATTTCCGACGTCATGTAAAGTCCACAGGTGGAAGACTCGGACCTAGAACCCAATAAATGGCTCATTTGAAAAACGTTACTCCACCCACCCGTTTCCGGTGTCTATTGTACGGAAATTGTTTGGTGGGGTAACGGTTTACAAATGAGCCATTTATCAGATCCTAGGTCCCAGTCTTCCACCTGTGGTAAAGTCCTTGGTTATAGCATATTATGTCACGCACATTTCTTTGGGGCAGCCATTGTCGTGCTACGCCTAAACGGCGAGTACGACCAAGAAAATAGTGCCCTGTGGTGCCAACTTATTATATTGTGTTTTGGTCCGTCTTGCTTTGTATCTAAAACTCGACATATACATACTATTGTCTAAAGTTTTCACAGTTTTAAGCTCAGTTTATCAGTTAAATTTTGGAAAATATGAATCATGACAGTTCGTGCGTATGAATACAGCAGCTATTATCTTTAGGTCTCACGGGACAGTACGTACGGAGCTAGCTACACAAATTCGCCTCCGATATGTTATATCTACGGCCACAATTTGACCCATTCAAAAATGTCAAAATTTAGTCAACTGTATATTTTATACCTTTAAACAAATAATCTTTGATGTAGAGCTAGTAAATTGCCGAACATAATAGAACAGGTAAATAATTTTGCCATGGAATCCATCTTTTCTCTAGTTGTTGTTCAACATTCAATATAACGAAATGAAGCTTTCAAATTTACAAGATGTACATGCAAATGTCAGATAAACACCTTGAGACGGTAAAATAACACATTTCTGCATGTGTATGTTCTTTATTAATACTTTATTGATACAGCTTTGACAGTTTTATATTGCTAACATATCAAATACGCCAGATAACCAATTGGAAAAATTACTCTTCCATGCGCTACATTAAACAGATGGGGTTAAACGGCCGCACTCGTTGTTACGCCTATGGGCATGTATATCTGACGGTGGTCGCCAGACAGGATAATTTTGTTTTCTTTGAGAATTCCGGTTTCAACCGAAATTATGAAACATGCAGACGCCTCCATCTACGCCGACTACAAATGTTCTCATGTTTGTTTGTATTTGTTATATAAATAAATTTTAAAATAAATATTAGCATTATGATTACATCATACTGATTGTGTGATGTGTTATCTAAAACTACCGGTCATATGGTTATTTAGTTTCAAATGTAATTTACAAGTCGTCATTATGATATTACGAAATTCATTTACAATAACACTACTTGTTTCTTTGAAGGAAACCGAAAAAACTGACAACTGAACCACTATGAAAACAACTGTAAAATTCTGCCACGCATATCCAACATTGAAATATTTGTGAGCCACAATTAGTAATGCGTACGGCTATACATAGGACAACTTATTGCAATGACGCAACGATTTCAAGTTTCAAAATCCGACGTGACGTTAGTAAATTTAAGCGTAACTTTGCGACGTCATTTTCAGGCTTTCATGACGTTGTCATTAAGGCTGGTTTTCACAGAGCGCGGCCCATATATATATGTATATATGTATTGATTTTATAGCGAATACAATCATCCTATTGGAATTTAATAAGACGTTGGCGGGTGGGGGGGGGGGGGGGGTGGTGTCGAGGATGTGGGGGACGAATGAAATAAACGAACAATTTAATTTGAAACCTGCCTACTATATATCTGGGGAATATCAGTCAACAAATTCCAAAAATATAAAAAAAAACATCTATTTTAGCCCCCATTGTAATATCCGATAGAAAAAATTAATTTACCTATCAAATCAATGTTTCATGGAATTTCTTGAAATTCAAGAAATGGGGAGGGTCACTTTTTGATGAAAAAGTTCTTGCATATAAATCTTGTTTTAGATTTAATGTTTGCAGTAGCCAAAAGTTCAAGGTCAAGGTCAAATGTTTGTTTAAAAGTTTCTGTCAAAATTTGCGTTAACGTTTTCACATATCTACTATCTCTGTAACCGTAAGTCAGATTTGCTTGAAACTTTGTATGTTTAGCGGGCATCAAACTTCCAATAAATACACTCTGAGACCATAAAATGCCTCGGCGGGCTCGACATGCTGGCCACGGCCATCCTCGTTTCGTATATTTAATGTATTTATACACCATGGTCCGTCACTTCACCTGTGGTTGGACACACACAACACCTGACACACATATGTTGTGTATTGAGGTCGTGTATTGAGGGAGCAACAGTTAATGCGGATTAGATTCAGCCGTTGATTGTTCGGCTCATTCTCTCCCAGGCACATATAGAAGGATAGTAAGTAATGTTGGTTTCGCCAGAGGCTCGGTGCATAAATGCTCGATGCGTGACTCGTTTCATAAATCTCATATCAAATGGAAACTAGTTTGAGATCCTCTATTCATGGTTGGAGTTTTCGAGGTATGTTCTGAAAGTGCCAATAAATCTGCTAATTCGTCCCGAGTTTTCATTGGCTGTGGATCATCTCGCAGATGAATGAGACACAGTGAAGGAAAACTCGAAACTTTTATATTGTTTATGATTTTAACAATATTCAAGAGCTGATTAATGGCGGACTCAGACATTTTTAAAGGACTTAATGGTCGTAAAGTCATGCTATTTTAATCAACTGACGTAAAGCACATCGCGGCTGCACACATGTCTATAAATTACAAAATATGTGAATACCCCGAAATCTCAGACTAACCCGAAAACTGGCGTCTCGACCATATTCCATTTAGCCCGTCAAACTTCTAAAACAGCATTTAAATCATCTTAATTCATTTATTCTTCAAAAGGAGATAAATTAGAACCGAATGGCATCAAACACACTTTGGCACTCAGAACATAGTTCGATAAAGAATGGTTTATATTTTGTCAACGACAATGTGAAATTACAGCTTCTTTTCAACGAAATATACTCTCAAAATTCACCGGACCCATCCATTTTGATTCGGAGCATGTTCTGCTAGGATAGCGATCTGCGATTGCGAATAATAATCAACACGACAAACAACAATTGTATTTTTTATTTTAATTGGCGTAGACTTATTGATGTACTTATAATTATGACGTCAGTCATGTCTGAATGACGCACATAATGGGGTACAGAGCACAAGATTGGATATTGAGGGTCTTAATGGAAATTGATTTGACATCCAGAAAACTTAATTTTAACATTTTTATTTTCCGGCGATAACGTTTGTATTTGCGAAATTTAACCGGCACACTGTGAACAATCCCATTTTAACCACACTGATCAACCAGCACTGCCACTAGTCAACACTACACATGTTTGTGGCCGCGATTATGTCTTACTGACAGGATATCAAATATGTCTCACGGCACCGTGTTTCACGAAACACAGGCACTGTGTTGAGATAAATTACAATATCAACCTCGCGTTAGCCGAACATTCCCGAAACGTCGTGGCGCAGTGGTAATGCCGACGATATTTGCGTTACACGAAGTTGCCGTCGTCGTGGTCGCGGTTTCTAATCGCACCGGGTGCATAAGTTTTTAAATTATAATTGGCTTTCTGCTAACTAAAAAATGCGAAATGTTGCAAAACTTATTGAATTACTGAACGCAAAGCAGTATAATAAGTTACTGAACATGGCCGGGTGGTTTCGAATTTATTTTCTTGCATAAGTTACATTTGTTCCTGGCCGATGACGATGTTATCATAATTAAATAAAATAAATACCGCCCTTTGTTGTTGGAAATATTGTGGATTACCTCCCCTCAAAAACAATATCCCCTTTTGCTATCGCCTCGGGAGATATTGCTTCCTCGGGGAGATACATATAATGTATTCTACTACCATTTTGAAATACGGGATTTATTTCCCGAGACATCCGATAAAGAAACGAGTGCGGAGCAGGCCAGGGGAAATAAATCCGGTATTTCAAAATGGTAGCGGAATAAATTGTATATTACATCTTCCTCGTAAAAATGTAAAATTTGCTCTTAGACCAGCTTATAACGTTGTCACAATTGACAATTACTTCTCGCGAACATCCTTCAAGGAAATAAATCCCTCTAGAATCACAGTAAACCACTGGGAAGCATGTAATATTCCATAATATTTCCCTCAATAAAATTGACCGTTTGTGGGCAATATTGACGGTCTGCGCAATATATTGAAGAATGCAAATGTGTTTGCTTTTTTTTACGGTTGGTCAATAAAAGTGTCGTGTATGTGAGGTTGGTCAATTTTAGTGTGCAATATTAATTCTGTTTGTAATTATTCATCGATGTGAATGGTATTCCCTGTTGCTCGTAATAGCCGAGTAGAAGGTATAGGTTGCGAAGAGATTAGGTGCACCTAAAATTAATGAACACCTACAATCTGATTCACCTTCTCAGCATGCTCTGTGACTCATGAACATAAATTGTTATTGTCTTCTGAATCTACGACGGTTAAAGTGTGCATCCAGCGAAGCTACATAAACATACAAACCAACGAGTCTATTAAAATTACACACGTGCGAAATGAATTCAAATTTGGTGGCCACAGCCATTGATTAACCCACCAAACGGGTAAACAAAACAAACCCAATTTTCTGATGGACAGAAGCACACACAAACAAACGCGCGAGTTTTCCGTTATATGACTCAACAAAAATAAAAAGTCTGCATGATTGTTACAATACATTATTTACAGCTAAAAGTATGACAGGTACATCTCAACATTAAGCGATATGGAATTTGTCGTATTTATCATGTTTATCCCGTCAACACAGTGCGTATGTGCCGTGAAAAACGGTGCCGTGAAACATTTTTGATATCCTGTCAATACGACATAATCACCGCGTATGAATATATGAGGTGATTGTGGTTACTTTTTCGCATTTTAAAGCCATTTGTAGGTGTTGACGGGATAAATAGAATAGTAGGTTAGTGCACTGAATGGGAACAATATCTGGCGCGGCACGGAAACGGGATGAGCTCGGCAGAGCCTCGCCCATCACGTTTCCTAAGCCTTACCAGATATTTTATTGATATCGACATCAAATAAACCGCGGTAACGTCTCTGGCAATGAAATATCGATGAATATCCACTATGTAGTGTGTGTATTTCAGCACAGCCGTACCATGCGTGCGTGCATTTATAAATGAGCGAACATAATTTAGGGACCGGAGATAATCATCAGACTAAGCTTTGTTTTCTATATAAAACTCCACTACTTATTTGAATCATCATTAAATATATGATAAATATATAAATATGTGTTTTCGTTAGCAATTTAAGGAATCACGATTATTGCCCATGATATCAAAGTGGCAATTCAAGTTACGTATACACAGTATAATAATGTCAATTAACACGTCCGGTAATGGTAAATTAATGTTTATATTGCACGAAAATATCATATCTAAAGAATGGACGAACACAAATAGGTATCCCTATATTACAACATATGCTGTTGGAGCCCAGCCACAACCTGTTAAATATATGGAATCATCTAAAATTCATTATGGACGAATCAATGTAAGTTATGTAGGGTGAAATGGTTAAATGTCATCATAATAATAATCGTTCATTCTCTCAGGTCACATACTGATGTACGGGAGTGGATTATAATATCGAGACTATGACCGTTATCAAGATGATATACTGAACTGATGGCATGTTTGAAGTATTTGTTACACGGGGGGGGGGGGGGGGGGGGGGGGGGGGGGGTGGGAATCGACGTGTTCGTAGTTGGACGTATTTTGCCCCTATCTCGGTAGAGCCGGAGGCATATAGTGTTTAGACTGTGTGCCCGGCAAATTAAGAAGTTCGCCGGAGTTTCGAAATGTTGTTATAACTTCTATATCCCTTGAAGGATTACTTAAATATTTCAACACAGTATACTTGTGGACAAATTCCACACATTCATGCTGCCCTTAATCTGACCTTGACCTTTTGACCATGATACCTTTGAACTTTTACCCACATTAAGACGTTCGCCGGAGCTTCTCATTTCTGTCATATCTTCTATATCCCTTGATGGATTACTTTAATATGTCAATACATCATACTTCTAGACAAATGCCACACCTCAACACTTAATATGACCTTGAACTTCTGACATTCATACATGTGCTTGTGAATACTTATCACTTGGCATACAAAACAAGACAAAATAACCCCACAAGAGCAATTCATAACGGGGTTAAAAACGGAATAAGCATCTCTTAACAAGTCAATCACTGTGTGGTTAACCTCACAATGTAGCTCTCGTTTGCTCAGACGGACGGACGGACGGACGGACGGACTGACGGACGGACGGCTTAAGCTCCAATGTGATTCATGAGGATTTTTGATATGTTATTACAATTGATATTCTGAACATTTCATGAAAACAAAATCAGCTTTGACTCATTTGTTTTCCGTCCTCAGCCCTATTACTATTCGCCGCCTATAATTCGCCTATAAATAGTTATCTCACGTTAGACGGCAAGTCATTATTATCGCGATAATTATGCAGTGAAGCCAACGCACCTCTCACCTTATCTCGTTACATGGATTTCATATATATACGTTGACAGAAAACATACTTAACACTGACAGTAAATTAAACGCGGGATCACACAAAAAAGGACAAAGACATATTTTGCGCGTGTAATGTTACCTGTATTATGTTCAGTTGCATGAATGATTATACATAATTATGAGTACAAAACGTAGAGGAATAAATCGGTTGTTTGGTATATGCCTTGTTTGTGTTTCAAAGTTTCATTGTTCGATTCCATTCAGCCTATTGGTGCAAATGAACAGGCGATGAACAAGCAGTTGCAAGTATAATGTGAATAATACTAAACTTGTATTGAAATGTGAATGATCGAATGTTGCACACGTTCAACGTGCTTACACAGCCACAGTGTGCAACGTCTTCGATATACAAAGGCTCGTTTACTTGATTGTGTTTAATCTTGATCAATTTCAATGTGACTTTCAGCCGACAACTCTTCCAGTTCCCGAGTGAACGTAGACATTGTGAAGAACAGTAAAACCTCTCGAAACCGGACGCGCAATCTGCCGCCGGGGGCATTCGTGTGCCGACAGGCCACGTCTGTTGTTTGGATATATGAACAGCAAAAACAGCTGATATCAGATAGACTCATATTATTGTTATCACAATTTATTATTATTCCACCGATTTCGATGAAATAAAGCGCACGGGTCGCGTAAAAGTGTGTAATATCTTCGACTGCTGGCCTCTTCCGAGTCATTCCGGCCAGTTTCCCGAACACTTCATCTGGGAACAGTCATATTTATTAATCTGACACTCCTGTAAACCGTTAGAATTATAGCTGTTATTTCGACTAAACATGATACATGTAAATAGGTCCCACGAGACTGAAGTGCCATGTCTAATGGGCGTCCGAGAAGCAATGCTCTTACACCCAGTGTAGACCCGACATTCGGAGTGGTATATCGTCTCAGTGTAAACTTTCAAGATCCGTGATAATCGTCGCAGTAGCTCAGTGTTTATATGTGACCAGTCTTGAAGGCACGTAGAACACGGCATGTCTGTATGTTTTATTGGCTATTTAAATGTAAGTGTCCACTCAGTAAGCACAAACTGTTCTTTATCATGTTTATAGGAATTAAATAAGTGTATACTTGTGTCACCATTCCACGAGTTCTAAAATGTACGAGTGTCTGCTATACAGATATAATAATTTAGAATATTTATTGTACTGATAGTGACGCACGTTTTTGTATCAGGCTATTTTCATATGAAAATGAGGGATGGTATTTCTTAATTATTTATACTAATTAAATGCGTTGCCTGAAAAAATAATATTTTCGAGTGATTATAAAGTATGATAATTTCAAATCCCAAAATAACTGATATCAGTGTTGAAAGTTAAGTCTGATATAAAATGCATGCTAATGCCAATCAATACGTGGGGTAATAATGATAATGGTGAATTAATGTTTATTTTGTCAGAAAATGTCTCAGATGAGGTCTCTGATATAAAGAACATTTTGTGCCTACTGAGTGGGCATGTGCCTTTAATCTGGTAGATTGTGGTATTTATATAGTATATTATTATACCTAATTGCAATTCCTAGGCGTTGCATTGGTCAATTTCATATGACGTGATACAAAATATTATACAGAATCGTCCGCTTCACAGCGCAGCGGGCAATTCACAACGCAGCGGGCAATATTAGAGGGGTTTCTGAAATACCGACGTTAATCATGTTGATAATAAATATTATTCGGTATAATAAATTAAATACCGCCCTTGGTTGAGAGGACTATTGTGCATTATTTCCCCTCCACAATATTCCCATAAATGTAAATACTTTGATTTAACAACGGTACTGGCTCGATGACTTTGCATGTCGGGTAACATGACCCTAAACAAAGGCAGTATTTATGAGCATGGCCTACACTGTTCACAATAAGGCCGAGGCGTAGGGTAACTGACAAAGCGAAACGAATGATCTCAAATAATAAAACGTAATGAGTCTCAACATGTCGACATAGTTTCACATTATGTCGACATGTAGTGATATTTAAGTCGACATACTTGCGATGGATAAATTATGTCAACATCTCGATATCTCGATGTCAAATATATAACCACCATATGTATCGTGTCATCAGTAGCTGCACTGTGGACATGGTGGATAGTTTGATATGTATTCACAAATTCTGAGTCTATTCAAGTTACTTAGGCGCGACAGTGTTACAATACAAGCATCACAATCATCATCATCATTAGAGCGGCATGATATTCCATGCAATACACCTATGCCCGAGATTTGATTACAAGAGGTCATACACGTGATGCAGCGAATCCCTGATCAGTTTGCACAGTAAAATACTCATTACTCTAGCTGGAAATAAATACAGAAGGACAATGGTAATTGGCGGGTAATTTAATAAATACTAGTACTTGGCATGTAGATTAAAGGTACATGCCCACTCAGTAGGCATAAACTGTTCTTTATATGAATTAAATAAGTGTATAACTATTCCACCAGTTCTAAAAAATAAGAATGGCCTATATACAGATATAATCGTAAAGTAATATTTATTTTACTGATAGTGACACGCGGTGGTATCAGGTTGTTTTCATATGCAAATGAGGCATGATATTTTTAAATTATTTATACTAATTAAATTCGTTACCTGAAAATAATTTATTTTATTTTATTAGAGAGATTATAAAGTATGATATTGCATATCAAAAAATAAATACAGAGAATAAATAGTAGTGTCCGTTAATATTTTAAGGAAACACGGTTATCGCCCCTGATATCAGTGTGGACATTTTCGGCTGATATAAAATGTATAATAATGTCAATTCATACGTAGGGTAATGGTGAATTAATGTTTATTTTGCCAGAAAATGTCTCATATGATGTCTGATATAAAGAGCATTTTGTGCCTACTGAGTGGGCATGTACCTTTAAAATCAAACAATATGTTTTCACATTATCACAATAAAACAAAGTCGTTGACGTATAGCAAGGTCTGTTGATAATACCGAGATAGTATATCATGAAATATAGTAAGTATATCAATGAAATCATGATTTTATTGTGAAAATAAAATTATATGGGAATTTAACATGTGCATAAAATATATTTGAAAGAATAAAATGGAACGTGTGATCGATTTTCAGAATATACATTTTGTTTTCTTATTTTAATACATCATTTCCAAGCTATCTACAATACAATCAATATCACTTCGGGGGGTGCATGAAAACTAGTACAATTTTGCGATATCGAGTGCTATTGGCTGACCCGATTGTTGTGTATCGTTTTCACGACACGGTCGCCTGGATTATCCGCGGATTGCTACGCTCTGACCCGTCACGCGCCTGTCAAATACTGCGGACGGATAGAAGGCGGAGCTTCGTCAGTGAAGGTGTCTGGACAGATGGTCATTATTCTGGTGTCTTATGGGTATTTCGGAGTATTTGCGTGGATACTTCGAGTTATACGTGCAACTCGCTTCGCGGGAGGTGACATATATTGTACATGTATATAGGTAACAATGCCCACAAACAACCAGAAATACCGAAATAACACATAAAACACCGATATATGAACCGTTATTCAAGAACCTATGACGCAGACCAGTGCTAAAGGGGCGGGACAATTTTTTTTAAATAAAATGACGTAGGTTTTATAACCAGATTACTGACACAATGGGGCTTCCGGAAAACCTCAAAGAACTCTTAGATTTGTATTGGAGTATTTATTTTTAAGGCGCAATATAAGTGCAATATAAGTGCGCCCCTTAATGCAAATACTGGATTTGTGACAGCAATTGATATATTTGAATACAAACACGAATACAGAATCGTTTGTTTTACGTCTCCGCCTTCCCCGGTCTGATGTTAGAGCCGGGAGGTATTATATTGTTTGGATTGTGTGTCCGGTTAAGCAGTTTGCATGAGTGTCTCCATTCTGCCACCGTGCGGGGTGGGGAGGGGTGGGAGAGGGTTGCATTGATCTCATAAGTTTAAACGTGTATCAACAATTTCAGAATGCCAATCGGTCCGGACGTAATTGTCGGCCCGAAGGAGCCGGTTACGATTAGGGCAACGCCCCCCCCCCACCCCCCGCGCCTCTCATGTTTTGTCAAAATATTAGTTTTGTCTAATAACCATGTTTTGGCAGAATATGATAATCGTCTCATAAGAAGATTGTTATGTGTCCACTTGGGGACACGTTATAATCTCGCGGTTTTGTATTACTGATCCGATCACGTCGTACATAATATGCACGTGCGGTTGTAAACATTGCTGATTGTGACGAGTGGAGGGCGAGACATCAAAGGTAACAAGGTCGTGCCGATCTGACCTTTGATACACGCCGACGAGATGTCAACAGAGACACACATTTACGATCAATTACTCAACACATATGTATCCATTTCGTGACACTATCACGCATGAAATAAAATATAACTTTATTTAGTAAGATTTGGCTCTGCAATTATCTTTCGCACATAATTATTCCATAACTCTATGACATCGAAATTTAAAAGTAGGATGTGCAGAAACCCCGAAAAAAGGTAAGGCAAAAACCGGCGATGCGATGCAGTAACCAATAAGATATATACAAATATGTTCCCTCCCCCACACAACAAACATGTATTGGTAGCACATAAGAATATTCTCCTAAGACGACGATTATCATGTTTTTGTCAAACTATGTTGTTGTTTTTTGTCAAGAATTATTGGTGTTTGTCCACATTTGTTCTACTTCTTAATGAAAGGATATTTCAGCAGCACATGAGAATCGTCTCCTAAGACTATTTTTACGTGCCCTGTTAGGGACATTTTGCAATCTCGCGATATCGAGCATAGGTTGATCGCGAGATTGCGAAGTATGATCGCGAGATTGCGAGACGAAAACGCGCGATTCCATCATATTCAATCGTGCTTCAATTCAATTCAGGTGGAAGATCGCGCGTTTTTGCTTCGCGATCTGCATCAACACGCATGAGGAAAACTAACCCGGATTTACTGCCTCTAACACAGGGTAAGTCGTCCTGCGCTACCTGCGCTTTATAATTCGGGTTACAGAAAACTATATTTCCAAAAGCGGAAGTCGAGATGGCGAAAATGCGAGACGATTCTCATATCTTTAGGAGACGATTCGCATGTTTTCGCAAGACGGAAACATTGCGAAACGACAGCTCTAGACGAATCATAATGCTGATTGTTTTATTTTGGATTGCTGATGGCAGCTGTACCTTTGTCCAAACTGTAGCCGGCTCATCGGGATCTACGCCATTAATTTGCAATTTGCATTTGAGATACATGCCACATGACACTGGTGAATTCATGTGGTATGTATCTCTAATGTAATCCTATTGTATTGCGCGTAACCAACTCGGAAACACCGAGTTGAATTATCACTAAAAATGAAAGTTTGCGTGTGAAGACGTGGTAAACTTAGGTTCATAAACGGGGTCTCTATGATTATGCGAAACGTAATGCACGACTGTGTATTCAATTTTCGAATAGTTAAAGCATAATCTGCGAGTTAAACATCAGATACCGCCAATCTCGTGTTATGCACGCTTCAAGTAACAAACACGCACGAATACAGATACTATCGATTTATAACGAGGTGGAACATAATGCATGTTATTGACCAGTGATCTAGCGTAGAAATATGTAGAATGCACATGATTTACTCGACTTATTTATTGAAAATATCTGTTTATTGTAAGATCCATTTTGCCAGTAGAGCCACATAAGATACTACTACTACAACTTGTATATGTACATGTATCACTATTGAACATGGAAAGCGAGACTATACTGGTGTAGGGAGTCTGTAAAATACGAGAGTTGTCCTATCCGCCTTCGTAACCCTGGGGAACGATTAAAATGTCAAACTTAGTCTAGCTTTATCACCGTGACCATAGCATGGTGTCTACCACGATACATGTACGATCCGACAAAATGGGGTTATTCGTGTGTAGACCGAGACCGAGACCAGACAGTGTCGACGGCCAGTCTATATATACACATCACTAGCTTGAATGTTCGCAATTCGATCAGCCAATTAGCCAGCCCGGTTTTGTCAGATCGTGTCACATACGGGGTATACGGATAAGAACATGGACAATACTGATACTGCAGTTGGAACAGTTTGCATATTTTGATTATCTTGCGTGTTAGATAAATCAGATGGCTGTGTAGATCCTGATCACACTGCGCGGACACTGGTTTGAAAGCTGCACATGGGACTATACACATGACGTATATGCGCAGTCTGACCAGAACCTACCATGTTTGTTAATCAATGAAACACGAATGCATTGACCCTGCCTTCAGCAAGCAGTACATTTCCCTGTCAGCAGGTCAGGATGTAGGTGCGTGATATGGCAAATCAGGAGATAGACAGGTCGCTAATTGATAGTTGCATACACAATTCACATTTGGGTTATTATTAAAATTAGTTGATGTAAATAAAATACATGTATTTCCAGGAAATGTACGACTTTCATCAATTACGTCTTCCATGTGTACTTTACGGTGCATACAGGAGCTCAAGTGCCGCGGATATTACATGTCTATTACGTGAATATGAGTACGCACAATACGAATACACGTATCTTATAGTATTGGCATGATCCTGATGATTGGCTAATGCTGCTTACACCGGCGTCATTGTATAACGCCAACAGATTACGCTACACACACTTATACATGTAGTTATATATCTATATCATAATGCTGTGTAGACATGTACACTGGTGGCAAAAACGACGGGACGTATCTTATCAACCATATGACCATAATCAGACATTCGAAAACACCATATTCACAACCCACGATAAAAGAGCAGGCAAGCAATGACTAACCGTCTTATCGGGACAAGCCCTAGAGAGTTGTCTTGCAGCAAGCGTAGATAAAACTTATGCCAAAAATAATAACTGAAGCACGTTATCCCGTGAATTACCTGTACACTTTGAAGGCTTTGCGCAACGCTAATCTACGATGCGCAATGAAGAAACCTGTTTACACGTGTTTGCAAGGTGTTGATATATACTAGAAAACTATACAATCACTCGGGACAACTTTCAGAGCTTCACAAACCACCTGTAAAGATACCCTTTATTATACACAAAAGTGCGCGAAATGTGCATAAACTCGGCAATTTCCGTGGCAGTGAATGTCAATACATAGTTACAGTACATACTAATGGAATATACACACTGGTCTATAGCACGAACCAATGCGAATGATGAGTAGAATCGAACTTGAAAGCCTGTTTTCAGCCTAAAATTCCATTCAGCCAACATAACTGACACATGTTATTCGCAAAGGGAGATAATTATGCATGACCTGCAAACATACCTCTATCACGTTATCCCGAACATAATTGAAATCACCCCTGACAGTATATCAACGTGACAAGTTGCGGAACATTTACTCAGCAACACGCACATAATCGCAGAATGACTACTGTTAAGTTATAGTGAATATTTACTCAGCAATACGCACATAATCGCAGAATGAGTACAGTGAAGTTACAATGAATATTTATTGAGAATTCTCGGACGAACGAAAACTAAGTGAAAACGATCGTTTTCTACAACGATAATGCATACACTCCCCAGCCTGCGCTTCTCTTACCAAGAATTGAAATCCAGCGGTCCTTGAATTGCAATTCGTCCCCTGTGAAATTGCAGTCTAATTGCGGTCCAATCGCGGTCCCATTTTTTGCGGTCATTCTTTCGCGATACCGTTTGTGCGGTCATTCTTTCGCGGTACAGTTTGTGCGGTCATTCTTTCGCAATACCGTTTGTGCGGTCATTCTTTCGCTATTTGCGGTAAAAACCTAGCGTTACGCGTTTATATACACCTACAGTAGCGCTTTTCTGCTCCTTACCTATTTGTATATATGAATATCGTATACATGTCGTAATCGTATAGTATTGGTATATATAATGAGCATATCGTATGATCATATAATATGTTTGTACCGTATCATCGTATAATACAGTTTGTTTACATTATACACACGTACTATACGAATATTATACAAACATGCGATATCCGTTCGTATATACGATATATCCGTACGGATATGGTATGAATATACGGTGGGGTCATCGTGCGGTTAAAAACATACCGATGCACCGGTTCATTTCGCATGCAAACATCCGGTTTTCATTTCGATCATCTGCCACAATTTTAAGTTTTTCAAAATTAATACATTTTAAGTTTTAAGGTACAGAAACAATTTAAAAGTGAAGATTGTGAAGAACGGTATCACAGTCTATATACTTGAGTGTTCAATACAGTAATTCATCAGTAATTCATCATTGTACTCCGCACCACCGCCGGGGACACAAAACAATGATCCCCCACACACACCAGCCATCTACATTTGGCGTCCTAAAAGTTCCGGTCGGTCTATATCCCACAGTGGGAACAATGTGTCATCACCACCACTACCAGTCTTTGTCCTATGACTACACATCCCCCCCCACCCCCCCCACCCCGACACTTCTGTTCTGTAACGCAAGATGACGTGGCCGGACTGATCAAGTGCTAAACTAGTCCTGGTGCGATGGCCGACTGATCAAGTTCTAAACTAGTCCTGGAGCAATGGCCGACTGATCAAGTTATAAACTAGTTCTGGAGAGATGGCCGACTGATCAAGTTCTAAACTGGTCCTGGAGAGATGGCCGACTGATCAAGTTCTAAACTAGTCCTGGTGCGATGGCCGACTGATCGAGTGCTAAACTAGTCCTGGTGCGATGGCCGACTAAGCAAGTGCTAAACTAGTCATGGTGCGATGGCCGACTGATCAAATCGCATGACATAATAACTAGATGGCCATGGCCTGCATGTCGTGCCCGCCGAGGCATTTGACAGTACAAACTATTTGTGTATTGCAACAAAGCTTTAGCCCGTTGATGTAAAAACAAGCCGAACACCCGCCGAGGCTTTGATAGTATGAAAACCCAAAAAAAAACCTTAACTAAAAAAACACTTTAACCAAAAACTTTATCCTGAATGCACACCAATGTGCCGACTATATCGCTCTGTCTGCAAGCGGGCCCAACAACAAGTTTAAGGAACATTTCAAAGTAATTTGACCGTGAAATTGGACACATATAAATAATAATGAAAATGTGGGTGACAAATACACAGTATGTGAAGTTTCGAGTGAATTGGTGAAGCGGTTTCAGAGATATAGTGTTCTTAAAGGTACATGCCCACTCAGTAGGTGACATCATCTGAGACATTTTCGGGCAAAATAAACATTAATTCACCATTAATACACATATTTATTGGCATTATTATACATTTTATATCAGACGTAAAGTTCCACACTGCTATCATGGGGTGATAACCGTGTTTCCTTAAAATGTTACCAATATACCTTTATTTCACTCAGTTCGTTACATGAACGAATACAAGAGGTAACAATCGATATCAATTTCAAGACACATATGGCATGGTTATGGTGAGCATGTACAACGAATGATAATACAAGTTGTATATGTATATTTTTAGATAATATTTGTCGTAAATTCGGGTTTATGCATTGTATAACAAAAAATATCGATGATTTTGTATGCGAGCCGATATGCCCATTTGAGTGGGGGAGGACTGCTGTTTTTCGCAATTTTCATTCAAAGTTTATACACATATGTATACCCTGACCCAACTGTCTCAATTCCTCCATATACACGGAGGTAGAGACTTAGGGTGGGGGTGGAAAAGGTTGGTTTTTAACTCTAAATAACTTCCAAATAAACTTTATTGTCAGATCCCTCATGCTGAGCTCGAAATTCGAAAATGCGTGAGGTGATGTTTTATTATTGAACATATACATAGAATGCATATGCATATACATTCTACAACATGTTCAAGTATCGTTTGTGTTGATTGAGTTTGTATCCTGCACTCGTGCAGCCTGTCCGTCTGAACAAGCAGGCAGGCTGTCTACACGAGAATGGGAGACAAACTCCGGACCATAAATACATCCGAATGAATACTGAATCAACATGGTTAATTTTCGTTTGTTGTTGATTGAGTTTGTATCCTGCACTCGTGCAGCCAGTCCGCTTGAACAAGCAGGCAGGCTGTTCTACACGAGAATGGGAGACAACTCCGACCATAAAATTACATCCTGAATGAATACTGAATCAACATTGTTAATTTTCGTTTGTGTCGAGGTTGATTTGTATCCTGCACTCGTGCAGCCAGCCCGTTCTGAACAAGCAGGCAGGCTGTCTACACGAGAATGGGATGGGATATAACTCCGACCATAAAATACATCCGAATGAATAATGAATCATCATGGTTGATTATCGTTTGTGTCGATTGGGTTTGTATCATGCAGTCGTGCAGCCAGCCCGTTCTGAACAAGCAGCAGTCTGTCTACACGAGCACGGGAGACAACTCCGGCCATATAAAAAATACATCCGAATGAATAATGAATCAAACTAGTTAATTATCGTTTGTGTTGATTGGGTTTGTATCCTGCACTCGTGCAGCCAGCCCGTTACCGGAACAACCAGGCAGGCTGTCTACACGAGAATGGGAGACAAACTCCGACCATAAATACATCCGAATGGATAATGAATCAACATGATTAATTATCGTTTGTGTTGATTGGGTTTGTATCCTGCACTCGTGCAAGCCAGCCCGCCTGATCAAGCAGGCAGGCTGTCTACACAAGAATGGAGACAACTCCGACCATAAAATACATCCGAATGAATAACGAATCAACATGGTTAATTATCGTTTGTGTTGATTGGTTTGTATCCCACACTCGTGCAGCCAGCCCGAGCTGAACATGTAGGCACGCTGTCCACACGAGAATGGGAGACAACTCCGACCATAAAAAATATACCGAATGAATAATGAATAATCAACATGGTTAATTATCGTTTGTGTTGATTGGGTTTGTATCCTGTACTCGTGCAGCCAGCCCGTCTGGACAAGCAGGCAGGCTGTATACACGAGAATGGGAGACAACTCCGACCATAAAATACATCCGAATGAATAATGAATCCACATGGTTGTTTATCGTTTGTGTTGATTGGGTTTGTATCCTGCACTCGTGCAGCCAGCCCGACTGAACTAGCAATCAGGCTGTCTACACGAGAATGGGAGACAACTCCGACCTATAAAATACTCCGAATTGAATAATGAATCAACATGGTTAATTATCGTTTGTGTTGATTGGGTTTGTATCCTGCACTCGTGGGGCCACAAGCCCGTCTGAACAAGCAGGCAGGCTGTCTACACGAGAATGGGAGACAACTCCGACCATAAAATACATCCAAATGAATAATGAATCAACATGGAATAATTGTCGTTTGTGTTGATTGGGTTGTATCCCGCACTCGTGCAGCCAGCCCGCCCCTGAACAAGCAGGCAGGCTGTCCACACGAGAATGGGAGACAACTCCGACCATAAAATACATCCGAATGAATAATGAATCATCATGGTTAATTATCGTTTGTGTTGAATTGGGTTTGTATCCTGAACTCGTCCAGCCAGCCCGTCTGAACAAAGCAGGCAGGCTGTCTACACGAGAATGTGAGACAACTCCGACCATAAAATACAACCGAATGAATAATGGATCGACATGGTTAATAATCGTTCGTGTTGATTGGGTTTGTATCGTCGCACTCGTGCAGTCAGCCCGAATGGGCAAGCAGACGGGCTGTTTGCACGGGAATGGGAGACAACTCCAACCGTGATATACTATCTAAAATGAAAGTGAGACAACATGTTTGGTAAGTGCTGAATGTAAGTTGGAGAACGTGTTAAATTTTCGTTGTGTGCGAATTCGATTTCTATCAACGTTTGTTCAGACGCAAGGTCCTATTGGCATAGTTTCAATTATAGTTGAATGAATTTGCTCTTTTAGTTTTTTCAGTTCAGTTGTGTTGTGGTTACTTAGCAGTTGATGGAATTTCTAACGTTTGGTCTTCGATAGTAGTACGGTTTTATATGTGCATCGTGCATTGTGTAATTTTTTTTGCAACATAGTAAGTAATGGTATTCGTCACCTAGTTCTGATTTAACATAATGAGCATTTTTCGCGAATCTCTTGGAATATGTCTCCACCTTCCAGTTTTCTATAGGTAATCTCTGGTTGCGTGTTCTATATGCGATTATGTATCCCAATTCGTTATTAGTGAAGCAATTTAAATAATTTTTCAAACTCTATAGTTTTCTTTTATCAAAGTCTGTATGTGATTATCTTTATACATTTGTTCGCCATTCAGATTAAGTATATATCTTTAAGTCTTTGTTTTATAAGAACATATTAACCATTTCGGGTTTGGCACGAGCTGAGAATCCCATACTCCTGAGAAGCCACAGTTCTGTAAATATTGTTTGAATTCTATCGATCCATGGATAGTGGAATTGTGAGTGATTATGGTTACTTAATATTATTGAGTATACAATGTGATGATATTTTACGTTTTCGGGTGTGGTCAATTTTGTCCAAAACGATATTACCCGGGCTTTTATGTCTAGTTCAAGGGGGTATATTCCCAATTCGCCTATATCATTATACTAGGCGATTAGATTTTTTTAATTTTAGTACATGTTTGTAGAATGTAAGTTGTACACGTTCTAAGACTTCGTTATTACCAAAAACCCCATACTTCGCTACCGTACAATAAAATTGGTTTAAATGGTCTTTTCCAAAGTGGATCAATTTGTATGTCAACTGGTAAGCTGTGTTTTCTGATTTTAGAAATAAGACTATACATGGCCAACGTGTTTGCCTGGTTTGCTAAATGTTTCTTGGTTTTGTTAAAAACTACCACTCTGGGTAGGAATATGCCGAGATATTTATATTCATCAACAATTTCGAGGTTATTCCCGTTTAGACTGAAATTATATCTATTTGCTGGTCTTCCTTTAGAAAATATCACTATTTTTTCGATTTTTTTGCGTTCACTGTAAAGTTTCCATTGCTCGCAATATGTATCAAAAAACGCTTAGTGCTTTTCTCTAAATCGGAATGTGAAAATCACTTATTAAAATTGTTATCATCAGCATATAAAAGTATCAGTAATTTTAAGTAGATAGTAAGTGTGTTGTCATTTGTATGTGAGCGGCATGGTATTCCATTTACTTCATTTCCTGATAGATATTTTCTTCTAGGTCATTCAGAAAAATAAGAAAAAATAACAATGGTGAAAGATTTTCACCCTGTCTAACACCAACATTGCACTTGAAAAAATACTATTATTACCGTTTACAGTGATACACGATTTGGCATTTGCATAAACCATATTTTGTATCAATGTTAAACATTTCCATTAATTCTGTATTTATGGGCTTTTTGCCCATAATCCAGCCCTCCATACTTTATCGAAAGCGCTTTTAAATCAATGAACGCGCAAAAATAACTTTTTCTTTTGGCTAAATTAGGTATTGTATTAAAGAATAGAGAATAAAATATGTTATCGGTGGTTGAATAGCCTTTACGGAAACCGCTTGGCAATCGATATAACGCTATTTTCTTCTACATACTTTGTCAATTATTGTTGATGACTGCTGTGAAAAGTTTACCGAAGCAGCTCAAAAGTGTTATTGGCCTATAATTTGCTGGGTCTATTTTTTCTCCATTCTTTTTGAATATCGGTTTTTATCACTCCTACTGTCCAGGACTCCGGTACATGACCGGTCTCGAAAAATAATATTGAACAGTTTTACATAGAGCGGCTAAAAATTCACGTGATGTGTAGCTTTAATTTGTTCATTGACAATCGAGTCTAAACCGCACGATTTATTTATTTTTAATTTTTAAGGCTTTTAATCGCTTGCTCTATTTCGCATTGTGATATCCGGTTGTTTATATCATCATTGTGTTCGGATGTGTCACTGTGTGGGACATCGACGTTATCTGGTTCTGTATGATATATGGATTGAAAGAAGTGGGCGAATAATGTTTTCTAGCGGGCATTCTATTACGTTCTGACGGTTTTATTGTCATTTATGACCTTCCAATACTCTTTTATTTGAACTGCATTTACGCAGCTTTCGTAGTTTATTTATTTTGTCTTGTTTGAATTTGTTGTGATATTTGTTGAGTGTGGATTTTGTATAACTTGCTCTCTGCGTTTAGTTTACTGTTTATTGTCGTCTGTTTGTCTTATTTTATATTTATATTTTGACTCTGTGAAAGTTTTTCGCCTGGATTTACGGCACTCGGAACCAAACCATGAGTCTGTGATTTTATGTTTGACATTGTTTATTTTAGTGCTTATTTACACCAAATGTTCTTTCGAACACGAAGAGAAAATGTCTTCAATGTCAGTTACTATAGTATTAACATTTTCTTTGGTTATTTGTCAATGTTTTCCAGGTTGGCTAGTGTTCTATGCATTTCTTGTATCTTATGCATATCGATGTTTTGCAGAAACTCATTGGCCTTGTTTGCGTCCCATAATCGGCTGAGTTAAACAATTGTCGTGGGATTATTATCGACACTAGTTGTTTTCAATTCGAGCGAAATAGGATTATGTACATCCGACAGCGTTTTACAGAACTCTAATACCTCAAAATTTACAATTCGAGAGAATAAAGCAGCTGACGAAATAAAATAATCAACAGTACTTGCATCACGGCATGTCTTTGATCCTTTGTTTTATCACTTCCGGTTCTACCATTTAAGATAAAAATATTGTTACATTTACAAAATTCTATCAGACTATATCCATACATGTCTGTGCTTCGATCATCGTTTTTGCGCTCATTGGAGATTGGTGAATTTTCAAAGTAGGATAACTCTTGGTTGTATTCTGTAAGTACAGTTTCAAGATTATGTTCTCGGCAAATAAATTCGTCGCTGGAGTATTATCTGCCAACATTCCTGTTCTGCTATTTGTGTCTCCGATGATCATTATACGGTAAAATCGTGTTTTAATCATAAATCGCTAATTTCGGTATTGCAACTCGGAATATGGATCTTTTACTGCAAAGTGAGATCCCTGAGGCGGAATATAAACCGCACCGCATAATGTGTCGCTTTGCAGTCCAGTTAGATGTTTTGATATGCTGAACCACAATGCAAGTCTACTTTCGGTTTTTAGTTCTTTTATATATTTAGAATATTTTGATTTGATTGCAACTGCAATTCCACCAGACCTTCTTCTAGAAATAATTTTTCTATTTTTATTTTTAAATAGTATATTGAAGTCATGTAAAATAATGCGGTCGACATCAACATCGTCTAGTTTTGTTTCTTGTAAGCAAATAATATCATATTGGGCAATTAAATCTTTAAATTCGGGACATATTTGTCGTGTGACTAACCCGCACACATTTAGAGACAGCAACTTTATTGATCTCTGATCACCGTGACACCTATGACTGTTGTTATGGTCCGTTGAACCCGAGCTAGCACGCCCTCCCGCGTATACCTATGTGACGTCTGTCTCGCTGTTACCTGTAGGGGGGACTAATTCAGGAGAATGTGCACTATGGTTCGGTGTGTTACATGTGGGCGGTTCCTGATTGTAAGAGAGCCTGAGTCGGGCTCACGCGGGATGTCAACACTTGCACATGTGGTGGCATTTTGGTCACTATTTTTCCCGGGGGCGCTCGCACAGACTGGCGATTGGTCACGTGGTTTCATACCTTCCGAGCTATTGTTGGGTACGGAGGAGATTAGTCCTGTTTTCCGTACGAGCGGTGTCGGTCTCGGCGGTTGAGTGGCTATGTATAGTATCGTGACTGCACGGGGTGTGTGGTAATGTCACATGTATATTATCTGGGTCAGTATTACCTGGTCGTGTAAACGCGCTCCCATTGTGTCGTTGGCGAACTGTGCAGATTCTGACGGATTTATGGGGTAATTTGTGTCTTCCATACGTGAATGGATAATATTTGCGTCGTCGGTGTTATCTCGCAGTTTTTTTTAATTTTCTTGTTCGCCCATCAAAGGCGAAGTAGCCTTGGATTTTCCTCTCGGTGCCGTGTTCAAATCGGATAAAGCCTGGAATGGATTTGGTGACGCGAAATCGACAGTGGGGTTGTGTGTAGTGTCACGGGGATCGGTTTGTGTACGTGTGGGTACGGCCATTCTACGTGTTCGAGCCGTGCCGTCGTGTGATTCTGGATCCATAGGGACGAACCTATTCTGCGACCAGTCCCATGCAGCATAGTGGTTCGTTTCGCCATCACGGGGACGACGATTTGGTGAGTACGGGTACGGGGGGCAGTTAGTGTCACTGCATACATCGTTACACACATCGTGTGGGCCCGGGCGCTGTGTGTTATGGGATGGGGGCATATCTCTCCTGTCTCGAGTTGGGTTTGGATTGGGGTATCGGGGTCTATCGTTGTCTTTTGGCATGTTATTACGGTTCGTTTGGTGTCCTTCACGATATTGATTCGGGGGTATTCTGTTCATTTCAGCAGCACGGTTACTGCCACCGGATGTTTGTGCTAGTTTCAAGGTTGTCGCGTGGTTCAGACTGTGGTTGGTCACGGTTGATGTGTTTTCCGTTAGGGTGGTCTTCGTCGAACAAGTAATCATTTACATATAATTTGTCTCTGACTAAACGCACCTTATTTCTCGTGTCCGTCTTATAGCGTCTCATAATCGGGTATAGTTGTTTCCGTCTGTCTTCTATTTCTCTTGGAAAGTGTTCCTTAATACTGTAATTTCTCTCTAGGTTTACAGCGTTTCGTTTTATAAACTCTCTGTCTTTGTAGCTTTGGTAATGCCGCGACTATGGGTCTGGGTCTGGGTCGGGCTTGTTGGGTTTGTTGTTTGCGGGCTCCAAGTCTATGTAACACGTTCCAAAACGGATATTTTTACACACGTTCAACGTCTTCGAGGCTTGCAACTAAGTTGATTATAAGGAAGTTAATTAAAACATCTTCTGAAATTTTCTTCCCAGAATCGTTCGGGCTTCGGGTTCCAATTCCAAAAAAGAGTAAATTGTTTTGCATTTGTCGGCATTGAAGTTCCAGTGTATGATCTTTCAATGATTTGTTTTCTTTTTTAAGGATAAGTATTTCACTTTGAACGGAATTGTTTTGTTGTCGTGTTTCCCTAAGTTTCTGCTTTTGTGTTTTGAAATTCGTCAAACATGTCACGCTCATTTGAATAAATCTGTCGATGTCGTTTAGTTTTGTTTTGATTTTTACTGTTTGTGTTGTCCTGTTCGAGTGTATGTATGTTCGTTTTGATACTCGATATCTGTTTCTATGAGTTCAGTTTTGTCAGGCTCTGGTTTATGTTGGAAAATTGATTTCCCATTTCAGTGTTCATTCTGTGTAGCATTCCTGTGATGTCGTAGGCCGTGGTTGGCATTTGTTGGCATTTGTGTCTGTTTGTGTCTGTTTATGTGTGTAAGCCATACCACCATTGTTGTTATTTTCGTTAGTGTCTGCCTGACCATAATACACATGACACTGTTCCTGTTGTGTGTGTCTATGTCCGCCATTATTGTTTACATTTTTGAACAATGGGGTTTGGATTTTCCAATCATATAGTACATCTGGGTGGTTGTGGAGCCGTTTGTGGGGTATTTGGGGCACACTGGTAGGGTGATTGCCATTTTGTCCATACAGTACATCCCTCGTTGGCTTATCACGTTACTTGTATAATTTACACCACTTACCCCACCCACTGGTACTGGCTGTGCGTGTTGTCCGTTTTCCATATGTTCACTAACTTTTCCTTGTTTACCACTTTTTCGCGTAGTTTTTGTCATTATAGTTACTAAACCACATTAATACATACTTTCCATGTCGAATCTGTGTTTGTTACGCTTTAAAATGTCTTAAAATATTTTTTTAAATGCGAGCGCAAAATTTTCTGCCTTGGCGCCATATGTGTCACGTGAACCAAGACATTACTATTTTGTTTTGATGTGCAATGATCATACTTTATAATCAGTCGAAAACATAATTTTTTCAGGGGATCACATTTAATTAGTGTAAGTAATTAAAAAATATCATTCCCCATTTGCCTATGAAAATAGCCTGATATCACCGCGTGTCACTATCAGTGAAATTAACATTACTAAATGATCATATCCATATAACGGGCACTCGTAATGTTTAGAACTGGTGGAACAGTGACAGAATTATACACTTATTTAATTCCTACAAATACTGAGAATACACATAACTTTTTAATTGTTGTGCTACTACTGCGTGGGTATGTACCTTAATTAGCATAAATATTAAAAAATATCATGCCTCATTTGAATATGAAAATAGCTTGATACCAACCGCTAGTCATTATCAGTAAAATAAATATTACTAAATGATTTATATATGGATAGCGGGCACACGTAATTTGTAGAAGTGGTGGAATAGTGACACAATTATACACTTATTTAATTGCTTTAAATAACAGTTTGTGCCTACTGAGTGGGCATGTACCTTAACAAATGTTATCCTTAGGTAAAAACAACTTTAACCGGACGCACGAAGTGACGTACATATGGATGTACGTACGTATAAAGGCCAATGTGACAACTATATCGGTCTGTCCACATGCAGGCATGTCAAAAACTTTGAGGTAAATTTCAAAGTAATTTGACCTTGATATTGGGCACAGGAGTTGCATGGGTTGAGCATAGAATGAAAATATGGATGATGATAAACACACATGTGAAGCTTCGAGTGAATTGGCGAAGCTGTTTCTGAGATATAGTGTTCTTAAAAACTTTAACCTTTCTTTTAATTAAAAACCAGATGGTCATGGCCCGCATGTCGAGCCCACCGAGGCATTTGATGGTCTCGTAGTATATTTTATTTGAAGTTTGAATTGAGGTATGCAAAAGCTTCAACGCAAATTTGAAAGTAATTTGACCTTGATATTGGGCATGTGGGTCGTATGCGTGGGCTAAAATATGAAAATATGGATGATAATAAAGAATTATCTGAAGTTTGAAGCAAATCTTAGTAAGTGTTGTGGAGATATAAGGTATGCAAAAACTTTAACACAAATTTCAAAGTCATTTGACCTTGTCCTTGGGGCACAGGGGCCGCATGAGTGGGACACAGAATGAATATATGGATGATGACTAATAAGCATTTGATGTTTCAATTCAATGTGACTTAGATATGGTATTTAAAAACATACACCGATTTCGGACGGACTGACGCACGGACGTCATTGTGATCACTAAGTCTCGCATTCCGCATGCAGTTTCGGCAAGAAAACTACGGATGGACGTCAATGCGCAGACTATATCGCACTGTCCGCAGGCGGTCGCGACACAAATATTGTCCAACCCCTTTTTAAAGGTGCATGCCCACTCAGTAGGCTAAAAATGCATTTTATGGGAATTAAATAAGTGTATAATTGTCACTCTTCCACTAGTTATAAACATTACGAGTGCCCGCTATACAGATATAATAATTTGGTAATATTTATTTTACTGATAGTGACGTGCGGTGGTATCGGTATTTTCATGTGCAAATGGGGCATGACATTTTACAATTAGTTATGCTAATTAAATGAATCAACTGAAAAAAAATATTGACATATTATAAAGTATGATCATCAAAAAAAAAATACAGAGAATAAATAGTAATGTCAGTTAACATTTTAAGGAAACAAGGTTGTCGTCCCTGATATCAATGTGGAAATTTTCTTCTGATACAAAATGTATAATAATGCCAAACAATACGTGGTTAATGGTAAATTATTGTTTATCTGGCCAGCAAATGTATCCGATGATGTCTCTGACATAAAGAACATTTTGTGCCTACTGAGTGGGCATGTACCTTTAACGCTAGCTCCGCACTGTCCCTTGAGACCTATGCATGTGTTAAGATTCATAAAAACTATTGAAAAAGGTGTTCGCGTTATGCTCCGGACAAATCAGTGCGCGAAAAACAAAGGGACATAACTAAACTAGAACATGTGTTCATATAACACGGATACCCCACATATCGCTTTGATAGTAAACAAGGCAAAATTACAGTGTCCAAAAGGGAGAGATAATCCATGACACTGGGTTCAAATCAAAAATCGAAATAAACTTTCCCCATCTAGTCATCATAAGGAAGCTATATATCAAATTCAAGTGCTGTAACTATTACACAAGTTTTACGAGCTTCAAGGCAAAATTTTCAAATTATAATTCCAAAAGGGGGAGATAATCCATGACTCGGGAGTCGAATCAAAATAAACTTTGCAGATCTACTCATCATAAGGAAGCTACATACCAAGTTTCAGGTGTGTAGCTATTAGGGTTTAAAAGTTTTACGAGCTACAAGCCAAAATTGTAAAATTCTAACTTGAAGAGGGGGAGATAATCCATGACCATGGGGTCGAATCAAACATACATGTACCACGTTTCAGGTCTGTAGCTATTACGGTTTAAAAGTTTTACGAGTTACTAGGTTGGTGACGGACGGAAGAACGGACAAGGGTAACACTAAATTCCCCCTCCACTATAGTGGTGGGGCATAACAATTATTGAGGCCAAAGTTGTCATATACAAGTAACTTACATTAATTCATCAGTTACACATCAGACGATGAATGAACTTTAATTCTGGTGTAACAAATGTTAAACGTTCTGTCAGCGCCTCACATATTGATCTTAATATCCACCATTTTGATTTCAAGTACCAGAATAATTATGTTTCCATGCGCCGTCGTAGTGTTATCTGTCAGATTCCGTTGTTTATTTGATATAATTGATGGACAAAGTTGTGTCCGCTAATGTCGCCAAGAGCATAATATGTGACGTTGACAGTAATAATTTGGCATAACTTCTAGCTTGTCAATTTATGGTTGAATGAAGTGATCACTATGGTGAATAAGTGTGTATTTGTGCCCGGTTTGCTCAGTAGGTAGATCGATGGTGTGGTAAACCAGAGATCCCCGGTTCGATTCAGGGCTGGTGCGCATCTTTCTCACCCTGTGACATTTAGCGCCCAATGTAGTTGCGGGAAGTAACTCTGAGGAATACTCCCGCATCGTCCATACCGAGAGTTATGGTGCTCTCCGTAGGTTTCCCCTGCAAAGTAACAAATCACATCTGATTTGCACTTCAACTGTTAATTGCGACATATTGTCTGTATTTTTCAATTGAAAGAAATGTCATTATTATACTTATTAATTTCTGTGTAATAAGTACAGAAAAATATGTCACAATTAACAGCTAAAGCGCGAATGAGATCCGATTCGGTACTCTGTATGAAAAACCTATGGAGCACCGTAACGCTGGGTACGGACGATAATTGAGTATTATGCAGTTACTTGCCGCAACTACTCCCAACGTAGAGTCGTGACTGATGAAGAAATGTTCCACACATATGGAATTCTTGGTGGACATATTTCTGCCCAGTGACAATTGTTGCCCAACGAACTACCGCGACTGATAAATACTTCCAAAATTGTACCCAAACATATGGAATTCGGAGACAAAAATTAAACATGGAATTCGAAGACGAATTTCAATTTGGCGGAGAAGAATGTCACAGTATGTGGATGAAGTGTGTATGATCTGTGCCTTCTTAGCTTGCTCGGTAGAGCCATGGGCATGGTACGGTAAACATGAGGTCCCTGGTTCGATTCCGGGCCGTTATTTATCTTTCTCACTCTGTGACCTAAGAAAAGCGTTTTATTTTAAAGAAATGGCTATCACCGTAATAAATATTAGTTTCACAATATTTGATTCGGGCCAATACAAATCAACAGCCAGAACAGAACGTTTGCAGTAATAGAAATCTAATTCCAAAATATTTTTTTTATTTTTTTTTTATGATCAGATTTCGAAAATTAAAATATGCTTTTCTTTTCAAATTATTATCAATATGTTCACCATGTTATTATGGTTAATGTGAATTTCACAGTCTCTTTTCAGCTTGAAATTGAAAGACATTATGAAAAGTTGTGTTGATCTCAGAAATTGTCATGTCAACTATAAGATCGCGTCGAAATAATGTTAACATAATAGGAAAACGTAATTTGATCCCGACGAAAAAGGAAACAAAATGCAAAATTGATGCTTAGTTTTGCTGTATTATACCGTAGACCACACACTGTAATTTGATTTTATATGAAAATAAATATATTGTGAGTATGGTGGTGTCTATTCATTTGTTCTTGATATTTTTTTTTGTGCATGAAATTGTCAAGGTCAAGGTTTGACTGTTTGTCTCGCAATAACCCGCCGATTTATATTTGCACACCAAAAAAAAATATCACCAATACCGCTGACTTTCTAGTCATTTTGAATAAAATAGATGGGATAAAATTTTGAATTGGAACACGGATACGTTTGTCAACTATTTCCATTTTATTGCCGCATTGGTCAAGCAGAGCGGTCCGCTGGTTTGACCGCAGAGCGCAGCGTAACGTGGTCATTATTTCGCAGTTTAAAGAAGAAAAGGAGCGTAAACTGCAATTAAAAGCGGAGCGCAGCGCTAACTGCGCTTTAAGTATTGAAATTCCGCAACCAACCCTTTGGACCGCAGTCACATGATTGCAGTCCGATTGCGGTTCAATTGCAATTAATGGGAACGCGAATTGCAATCCTGTGTTCCAGGAATTGCAATTCGCCTGGTAAGAGTTTGCCCCCATCGCCATAATAGATTCATATGCGTGTGTCAGAATTGACGTAACTTACAGTTAATTGTGACGTCATTTAATGATTTAGACAATACGTCACCAAAGACCAAAAAACTAAACGGCATTCCTGGTTTTTGGAAATTGTAAATGATATGCACATCGTATCGGTGATTGAAACAAATGCATTTTTTTCTGTAGAAATAAATGACCATAAGTTGGATAGGCCTATGGCTGCAAATGTCAATGACTTCAGCGCCCGATGGGCTCTACCCCGGGCATTTTTAAACAAACTAAAAATCGACTGTCCATTCCCCGACTCTCGGAATTAAATTTACATCTCAGAAAGCGGGAAGGACATTTTCCTGTGTAGCCAATATGACTGGCGGACGGGCTAATGTACATGCACCCCGTACTAGCAGGTAGCATGTATGTGGGAAAATGCTGTGATGACCCGCACTCCCTCGGCTGGCCAACGCCGCCACTCCCGGGACAATGTGGAGATGTAACATACATGGTTGTATAATTGTTACATGTCCCGATAAAAAATAACGGCTGCATATTCTCTCGTCGAGAATAATTAATTTGAAAATGAAATGTGCAATTTAGTTTTGTTGTGTTTCAGAAAAAGTACATTCAGCGCCTTTGTAAACAAAGAAACAGCCACGCTAAAAATCAGATGGCCGCGTCCCGCATGTCGAGCCCGCCGAGGCATTTGATGGTATTTTTTTAAAAACTTTAACGCAGATTTCGGACGGACGGACGCACGTACGCACTGACGGACAGACGCACGGACGCACGGACGGACGGACGGACGGACGGACGGACGCACGGACGCACGGGCGCACGGACGCACTGACGCACGGAGGGAAAACCACCGGACCCACCTAGCAGTCTCCACAGCTCCGCTTGGTCGACGAACAAACGGTGCTAGTCTGGATCCGCCCCTGAAAGAAGCACCGTGTCGTACGCACATGTATTTTGCATAACTGCACACTATATCCTAGTCAATGATTTACGCTCTAAATTTGTCCCGATCACAACTTTGATTTTGTTGGAATGATG
The DNA here is from genome assembly GCA_029237695.1 of Conchocele bisecta. Classification (NCBI taxonomy): domain Eukaryota; kingdom Metazoa; phylum Mollusca; class Bivalvia; order Lucinida; family Thyasiridae; genus Conchocele; species Conchocele bisecta. The sequence goes on along the minus strand of CM055275.1, from coordinate 54,034,703 downwards.
TTCCACACCGTGCGACTATTGTTCGAAGCGGCTCATTTGAATTTAGACGCGCTTAATCTGCAAATCTGGAATATGTGCGTGTGCATTTGCGTTATATTATTTACACGCCTCCGACTACAATTTTAGTACAATGTAGAACAGTGTAAGAAAATTAACAAAAATCTGCCAAAGTCGGAATTCATAAATGTGTAAATGTTGGAGACCTGTGCATCTGTGCAGTCTGGTCTGTGAACATATATTGGGGTTAAATCTTGCAATATGTAAGTGCCGCTCCATACTAGTGTATGGAACGCCATACACTAGTATTATGATGGAACTAATTAGTATGTTGGTGTATCCTGTTGTTATGTTCAAACATTATGGTGTATCGCTGTATCGTTATGTCATATCACCATTATGTGATGTTGTGTCGCCGTGTCGTTACGTTCGCAGACCATTATGTGATGTTGTCTTGTCGTATCGTTATTTTGTTTCACCGTGTCGTTATGTCCAAACACCATCATGTGGTGTTGTATCGCCGTATGGACAGTCAGCTGAGATTATTTATAACTGGTGTTGTTTTACGAGAAATCTTTATCTTCAAAATGGCCACCGAAACTAAGTGTGTTATGTACATCGCCACATCAAAGATGTGTTACACATGGCCGCCATTGAAAAAATAATTTATATGTAACGTCAACGTTATATTTGGTGTTTTTTATTATAATTATGTCAATATATTTTAAAATAGCGACCATATTATTTTTAAAATGGCCGCCATTTAAACTTGACAATCTAATATTTATGATACATGTTTTGTGCAGTGGTGATATTGTGCATGTTTCTACTGCTTATACTCATAATAAAATAAACACAAACTGTTGAGATTATTGTTAACTAGTACTGTGGTACCAGACACCATTATCTCCAAAACGGCCGCTGTAAATAAGTGTGTTACATACACTGCCACTTCAAGGAATTGCATCTATTAAGTATTGTTGTATTACGTATTTACACGTAGACTACATGTATCACGTATCACGTGTTGTTGTGGATTATAGTTATGTGTTTTCAAATGATGTATCGGTCAGCACATGTGTTTCCCTTCCAAATAAGAAGATGACAATATGGCAAATCATCCATTTTGTCCAATAAATTATATATTATGGTATTGTATAAAATTATATGCATCGCAAATATTCATGTTCTTCATTGCTTCATGAGAAAGCGTCTTGTATGGCCATATGATCACCATCTGCAGTCTGTAAGAACATTAGCCTATCAGACTGCAACTGGTCTCAACAGTTTTCTGTCTTTATGGAGTCTAACTTGGTCGCCAATGTTTAGCTCTTTTAATTTGAATGCTACTATGCTTTTATCATAGCGTTTCTCGCTTTGTTGATGACTGGATCTGATCTAAACATGTATTGGAAATACCTGCTCACAAGTGGTCAGTAAACTGGATAGAAGCCGCTGTCCCATCAATAACTGTGCTGGCGACCATTCCGTGCCGGTAATGGGAGTTTCGATATTCCAGTATACCAAGATATAGGTCTGTACATTCACCTTTTGTTTTTATGAAACTGTGTTTCACTACAATTACTGTTCGCCCAGCTAACCCACTGGACCTTGGCTATATAGAGCACGTAACATTAAGGAAATACATTTCAACTGTCCAATGGCCATTTTGGATTTAATGCTGTGTGACTTTTGTTGTTACCATATATCAGAAATTCCTTTTCATTTTATTTTTAAATGTTTGTAGCAACTGTTTGTCATGGGTGGCCTGGTACATACTGTGATATCGGAATTTCATTGGCATTTCAGTTTCTATCCTCGTTGAACAACTTCCTACCATTTTACCAAAATATAATATCTTGCGCTCATCTAAGACATGTCTGAATGCCGAGATGGCCATTACGCACGGCTTGCAACATTTTGGACTCGAGATGCGTCAGAATTATGTGTTTATATCCTTTCAGTTTATCTCTGTACTCCCACAACGCCACAGGCGATTCTAGCGTGTCTTGGATGGTCAATTATTGTTTGTATATACATAAAACACCTTTCTAAACAATGTACACAACAATTCAAAAGTGCCCGGGTGTAAATATAATAATACTTAGAAAGGTACAAAACTCCCATTCGCCACCATTGTAACGAAAACTCACACAATGTAGACAATTGGAACTCGCCTATAAAACGCATTCAGCGTGTCGTAACTGCTGTTTGGGGTGAATTTTCGACATAAAGTTTACAGTTACCAATACATTAACATAAATCTCAAAGATTTCGGGTGTAAGCTGTACTAAAAACGCGTCTTACTAACCTAAATCCGCTTTTTAAAATCATACACCTTTGTTTCCTGATTAAAAATGAATGTTAGCCGCCATTTTTGAAAATATCGAATCACGTGACACGCACTGATTTGGTTGGCTAATGGAAATGACGTCAGTCTCCAGTAACCAACCAAACCACTTCGTGCACGTGATTGAAACATTTTCAAAGATGGCGGATAATTGTCATTGAGAATGCGGAAGTGAACGTGTATGATTTTAAAAAGCGAATTTAGGTTTGTGAGACGCGTTTTTAGTACAGTTTACACTCGAAATCTTTGAGATTTATGTTAATGTATTAGCAACTGTAAAATATATGCCGAAAACCCACCCCAAGCAGCGGTTTCGACACGCTGTAATGCGTTGTATAGGCGAGTTCCAATTGTCTACATTGTGTGAGTTTTCGTTACAATGGTGGCGAATGGGAGTTTTGTACCTTTCTAAGTATTATTATACTTACACCCGGGCACTTTTGAATTGTTGTGTACATTGTTTAGAAAGGTGTTTTATGTATATACAAACAATAATTATTGGCCATAGAGATATTGTAACTTTTGGCGATTTTAACTATAATACTTTGAACTCCCAATCCAATAGAAAATTGACTTCAATTAGTACTCAGTTTTCACTGTCGCAGTGTATTTCCTCTCCAACTCACTTCACCGATCATTCTGAATCAATCATCGACTTACTGTTGTATTAAATACAGACAACATCGTTAGCAGCGGAGTAGGAGATCCATTTTTGCCACAAGAGACACGGTTTCACTGTCCTATATATGGCCTTCTAAAATTTTCGAAGCACAAATGTAAACCGCATAAGCGCAAAATATGGCAATATGAGCTTGGATACTACGATATGTTACGCAGAGAAATATCAACCACAAACTGGGACAACCTAAGATCTGAAAATATTAAAGAAACCACACATAATGTAATTAATAACGTCATGTCTCTTGCCCAAGAATATATACCTAACAAATAAATACTTGTTCGGCAATCTGATTGATCAAGGATAACCACTACTATTGAGATAATTATCAGGAAGCGGAAACGATTATATCATAAAGCAAAATAATCTAATAACCATTCACATTGGTTTAAATTTCGAAGTTTCAGGAATGACGTTATTTCAGCAATTCGGAAATCAAAGAAAGATTACCACACTGGGATAAGTAACACATTAAAATCAGGTAAACTACGTTCAAAAGATTGGTGGTCTACTTTGAAACATTTTATATGTGTCAAGGTCATTACCAAGGTCAGGAATGATCGAGATAAATTGTCTCCCCTATTATCATATGAACCGAGTATACTTCAATTGTTATGACGTTATGGCCAATATAGCTTGATCTGACGAACGAAAAGTGGTAAAAATGCAGTTGAAGTGTAAGGGATAGGCCAGAGTAGATAAGTACACGTAGTCACTTAATCAATTATAATGTACACTATGTTACATGGGGAACACACAGGAATACATGATACATTGATATGCGAACATCACTGTACTGTGCATGATACTATTCAATTACTACAAGGTTGTAAGCCAATCGACTGTTATACTTTAAAGCAACTTAAAAGCTATAGACGCATAAACTCAGTATGTGGTATCTCAATGGTCCCGTAGTGGACAATAGTATGAATGCACAAGTACTTTGATGATCGCTAATCAAAGTGAAATAACATACAAGTATAACATGGCATAACGAACATTGGAGGACAAATGACAATCATCTGAGCTACCCCAGTGCTGGCGTATCTCAATAGATAGTGGTAACCTCTGAGTATCAAGGTCCCAAGGTCTGCCTCACCCGCAATATGAGGTCTAGTCAACAATATGGCTATAATCCAACTTCAAGTGGATTAATCCAATAAACACTATATGTAGTCTTACTACAATCCTTTAGCCATATATGCCATGATAGGAGTATTACCATACACTATCAATGTATACATATGTATTGCCTATGCAATATATTTCCAAAGTATGAATGTCAAAGTCAAAGCCGGATGTGGTTACATCACATGATAGTCAATAACGATAATGTTCCGGAAGCTGGTACCGGAAGTAAGGTTCCAAAGGTAGTATTATTTCCGGAAATGGTGGACCAGATGTAAAGTTCCTATGGTATCACTCGACTGTAGCAACCCGGATGTGGTAGAGCGGATGTAAAGTATCCATGGTGAATCAATGGGTTGTAATACCGGAAGTGGTAGACCGGATGTAAAGTTCCGATATAATACAAAAATGGCGATTATCACTATGGCTAAGACGCCGGGAAAAGTTTCACTTAGGTGACATTCAACTCGTTTGTAGTATAATGATATGATATGTGTGTATGGCGTTTCACTTCACTAAACTATGGCTGTGACTGTCTGCTGAACGCGATGTAGCTATCACACACTGCTCTATACAGGCCTGTACCCGGAGCTGCTACACACACACTGCGCCAGACAGACGTACGGACACTCGGACGACCTGACACTCTGCACTGACTGGGGTCTGCCCTCAACGAGTGGACCAAAACGTCCAATGTTGCCCGCTGGAGCGATCTCAAGAGGCTACAAAAATGAAATGAGTCTCCAATTACTGGACGAATACGCACAGACAGACAGACAGGATGCACAACGGACTAAAACGGGAATCGAACAACGGCAAATCACAGCTGAAATAAAATGTTGATGGTACATACCAAAATCCTCCGTGTCACTGGTGAATACAGTACTAGTCTTCTGTAACCAGAAAATATGTGTCCCGCCAACATATAGCGAGACATCGCTTATATACGCACCAGTGAAACCATGCACGGAATAATGAATATGCCTACCCCTCGTTCGACATCTCACATAAATACTACAAAACCATGGCTTTTGCCATGTCACCCGTGGGTATATTGGCATAAATATATGTTCCCACGCCATAAATTCAACCAAACTAGTGTACAGCCCTCGCAGAATAAATACCATCCAACATAGTATATCCCACACTACCATAAATCTGCACACTATAGACCCAGATCTCATAATCCGAAATCTACTCGACTGGTCTCGACAATGCGAAGGTCGCTTCTTGGCCCCGCCAAACCCCTCCATATCGGTCCTACGGCTATACACCCAAATGAGAGTGTAGCACATACTAAACTGAAATATCGTGGTCATTTACGGAAATATCATGACACAAAGCATCACCAGTATGGGATCTGATATATCCGTGTTGGCCAGTACCAGGCTATGCTGAAACACTAACCCGTAGCATACATAACAGGGCAGACCATGGTATGGTCTGCGCTATATACTGGCTTCACCTACAGAAGGTCCCTTATATGGTGAACAACTGACACGCGGACAAACTCGGCTGGCACGGACAGTGGACATCCGTAATACTAAAATGTCTTCTCCCTAGCGAAACCAGCACACGCAGTCAACGAGTTCTCTACCACACACATGCATAGTCTGTGGCAAATATGGCGCGACATCAGTAAAACATTCCTCATAAAATGGACGTGTACTTGAATCCACAGAAAGGACACGCATAAACGTATTTCCACCAATACAACATAAGCCCCCTTATTACACGCACATTGTACATGGCAAATGTACATGCTAAATCACAGGTATGTAAAACTCACAGGTGTGTGAAATCACAGGTATGTGGAATCACAGGTATGTGAAATCAATAGTACGCACAACAATACAACGCAGTACCACACATCACAAATATACAATTATACGGAATCCGGAATGTACAAGAATGCAAGTGTCACGCGACAATATGCGATAATGAAAATAAAACAATCCCACCACTTTAACATAATGGATCAATAATCGACTATAACACGTAGAAAGCTAACATTTTAAATAACTTTTTCCGTGATCAAACTATTTTACTAGAACCTCCTGTTCCTTCACCCATAGTAACGCCTAATGCAATAACCAGTATACTTGAATCTATCGTCCTTAACGAAACATAAATACAAACAATCCTTTCTAATGTGCCCCTATGTAAAGTCTCTGGGCCAGATGGCGTGAATAATCGTATACTTAAATAAATAAAGTACGAATTAGTAACTCCTTGAGTTTTCAAGTAGTGTACAATCATTTGAATGACAATAATATGTCAACACCATTACAGTCCGGGTTTGTACCTGGCGACTCAACTGTGAACCAACTGACATTCCTTTATAATACATTATGTCATGAACTAAACGATGGAAAAGAGGTGAGGGTGGTATTATGCAACATAATTAAAGCATTTGATCGAGTTTGACATAAAGGTCTTCGTTTGAAGCTGAGAGCCGCAGGTGTTACTAATACTATTCACGACTTGTTTACAAGTTATCTTTATAATCGCAAGCAAATGGTTGTATTACCAGGTGATTAGTCTAACTGGAACCAAATTAAGGCTGGCGTCCCGCTAGGATCTATTATCGGTCCTCTGTTTGTTCTATTATATATAAACGATATTGTTAAGCACATAAACTCTAATATTCGACTTTTCGCAGACGACACCAGCTTATATCTTATTGTTGATTCTCCTGCAACAGCATCCAGGACTATAAACAACGATCTTGATATAATTACTAACTGGTCTAATACCTGGCTTGTATCATTTAGTTCAAGGACAACTGAATCACTACTTTTATCACGTAAACGTAATAGAGAAGTACATCCCCCAATCCTCATGAATAATGTTGATGTCTCAGAAGTTGATAGTCACAAGCATCTAGGTATTTATTTCAACAACGAGGGAACATGCAACTCATAAAATGCATAACCAGAAAGGCATGGCGTAGGATCAATGTTATGAGAAAATTAAAATACATACTAGATAGAAAATGCCTTGAAATAATTTATCTTACTTTTATTAGACCGGTATTAGAATATGCGGATGTCGTTTTGGATACTTGTACCCAGTATGAGAAGGATGCCGTCGAAATAAATCAGATTGAATCACATATCGCTACAAGTGCCACTCAGCTTGTTTCAATCGAGTCCTTATAATATAGAAACATATTGGGAAACATTAAAAAATAGACGTCACTCGCATAAATTGTCTGTATTTTACAAAATGAAAAATGGCATCTCACCCAGTTACCTGGTCGATGTCCTTCCACCGGAAACAGATACTTACCGTTACAATTTACGAAACCCTGAGAATAAATATTATACAGATTTTACGGTCCAGAACCACCCTTTATTATAACTCGTTTCTACCATCCACTATCCGGGAGTGGAACTCTCTTCCAGATGACACAAGGAACGCTCCAGCACTTACTTGTTTTAAAACCAAAATAAAAACAAATACCGGAGAGGTCCCAACCTACTACTACAATGGTCCTAGGTATGTCCACGTCTTCGAACGAAAATCAGTTGTCTCAATCATGATTTGTATCGTAAGAACATTATTGACTCGCCCAACAGTAATTGTGGACAAGTTGAAGATGCCACTCATTTATTTTTCCACTGCACTCAATATGGAGCTCATAGAGCCCAACTAATAGACGACATACAAACTTTTTGACAACCCACCCTCAACACTATACTGTATGGTAACAGACAATTTGACGATAACTCCAATGAAGCCATTTTCGCATCAGTTAGACTATTCATACAAAACACCGGTCGTTTTTAATGCACCCATATAATGATGCCAGCGTGTGCACATTCTTATCACTATCTGACTTTGGGTGGCACTAACTGGACATGGCTTGGTGTGGAAACAAGACTCCTATTGTGGCTTGCTTCATTCCTTATTTTTGTTTCCATTTCATGTATCACGTAATTGATTGTATGGAACCTATTGTCTGTACATTTGTGTCAAGTAACATTAATGTTTTACGATGATGAAGAAACTTGTACAAACTGTTTGATGCAAAACATGCCTGAGTGTTTCCGCAAACGATTGAAGATAATTAAGGTCATGGTCATGTTCATAGCGGCATTAGGGTATTCCTACTGATCAGTTTTATCAAGTGTCCACATATTGAAGCAATCCGTTACGTAATATTAAAGTTATATCATGATGAAGAAACTTGTACAAACTTTTTGACGCAAAGAAATGGCTAAATGTTTCCGCAAAAATTTGAAGGTAAAAACGGTCAATGTAATGTTAATGGCGGCATGTGTGCGTTCCAAGTGATCACATGTATCGTGTGTCCAAATATTGAAGCAATCCGTCAAAATGTGTAACGAGTACGGCACTGGCTCGAGCTCGATCGATCAATACAACAACTGGTAGCGTGTCTGCCGCACCGCTACGTTCTCTCCACCACTATACTACAAGTGTATACAAGTCTTTTATGAGTTTCCACTCCTATAAACTCCTATTAGCTCCTACGGCCTTCTATGAGCTCCAGCTCCTGTGCCCTCCAATGAACTCCTACGAACTTCAGCTCATATGACCTTCTATGAGCTCCTATCAACTTCAGTTCCTGTAAGCTCCTACAAACTGCAGCTCCTATCAGCTCCTATGAACTTCTGCGAGCTCCAACTCCTCTGAACTCCTACGAGCTTCAAGTACTGCGAGCTCCAACACCTATGAACTTCTACCAACTTCAGCTCCTGCGAACTTCAGCTCCTGTCATCTCCTATGAACTTCTGCGAGCTCCAACTCCTATGAACTCCTGCGAGCTTCACCTCCTGCGTGCTCCAACTCCTATGAACTCCTACCAACTTCAGCTCCTGCGAACTTCAGCTCCTATCATCTCCTATGAACTTATGCGAGCTCCAACTCCTATGAACTCCTGCGAGCTTCACCTCCTGCGTGCTCCAACTCCCTATGAACTCCTACCAACTTCAGCTCCTACGAACTTCAGCCCCCCCCTTTTCAGCTCCAATCAGCTCCTATGAACTTCTGCGAGCTCCAACTCCTATGAACTCCTACCAACTTCAGCTCCTACGAACTTCAGCTGCACAGGCAATGCCCTAATAGTGGAAATCAATAAATATATACAGTTTAAAATGATTGTTAATTACAGCAAAAGTGATCACGGCAATTTACTACTTTGATTAAAAGTTGTAGGACATGAATAAATGGACGCCTCGCAATGGGAAGCATGCTATGCTGTCTAGGTCGGACACAGCTGGCCTTGAGCATACGGTCTGTCAACTTGTTCTAACTCCTATCGAGTCCCGGCTTAACAACAGCTGCTATTATATACACCAAGTTAACTATCTCCGATATTGTTTCCAGCGACCCTGTAGCTATACCAATGTACCAGATCTCAGTTAAGTCACAGCCCTCTAAGAAGGCGACTTCGGGTATTTCTTTTAATACCTTTCGCTTGTCCCTAGTATATATATGGAGCAGTGTTTCTCTCGCTTGCTAATGACATACTCCAGAATATGCGACGTTTGTCTGTATTTATACCCAGATGATACTGCGCCCTCTGTCGCTTTGCAGCGCCGCCTGGTGGTTTCCGGATATACCCGACAATGGCGGAAATTGTCGAGTATTATACCAACCAAGTACCATAGCCCCATTGCGAGACTTCCACGAGTTATCAGCCTTACCAGTAACCTACCGGACTGAACAAGGTGGCGAGGCTTCCGAGTAGTCCTATTTTCTATATTTGTTTTTCTTTTGGACACGCCGCCGACCGACAGACGCGGCTAGACCAAATGATCAAGCCGACATTTTCAACTCGCAGACCAACACCCGAGTGTGTCCGAGGTGGCCTTTTCAGGACATGTCCGGCTCGTATCTACGAAATGACTCTCTTCTCGGGACCCATAATCCGTCTCGCGTCGCTTTGGACGACAGCGATTGTCAGTGCCGAGTCATAATGGCAGGAATTATATTACACATGTCCGTCCGTCCCAAACTGTATGCTGTATTTGGTGTATATACGCAGACAAGCATTTAAGTTCTGTGGTGTCCAAGTCATGTCGTCGAATTGGTTCATAATGATTATCTAACTAATAATACACCATCACTGACACATGTACAAACAGGTATGCATAACTTTACATAGCAGTTGAATGGCTGGATGACGTTGTTTTACCCATAAAACATGAATGTGTATGCCAAATAGCAACAGTAAGTATTAGCTTACAAGAGGTACTTCCCCTCTATTCTCAATTACCTCAGATTCACTATATGTGCGTATGGACGAAGGTTGCGTGCTAGAACAGATAATAAATTGCATGGGCTATCGTGAATGAACCAATGTTTAATGTCCCAATGACAAGTTACCTTAGCCATGAAGAAGTTTCGCCCTTGTCAATTTCGCTGCATAATATTAAAGTTATACCATGATGACGAAGCTTGTACAAACTTTTGAATATTTCGGACGACGACGACGACGAAGACGGAAAAAGCGGCGACTGTTATCGCGCCTTCTGCTAAAGCAAGCGCTACAAAAAATGGAAATGGACTCTAAAACCTGGCTAGGTAGCTTCGAAATAATCTCAATAAAAAATCAAAAGTTAAATTTTGATAATCGGTCTACTATTTCTCAAATAAGAAAAACATCCCATATTAAGTTATACAATAGGCAACTTCATTGATAGGGATTTAATGATATGGGGAAATTGTTGGGGTTTCTTCCGCAATAAAATCAGTATTGGACCAAATTTCACGAAATGAAAAGCAGGCTTATTCCCATATTTTCAATAAATTAATATTATCGAAACATTATCGTTCTACATTGTTTATATAGTTGTGAAAATTGGGCTGGTTTTGTGAAACAAACAGTAACGTCAGAGATTTGGTATTTTACCGACGGTGATTGCATTTTGAGATGCCGCAGTATGAATTATGTGGTGTGTAGGTTTCTGAAAGAAGACGATGAGTTGTGTTTGATGTAGGGAAGTGGGGGCTGGAAGTTGGGTGGATGACAGTAATGTAGGACAGGTATGAGTAATATGTTTAGCAACGTTGTCACAAATGGATGCGCGTGTACGCATTGACGAATAGTGACCTGCTTTGCCCGATCCGCTTTGCCCGACCTTCTACATTGCAATCAATGTCATCAGGAACAGAAACGTGACAATACAAATTACTATACCATACTTTTACTGTGATAGCATCTATTAAGACATTATATGCGTTGTATTCATTATAATTGTTAAGTAAATACATACAAACTGATGCATTGGTCACATTTGAAACTGAAACATAAAACCTTCTTGACTGTTTTTTTCATATCACAGTATTTTCAGTCACATACCACATTAAATGAACTCCCGTAGCATAGGCTCGCGATGTAATACAATATGCCCTTGATCAATCAGGTGACGATGCAAGCACCGACGTGACTCACTGTGGCTGGTTGCAATATACTAGTAACCCGTTTTGCCTGGGCCTCGGCTACGTGTATCGTGTCTAGAAAGTATATATGCACACATCGCTAACTACATGAAGAGCTCATGCGCAGTGAGGCAGGTAACTGTAAACCTCAATTTTGTTACATCCTGATATCAATACATATATTTTGCACGTAGCAGCAAGATGTTGATGAATTATCAACATTTGAGATATATCCATAATAGTTGTACTTGGTTGTAAACATCGACTACAAACATACATGTCGCACCAATGCAAAATACTTGTTTGCTAATCCCCTGGATATGGTACAACCGTACCAATAGTATACGATAATACAATATGCTCTGTATATATGCAATGAAGCAACATTATACGTATGCGATATTCATACGAGTATTATATATATACAAATATGTCAGCAGCAGAAAAACGAACAAATCAGTGGCGTTTTCTGGTTTAAATCTTGACTTCCATATCCCAGGATGCAATATAGGGAGACATAATTATTGTTTTCGTCCATTCTTTTCATACGGCATTTATTCGAGCAGAATAAACATTAATTTACCTTTACAGGACGTGTTAATTGAAATTATTATATCAAACTTGAGTTGTCACTTTGATATGAGGGGCGAAAACAACTAGTTATTCCCTCATTGTATTGTTTTGATGTGCAATGATTATACTTTATAACATGTCCATAGCATATTTATTCAGGGGACGCAGTTAGTTGATATAAGTAATTTAAAAATGTCCTGCCTCATTTGCTTATCAAAATAGCCTGATACAAACATTAAATATTACGAAGTCATTATATTTGTATAGCGGGCACTCGTAATAGTTAGAACTGGTTGAATAGTTACACAATTATATACTTTTTCAATTCCTATAAAGAACATGTTGTGCCTAACACTGACAGATGGGAATCCAACTTTGCTATGTAAAAAATATGCCCACCTTGTGCGTTTAATTTTTGAATACCAAATAGCATTTTTGACAACATTGTGTGTATAAGAATGTTAATATTTTGCACAAGTACCCATCGTCCGAACAACCAAGACCAAGGTCATCGATGTTGGCGGCGGTTAGCAGGTGAAGGGAAATTTAAGGATTGGGTTCATCCTTAATGACATCCCTCTCTGTCATGTTTGGATTCCCCTGAATTGTTTCCTTTCATGTACGCCAGAGTTGAAATTCTGTTATACCCGTTATAAGAGTACTAAGCTTAGTGCTAATTATATTATGTATGGAGGAGGACCCGGCCTTAATTGACTGTTGATATACCATTAAACACAATTAAACAGACAAACAAACAAGGTTACCGAGAAGTTGTGTTCATATTGTGCGGATGTATGCATTGCGAGGAATTTAGTTTCGTGCAACAACGAAATTTTCTTATTTACACTACTGAATACTTGCAACTCGCAAATATTTGAATACTTTCAGCCGTTCTGAAGATGGAACTCACATTTTTTTTCTTTTGGAAGTATATATTTGGGAGTCCGTCCGTCCGTCTATCGTGTCAGTTACGCTGTCTTGACATATTATATACTAGTAATATAAATATGCATATATAAAAAGATTATATCAGACGATTTCACCAAATAGAGGACGAATTGACAAATAGCTGACGATTTGAACAAACAGCGGACGATTTGATTATTGTTTTTACTAGGATAGCTACTTTGGAGCTACATAGCATAGCAGTCGTAGAAATGGAATGTCAACTATTTCTACATTTAAAACTACCATAATGAGTGTCGAATGTTACTGAATTTTACTGAATTAGCACATGCAAATTAAAGAATAAAGCACAGTCTGAATAATTTAACTGAACTGTCACCAGAGGTATCGCACCACTTTGGTCGAAGTAATCCTTGCGGCCACTATGGCGACTTGTGAGGCGATATGAAGTTAATTTATTGAATATCATCGGACTTTTGGGGGGAAATAGGGCGGTGTGTGTGTGTCTTATTTTTGTATTTATTTGAGTAAAAGTTGTTTCAAATAGTGTTAACAAACAATAATCAACGATTTATCTTCAAATATATTCAAATAAACAAATTAATGTGGCAGTACTCTTTCGAGCGGGTGGGGATTATATACTGTACATTAATTTCATATTGCCTGATGATCTCTGAACAGAGCCGCTGGACACACAGGTTGAAGTAACGAACCAAGGTATATACATACATTAAAAATACTTAAACGTATCAATAAGTAAGATAGAAAACTAAGCTAATAGTTGTTTTACTCCATCTTATAACACATTAATGTGTACATAGTCTGGCAGAAAGTGGCTAAAATCAAAATTACCATCCACACTAAGTTTTATTTGCATATTATTATTGTATGACATACGCTTATTCAGCATTCAAAATGGCCGCCAATTATCAACAATTACCAATATTTCAAGCGAGGCAGAATCGCTTGTGTTGACATATTACAACATTTGAATAGCCTGACAATCTGTGTTAATTACTCGCGCGGATATGCCATTGCGCAATTCGGGAACCCTGCTACGATTTATGTGACCCTCTTATTCAAAGTCTTACATGAAAGTATAAACATGCCGCGTTTTGCAGAAATACTATTGATGCTAGTTTATCATGTCTCGCAAATTGATTGTGTGAGCTGTGGTGGCTCAGTGTTTGATGTAATGGGCATAAGAACCGTCGTACCGGTTCCAACACACGCAGGATAATTTCATTGTGTTACTATGCAAAATAGAAATAGTATTCCCAAATGTTACCGAAAAGCCTGTATATATGTAAACTATACTGGGAAGGAAAAAGTAAAAGGACAGTGTACTCCCGTTAAGCCGCAATAACTTGAGTTTTGTTTAGTATTTGATTACAGTAGATATGTCAGAATGTATGTCTAGAGTGCAGTATGTGCCCTGAAACAAGGTGGTGTGAAACATATTTGATATCCTGTCAATACGACCCAATCACCACGAATATATGCGGTGACTGGGGTTACTATTTTGAATGTTAAAGCCATTTGTAGGTGTTCACGGGATAAATAGAATAGTAGGTTAGTGCCGTGAATGGGAAAGATATCTTGCGCTGCACGGAAACGGGATGTGCTCGGCAAAGCCTCGCTCATCCCGTTTCCTAAGCCTTGCCAGATATTTATTCCCATTCACGGCACTAACCTACTATTCTCTATACCTGCATCGTCGCTGCAGCATCGTTTCAAACGCGTATCAATATATTCCGTAACAAGAGTTGTCAGAAGACACCGAAGCGTGCCTGGTGGTTCTTTAGTTTAGCAAATATCAAGAGGCTGTGTGAAAGGAAACAACAAATACAATAAATTTGCCACAATGTTAAGGAAATTATAATAAAGTTTCACAACCGTTAAGTTTATGAAAGCATAAAGTATGTGATATTGACCTAAAGGTCAACGTGGGTCAGAGCGTCATGGATTTGACACAGCATGTTAGAGAATCATTAGATAAAGGCATGTGTGAATACCAGAACGTTTGGTGAAAGTTTTCCACAATGTTAAGTTTATGAAAGCACTAAACATTTAGTTTGTCTTCATCTCATAGGGATGAACAGTAAACGTTTCGTTTCTACGTCGCGTAAATACGAAATGAAAAACCTTAATTTCCTCTCTACACGACGTATGCAATCGTGATGTCTTAATATTTGGCTGTGACTGGAGAAATGGGGTTTGTGGGATTTGTGAGCAGTGCAGTTCCTGATCAATGCCACACCCATGTAACCTGATCACGATTTGTATTGCATGTTAGAAGCATGGCGAGTGTTTCATTGCTGGAATGGCGAATATATCATATCCTGACCAGACTGTGCGAATGCACAGAATGGTCGGAATCTACACTGGTCGCAAAACGCATGAGCCCCATCTCTCCAGTCACAGCCATAATTGTACGTTAATACACGGCGTGGAAACAAAATATGTATAGGTTTGTTTATTTGTATGTGGATATAACGCGGAGGAACTAGTGACATCTTTCCACAAACAAATCCAATCACATACATGCATACAAACATATACATAATATCCACACATATACACAAACATGTGCAAGCATAAATACATGACATACGTACATAAACAATGACACTTTTTCACAAACAAAATGATCTGACAACAGAGGGCGCACAGTTTCCATTCATTTGAGCAGGCGGTTAATGCTATGATACTCAGATAATATAGTCTTACACCTTGTACATGCATGTGGTTTTCCCCGGGTACTCCGGTTTCCCCACCATTCATCGCACGGAGTAATGTAGTTTAGGCCGGAATTGCCCGCCCGCATGACTCTGATTAAACATTATTGACTGTAATCTGCATGTCTGAAATCAAACTTTAACATTTTGGACCATGACCGGCGGTATGGTACGTGACCATTTCCTTATCAATTCCACGAAACTATAAACTGGCATATTTGGCTCAGAAGGTTAAACAACTGTCAGTCTGATACATGTACATACACACACATCACTCACTAATATATGGGCAATTACTACACCGCCGTGTATTATCTTCTCTTTCGCTCTCGTCTTCAGAATATGTGAAACACATTGTCATCTAACCAAATATCAACAGATAAGCGCCGCACCTGAACTCGAATAATAGCATCTCGTATATAACTATAAGCCGCGAAACGACAGTAGCTGGGCCCGAAAACATATTACATCATACTTTGCATAACCCAATATCGATAATTCCCTGCCTGATATGTTTTGCCCTGACCAACCGTCAAATATCATCATCATATAGGATAAAAATGTTACGGCTGAGTCTCCATATATCACATGCACTCACACTCGGCCTTTTTGCACGGTCTTACATACTGGCTTCGTGCGATAGGAGAATTAACTAGCTAGGTTAACTGAACCTCCTCATTTCCTCCTTTATTTAATGCACATATTTCGACTGTACGGCGATATTTATTTTTAGTAAATTATGTAACAAACGGGCCAACGGTCATTGACCTGTCATTTTTGGGCTCAAATGCCCGGGTTTGGAAGGTCCTCGAGCCAATTCCTACCCTTAAATATAAGATAATAATAATAATACCATTATGTAGGTGTAAGCATGTCTAGGTTGATATATAAAGGACAGAACATTGAGTTAGTTAAATGGTACTGGTGTGGAACATTTCGTTTGTGACAACTTTTTGAAGAACAAAATTAGTTTACATATGAGCCGCGTCGCGAGAAAACCTGTCTTCGGGAGTCTGACGACGTTACAAGATATGACGTCGTGAACTTAGCTGGCGTAATTTCCACTGATATTTGAATGTTGCACTCTGACTCCGAAGTTCAGTTTCAGAACAATAGGCTACGATACTTGGTAGGAGTACGGGTCTACATGTGTGGGGTGGGTTGTGTTGTACTTGGGTGGGGTTGGCACGGTTAAACAATGATATTGATCGATATTAATATGAGGTTTCTTAATTTCTTCAAACAACAAGAATTCCGCCACGGAAGCGGTATCGCGCCTGCCAAGGCATTTGACAATAACTTTAACGCATTTGCCTTACAAAAAAACCGGACGACGCGGACGACGACGACGCGGACGACGAAGCGGACGACGACGCCGACGACGGAAAAAGCGCAGACTATAGTCGCGCCTTTGCTGAAGCAGGCACGACAAAACAATGGTTTGTGATCTGTTTTTGCACCATGACATTTTAATGAAGATAGTGGATAGGTTCAAATTGTTCAAATTATTGTTAAGATAGTGATTACACAGCCGCAAATTCGTGGCGTAATATGAAACCTGTGAAATGTTTGCCCTTGTGTCCTGCTTAGATCCTGATCAGATTGCGCCGCCGCTCAGTCTCACAATAAACATTCGAATGACAAACTCAGTTTAGACCTACGGACGGTAGGGAATACTAGTAAGTGTCTGATTAACAAACAGTGTAGTTCATAATAAGACTGCCCGCTCTGTCGGGTCAGTTTTCAACCAAAGCATTGCGTGAGTCCATCGCAATTTGTGTGTTGCACGCTCCACTGCTTAGAACTGGATGTTGCTTAGACCGTTGTCGGCAATAGATATCGTTCCCTAGAATTACACACACAGCCTGATCAACAACGATTGCCAGGTTTTGAAAACTTGTGAGAATGAATCGGTTCACACACAGACGACCCCTAAAAGCCGGTATTTCCCGGTAAAGGCCAGTACTACCCGGGACCTTCATAATTAGTTATTGTTCCCGCCGCTGTGTGTGGTTTTAGTAAATAGGTGCGAACTCGGGTCATCGTATTCATGGTATTTAATATGTGCATCGAATCAGCATGTGCATTGTAGTTGGGTAATTAATGACTTCATACGCCCATGTGGGCAACACCATTGTACATAAATTGGAATTCAGTGAAGTTGGCTTAATGAACAAAAAACAATATTCGTATTTCACTGAATCTATAAATTATCTAAATAATGTTTATATATATATATCTAATATGAGCTGCGTCGTGTGAAAATGTACCTGATGGCACAATTTTTACATTTTTACTTGCTGACGTTTTACGATGCAGAGCTAATTTCTGAGCATACTGATGTTTGTCTTATGCAATTCCGATGTAAATTGCCTGATTTAGTCAACTTTTATCACATACGCTGAATGTGATTTGAACGTCACGTCGCACATTATTATGGCGACGTCGCAACATTTATCCGACGTCACATTAATTACCTCAGAACAAAGTAGTCGTCTTTCGTTTTACGCCATGTATGATACATGTAGCCTATAACATACATGTACCACGTAGAGGCGAACATGAGAAGCAATAGAGAACTGAACATATACATGTTCATGTATGTGAAAACATTCGGATGGAAGATACACCGTTACATGTCAGATGCGCGCTGAAAATTACGGAAATATTTTCCGTAAATGGTAAAACGGGGGAACTTTCAGTACTGTATACGTTTTCAAACGTGATTTTCCACACCATCGATGCAGATCAAATTGGCACTCATAATCTGGGAAATATGGAAATATCACAATACTGATAGTTGCCGGCGTGTCTTGTTACAACACACCGCACACCATACATATCGAGAAGTGTATCCACCTACACGTATCCATGCCTTCCGCCAACAGGGAGCTTGGTGGGGACCTACGGGAAACCCCTCGGTTTTAAAGAAATAAACAAGAACGCAGTCAACGGCATGTATCTCATTGATGTGGTGGCTGGATCATAAACATGCATATCGGTAGGGTAAACACTCTTTACACATCGACTCTATTGTTTGTCAGAGGTTTTTAAGCAATTTGAATAACTCTGAAGACAAAAGAAAAGTTTGCATCCATATGCAAACCTGGGCACGAAAATGTCTTGCCTCACGGCAAACCACACACGTTGTGTGTCTATGGTCATTGTGTGAAGTGATATATTGACTCAAGGAACACCAGCTAAGAAAAGCAGTATCACGATGGTTAGCGTAGACTAGATCAGTCTGCGCATCCGCTCAGTTTGATCGTTGCATATGTTGGTCGCCATTTGATCAATACTATTTCCCATATCTACTATATGCCACCAATGTAACAGTTGTTGATGTTTTGCGATCTGCGGAATGATTATATGTAGAACATAACACGCTAATAATGCTGCCATGTCCTCTGTGCTAGTGACGCATATGTAATCACAAATCGTGTCAATGTCGTGGACAGATATATAGACACAAATACATGTACAGACGGGCGGCAGAAATGTTTAAACTATAATGTATAACAGTTTTGAAATACTTTAAATACAATCTTACCTGGTGACTCTACCACACGTAGTCTACAGTATATTTCTGTTTACGTATAGTTTAGCACGTGGAAAGACAATTGAAACCGACAAAAAATAAGAAACATGTTATAAACCTACACCCACTCGTGAAGTGGCATATTTCATCAGGTCTCAAAAACAGTGATATATATATATATATATATATATATATATATATATATATATAGAGAGAGAGAGAGAGAGAGAGAGAGAGAGAGCGAGGGGGGATCTTACTTACTTGATGATTTACTATGACATTTATTAACGTGTTTACTGATGTCATAGGAGGTTAAGCTGAGTTTCTTTATAAATCAGTCAAGGAGCTTAATAAATATCATATTACATCAACACCAATGTTAGATTTGCTTTTTATTGCAAGAGCACACCATCATACAAAGCATATACCGGTCACCTAATGTGTGTTATTGTACCCGTCTGATTTGCACATTTATTACACTAGTGTATTATGATATTGAATACAATTAATGCCGGCCTTTTAGAACATACGAGTCGAACAAAAGCTATGCTTATTTATAAATTGTGATCAGTGCATATTTAAGATCAAATAATATAGCTGTAACGCTTTTTCTGGCTCGCATATATCCTGCATTTTGACTGCAAATAGTTGTATTATCGTACAAAAGGGCATGTGTCATTGTTGAATGAAACTGTATATATCACTTAAGTTCAATCACTTAAGTTGGTTTGTTACTGAAATGAAACTGCATGTGACATTACAGTGGCTAAAATTATGTAGGATTAAGTTATTAATGATGTGAACTCCACAGAGACCCAAGTGATGATATATGACAAAACAGATGTCCTAACGTAACGGCCCGCACCATTGTATTCAATCGAAGGCCAAGGACTGAGTGTTTTCTTATACCATATACAATGTACTACCATTGACTCTGGTGAAGATACGATGGTAACACATTTCCGTTCGCTATTTTCAATACCAGGAATCACAGTTTGTGAAACTGAACATTTAGACACATGTGGAATTAATTCGCCTAAATTTGGTTAAGATAGTCCATGTAAATCTACCATTAAAGTACTGTTTACTAAGTTAAACATGTTTCATCACATGCTCATACTAGTACCTAAGAACACGTGACTTTAAATGTAATTGTTGTTTTAATTATGCTGATATGTTTTATTCATTAAATTAATGTCATTTCATTTTATTGGGATTATTTACTTGTTGGGAAATTAATTATTGAACACTCCTCGTAAACTACTTTTATAACTGACCACCCAATAATAAATATATGCATTCATATGCTTCACGTGCATGTAATGTACAGTTGTACGCACTGTGCCAGGCGATGAGAGGCCCTTCAATTACAAATATATTGTATATGGCCGGGTGCTTATCAATTCCTCGATGTTTTGACAGAGAACTGATGAAAGTAAACGTGATTGGCTATGTATATACGTTTAAACCTGACACCCTGTGAACCCCACTGTGTTTCATTTATATGTCATTGACTGTAAGTGATCCCTGATGATTTATGGTCTCCTTGTTTGTAAGGCAAATTTATATTGTAAACATTTTACAACGAATTGAAAGGTCGCGTTCTATGGGACGAACGGCGTCACGTGACGTTACCGAATGACGTCAGACTAATTACGTAACGTAAACAAGTCCGCGTTCTTATGAACGAAAACTGTTTTAAATTTGATAATTGACTAGCATAAAACGTTACCTGATAAATAAAATACTAGTCTAGTCTAGTTTCCTTCGATATCAAGATAATGAGGCTCGGCTCGGAAACGGCCTAGCCTTGCCTGATGCACTGGATATCAAACTAAGCTAGCCTGGTATTGTCTGTGAATTAGTATGCTTTATGCAAGCATGATCCAATGCATATCATACAGCACAGTGCGTGCTTACTTCGTATACGTATACGTTAGACATCAAACACAAATAAAATAATGAGAAATGTGTCAATGGGACACGTATACTTCCACTGGCAGCATGCGTAGCCGGATATCATTTATCGGCTTTCTTAACTGTAGAGACAGTTCCTTTAATGTCAAATTGAAATTCAAAATGTCCACTGAATACTAGCCACTAGGTAGTCGGTAAGTCGATGTGTACGACAGTTACTGCCCTAATTGAGGTGTGCATGTGTTTAAACAACCTACATGTGCCCATGAAACACCTCGCCGCTTCGCGGCTCGGTGTTCATTGGGCACATGTAGATTGTTCAAACACATGAACACCTCAATTAGGGCAGTAACTATTACATTTTAAAATAGAGGAACGCGATTTCATATACTTAATGAAAATGTGGGTGATGACAAACATGCATATGAAGTTTCAAGTCAGTCTCTCGTACGGTGAAGAAGTTATAGGAGAATGGAGAAACGCACATGCATCTACTGAATGTGAAATTTCCAAGTTATGTAACCTTGACATTGGGCACAAGGGGAGCATGTGCAGGGTGGAAAATGAAAAAAGTGAATGATGATAAACATGTATATGAAGCTTCAAGTTAATCTGTCATATTATATGGTGAAGACGTAATAGCAGAATGTAAAACTTGACGGACATACGGACAGACAATATTTGCATCGCTTTTCTCGCTACGCGTTGGGATAATAAAATGACGGTCTAATCACCTCCTCGCGGAATTAACTTTCCCTCTCATTCCCCGGGTTGGGTGGAGCGTTTTCCTATGCAATATAAAGTATGTGTAGAATGTTGGACATGTATTACCACCACCTGTGGTATGTGTAGTTTACTAATTCCCGTGACAGTTGTCTGTTATGTTACTATAAATATGATTACAGTAAACAATCGTTCAGCATTTAATGCGACCAACACAGCTCTCGGACACAGCCACTGAATCGAGCAACAGTCGTAGTCAGTACGTCCCGCCTCTAGAAATTAATAGGCATAACTCTTAGCCATATTTTACGCTTCATTCGCTTTGTTATTTCCTCGCCGATAGGCAATAGGGGATATAGCATTAGTTCGTTTACGTACAAACCTACGTACTTGCGTACGTACGTGCGTGAGTTATTAGCACATTTCATTTTTCAATAACTTATGAACCGCTTCACATACGTTGAATTAATATTTGTGTCTATTGTCTGTTCCACGTTTTGCTGCCAACGAACATTTGGCTACTAAACCCATTAAACGTTTATCCTACACTAATAAAGTAATTGCCACTTGACAGCTGTTTGAAAAAACGATCCTTATGAAAATTACAACTAATGATCGGGATTCCCCACTCTGCAAATATTATCACTGATTGCAGTACAATAAGTATAATTTACTGACTAAAAGGCTATCAGTGTACATACATTGTATTATGTTCGGACTACGTCAATGAAACATATTCAGTGGTACCGTTGCGAATACAGTAAGGCGGCTGACAATCATATACATGTGTAGTAGAATACTGCAATGTAATAATATATCACAGTGTGTTTGGATTACGTCATTTGTACTTGTTGGTGTCCGGTTTACAGATAAATCACTGTATTATCCTATATTTATATCGACAGCCTACTGAGCTCGTCAAAAATCACGTTTTGTTGGGCATAAGTTTACAGGACTAGTACATTTCTATCATCAATTAAATAATTATGTTCTCGTTTATTTACTACCAAGTATATACAAAATAATTATACTATGTTGTATTGAATTTGATTTGAAGTCGAAAAAGCGAATAAACACATAAACACATATCGAATATGCGGTACGTTGTTTGAGACACAGTCATAAACAAGAGTGCCATAATTCACAAAATACGCCCGTAGAAGATCCGTCAGACAGCGAAGATGCAGAAATGTGAAGCTGTCACCAAGTCAATAAACGCTAATGATATTTGAAAATCTACGTCATTATTTCTTCCTCTTGTTGTGATAAACAAGTATGCTATTTTATGTACAGATGTGTAAAGTAGAAATTATATAGAATTGGATACACAATTGTAGACAAAATGGCTAAGTTAAAAAGGTCATGTTTTTGTTAAAAAATATTTCTTAGGCATAAAAACACCAAGGTGCACATCTTAAATACATGTATGTGTATTTCAGAGGGGTCGTGTACACAACTCTGTACCCAATATAGAATTGAATACAAACATGTAGAACAAATGGCCATGTTAAAAAGGTGATGTTTTTGTTAAAAACTTGTTTTACGGCGTAAAAACAACATGGTGCACATCTTCAATATGTGTAGAAGACGTGACTGTGTATAGTTTCATATCGATTGACTGAACGGTTTCAGCGTAGCTGTGTAGACAAACTATGTACCCTATATACAATTTCATACACAACTGTAGAAAAAATGGCTAAGTTAAAAAGGTGATATTTTTGCTACAAAATATGTTTTCGGCATGAAAACACGAAGGTGCACATTTTCATTATTTGTCGAAGACGTGTGTGTATAGTTTCATATCGATTGACTGAACGGTTTCAGAGGAGTGTTGTACACACACTATGTACCCTATATAGACTTGTATTCAAAAATGTAGAACAAATGGCTGAGTTAAAAAGGTGATATTTATGTTAAACATATTTTTTCAGCATGAAGGTGCACATTTTATTAGATTGCTATAGTCTTTACATGGGGCCACAAGAAGGGTACAACAACCTTAAGGTAAATTTCACGGGTGGGGCGTACAATGACAATATGAATGATGATAAACACTTAGATAGTATACTGCAAACTTTAACTAACAACTTTAGCCTCGAACGCATGTACGTACAGGCGTATAGTAGCGTCCCGTATAGCCACGGGTTCCATTCCTTCGCAATAAACACTATTTACGGCATAAACAAACAACTGTGCTATTGCCACCTATCATCACGCTAGTTTTGAGTAACTATGACGGAGTACTCTTTCCAAATGTGCGTTTGAAGCTTTCTTTGTTTACTTTCTACTTATTGGAGAGTGACCTAATAATTTTGCTAATACACACTTATTAGGTAACTCCATGGTAATATGTTTGTCATATCGCAAAATTGCTTCTTATAAACAATATAACGAACTATGAATATCAACGCCCTGCGCATGCTGCTGGTTTTAGTGCACGAAGTGTAAATGCTTTGACGCACATTTTTATCGTGGTGTAGCGATATAATGTAACTTGTTGCCTATAAAGCGGAAAACGTGCAGCTATTTATCATGGATATGTTCCCACATGGGCGGCGGAAGTGGGTGACCAGGGAGGCCTAGCCTCCACAATAATTCTGCAACTTTTGCAGTGAATCAGCCTTATGCTATAATACATATTATACATCACATATTAATTGTTCTCATCCTCAAACTTGCTAAGAATGCAGGAAATGGCGTTTCACACCTCTTATATTTCAAAAAGTACAGGGGGGTGGGGCATGCCACAGCAACATCGGGCCCTTTGGGCCCTCAAGACTGCCTTGGACCCGCCCCAATAATTTTCCGAAAAGTCAGATAATGACAAATAGAAGTTAAACATGCTATAGACACATGACATGTTAGTCTAGGAACGTTCCAACTTCCAGCCAGTTTTGTGCTGTGTATTGTCCATCTAACTTTTGATTTATTAAAATATGTGAACCCCATGTGGAAGTAAGAAACAAACGACTAAACTTTAGGATTTGTGTTTTATTTCATATATAATTAATATTCGAAGCATTAGTAATGTACCGTGGGAAAACAGAACTGCTGAACGAAAGTATCCCTCCGTCGAAAACTGGTTGCAGTCGGAATCTTGCTAACTTTCTGTGAAACGTTCGTAAATGTTCTTTAAAAAACGAACAACAATTACCTGTTTTCAATTACACGAGATGGAGAGAGATTGTTAGGAAATCTTGTCGAAAGTTGTTTTCTGTTCTTCAAGATGCGTGGAATTTTGTTTTGAACATTGAAATTTGCAATCTGCATTGTGCTGCGTTCAATTATGGTCTCACGGGACAGTGCGCGGCTAGGCGTAAAAAGGGGGTGGACGATTTTCTATATTTGAGTACCAACCCTGCAAGTTACACCAGTGTGTCTAAAACATAGGTTTATTAATATTTCTTGACTTTGTGAGGCTTGACTACTACAAAAAGTCCGTTCCACGTTTTGCTGCCGACGAACTTTTTGTTATTAAACATATTCAATCAACAAAATATTTAAATGTAAACACTTTTTCATTAATATCAAAAAGTCACCCTCCCAATTTTTTTACATGATGACATTCCATCAAATTTGGATTTTATTTCCTAAAGGAATTTAACATGGGGACAAATTTTTTTTGTAAATTGACTCCGAAGCCTGGCGAGATAGCTTGGAAATGATGTAAATAAGAAAACACAAGTTAGATCGGTCCATAAATAAAACAATATTTAAAAAATATATATTTATAGCCCCCATGTTAAATTCCCATTTCGCAATAATATTAATATTTGATGGAATTTCATCAATTATTCTTTTAGGGGCAGGGTGACTTTTTTGTTATTGATGAAAAAGTAATTCAATGTGTTTAATAGCCAACAGTTTGTGCGCTGCAAAACGTACAATATGTGTATTTCATAGAGCATTTCATAATTCTACGAAACTCAATGTTTGACATCTTGTAAAATGGTGTATGCTATGCTTTCTCGCCGGTACATTTTCTCGTCATAATTTAAGGTATTTTTCTTACAATTGTAGCGAAAATTTGAGGTGCTTATTACCCCACTTTGGAAACAATTTCAGGAAATGGTGTGGTATTACAAATGATAGAACAAGTCTTAGAAAAGCCTCTCTGCCTCATATTTTCATGAAAACAATTCAACAAATGTAGTCGTGTCTAAATACCTTGCCAAAAATAAGTGGGTAAGGTAACATTGTAAAAAATTATATACACAGCTGATTCGGTTACTGCACTTTTATTGTGGGGAGCTATTTGTACTTCATTTGCGAGTATTATTCAACATTTGTCGCTAGAGCATTCTCAACTTATAGCGAGAGGTGGTGCTTTTTATAAGTCACCCGCAGTCATCAGAAAGGCGGTACATTTTGGCTATTTTCAACCGTCCGGTGATGCCTGAGTGCGCGTTCTAAAATGTATGAGATCGGAATGGGATTTTACATACTCAAATCCAGAGATAACTTTCGATTATAATCATTTGTATGCGTATGCTATTGTTGGTGTAACTTGATTTATATTGATAAATATCTGCTGTTACATTAATCAACATAGCCTTGTCTTATATTTATATGCTACTAAAATAACAAAATATCTTATAAGTTCCATTCCGAAGATTTACTCATCGAGGCACACACAATGACAGGGGTACCTGGTCAATTCATTCCCACACCATTTCGTCCCTATGCCAGTTCGTACCCGATTTGATAACGTCGTATCCAGTTTTGTTTGTCAATTAGCTTCCATACCAAACCATTTCGTTTTCGTCATTTCGTACCCAGATTGGTCATGTCATACGCATAGACAATTCGTACTAATACATATTATTTTTAATAGAACATAAGTTTAATAACTGCATTCATACATTGTGAAAATAATGCATGTGTGCTCTTTTCATATGAATACGCATTACATATGTAACCTATGCATTTGATATGAAAAAGTTAATATACAATTCACATGTGCTCTTTTCATATGAATTGCATGTAGCATATGAATTGCATATGAAAATGTCATATGCAATATTTGTATGTGCTTTTTTCATATGAATTTCATATGTAACATATGAATTGCATAGGAAAAATTCTTATGAATTTCATATGAACATATTTCATATGAAATATTTTCATATAAAATTCATACGAACATCACTTAAATCTCATATCGGCTCTTTTCATATGAATTGCATATGCAATTCATATGTTGCATATGCTCACGTACAGTCTAATCAGGGTCTGAATGATTTTCAACATGTCGCATGTCAGCTGTGCAACCCTCTTGTTTAACCTTACTTTTGTTTCCCGTATTATGTATGCAGTACGCCATCTTTTATAACGTTGTGGTGTCGTGATGTTCATGCAATGACGTCACGACGTCAAAGCGGAATGAATAAACATGTACATTGTGGAGTATAAAATGGATGCCACTTAGCGTTCAGTGGAAACTGATTCCTTGACAAAGGGCTGGTGCCAAAGCGTCGGAAAAGTGGCTTCCTGGTATTCGCAGAATTGTTATACAATACATGGCAACGCGTGCCGCATCTGCTGCGGTATATTTCGTAAAAGTATGCCATTCCATTAGAAAGGTATTAAAGGAAATACATTGTAAACACGTCTAAGAAACATGACGTCACGCCGTTCGGAAACACGTGATCACACACCTTGATAGGAATTTTCTGCTGGTTACCCATTTGTACATGTGAAGCAACTTAGGCAGACATTGTCCAATTTCCAAAATCATAGTTTATTTGAATTTATGATTCTGTCAAAATATAGAAAATAACTGAACATGTTACATTTTAAACAATATATTAGCTGGCAATTTAGTCCATATCTAGCAGGTTTATTTTGCGAATGCCTTACTATTGGTATTTTATATAACGTTCGTGTAAGAATGTGGAAAAAAAGGTTACTGCATAAACCCATGTGAAATGTGACTCCTTAATAAAAGGATACGTAACCAGGCGTGAAAGACACGGATCGTATTTAAACGCGACGGTAAATATATTCACTTCATGATTGGTGCTTTATGAAAGTTATCCCGCATTATCGAAACATAATCGCAGTTACATGACGGAGACAAATTTTCTTTCTTGTGTTTGTCTGATGATAAATGTGACGGAGTATGCGGCCGTTACATCGATCGAAGGTAAGTGATGGGTTTAAACTAGTTTGTGCTTCATGAATTTATAGTGTAATTGTGCGTGTATATTAAAGTTGGTGTCTCATCTGTTAGGCACAAACTGCTTTTATTGGAGTTAAATAAGTACATGTATATAACTATGTAACTATTCCACCAGAGTTAACCATTACTACACATGTACATGTAGTTCTCGCTATTCAAATACGTGTATACTCATATGTTGTCACCCATCATGTAAATCGTCTCACCAATACGTCTTTACTGGTGGTCAAAGCATACACAATACGACTATACAAAACTTTAAGAAAAAAAGAGAAAACAACATTGTCAATAATCTGGTGTATTCTCAAACTGAAATAGATTATGCCTATCGTATGTTAACCAGGCGTAACCATTTCAAACTCACATAACATAAAGGCAACATGTAAAAGCACTGTAGATCCAGATGTGCCGTCTTGTAGGCTAGCAACCACCAATTAGTTTTACTATACAACTTAACCGATTCCTCCAAATATGGCCATTCTCTCACACTTTCACTATTCGTATGGATGCTGTGGAACCTACCTGTTCATAACCTGCAACCTGTCTGCACCGGATTTTCACTAATTAAACAATATGTTCACTTACTCCTAAGAAAGAAAATTTCAACATTGTCCTGTCCGCCATATTGTTTATCATCAAAGTGTCATGTGACGTAGTGTTCACATCACGTGACAAGCAGGCTCAGTAATTTCTTTTAAATGCTAGAAATATGCTGGAAACTGGTGTTAAAAACAGCCCAACATGTTTCTCAAGTAAAATTGGGCTGTAATGGATCAGGATTTACAAGCAAATGGGTCTGTGGCCTCAAAACGTCTGCACTATTTTTTTATACCGGACTACTAAAGCATACCCCCTGGCCGATGTGTACTATATTTAGCACAGTGATACCTATAAGCGCATTTTTTTGCTATAATATCTCAATAAACTGCCTACCATTGTCTTGTCTGACCTATTTCGTGACAGCAAATGTAATTTGACATTATTTAGAAGACTAACTTTTCAACAGTGGCAATTTAAGAATGGTCATATAATTGTGGCTGTCCAGCTGCGGAAACTTCAGTTTCACCAGAATTTTCCAGAGTATTATTTTCTCATATATTTCTTAGGAAAAGTCTATATTGTTGATGCACTTGTAAAAAATTATTATAAAATAGATGGTGCTTGTCAAACATATTGGCTGTTCCACAATTATGGGGTTTATTAAAACGATTAAATTTATCGAAAGTCGGGTGATTTCGGAGTATTTTTGTCATTTTTTTATCATAAAAACAGGCGAAAAAGTGACTTTCGAAGTATTTAGTCAATCTACATGTTGTAATTTGCATAGAAACATTTGTCCGCATAACTTAGTGACATGCCAGAATGATACGTGTCAAATTAAATTGAAACCAGCCCAGTGTATGAGTGCTGCCAGCGAATTCAGACATAGAAGTGTTAAAATGTCACAGGAAATTGAAACACGTGTGCCCGTGTTGACACTTGTTTCCTTATGGTATAGACATTGCCTGTTAAATGAGCAATGCTATCCCATATATATTTCTCTACCGATATGCACTGCTCAGAGTGAACTTGGTTAACCTAATGAAAACATGCCGGCCAATAAGTATAGGAGGCGGGGTAAAAAATGCGGATTTCAAACGGGGCGGGCAAATGAAAATAAAGGTAAAAAACTTTCTTCTCACTCACCAAATGGAACAAATCATAGGTACATCAGGCTAACCAAAGACTCATTTGAATCCCGGGTTAATGTAAATGAAAATAAAACGTTTACCTGTAAAGATGTTGATGGTACGGACAATGATGTAACTGTTCTGCGCTCTCTGTCGAGGCGTCCGAAACTCATTGACGAATGCGCCGTACCGCAAAATGCATCCGTACACCCCGATCTGTTGATAAACAAATTATATCGACCGTATGAGGTCCAGAAGATGTTTAATACTGAAATAAACAATCATCGCGCCTTTAATACGCACTGTAGTGGCGAAATGGTATTTGATGCGACCGCATCAAGAAAATGGGGCATTTGTTGGGCTGAGCGGCTAAAATGCACCCGATGTAGATATAAAAGTAAATATTATAAACTATATGAAGAGGTTCCGTCAAGTCGAAAGGGTAGGAAATCAGGGAAAGCTAATGTGGGTTTGCAGCTGGGCCTTATGAGCACACCAATCAGTAATTATGGTGCTTGTCGGCTCTTGGTAAACACAAACATAATTCCGCCGACGTATAACTCTATGCAAAAGCAGTCAAATAGGATAGCAGAGTCTATGGTTGGCTTAAACACTAAAAGTATGCATGAAATCAGACAAACTGTGGCCAGAGAGAATGAACTCTGTGGCAATAAACGTAGCAAGACGGTTCGAGTTGAAGGTGACTCTTGCTACAATAACCCCATATTCAATAGCGACAGTACACCATTTCAAGCGGGTACAATCGTGACAACCACTATGTGCGAGAATAATACCAAACCGAAAGATAAATTAATCATTGGGGCATTTGTTGGCAGTAAGCTGTGCATAATAGGTAGTAAGCTAAGAAATCAGGGTGGAGATATCAGCTGCCCAAACCATCATGGTCACTGCACTGCCAACCTCCCCGAAAATGAGTCAATAGGTAATGAAGCGAAATGGAATGAAATACATGTAGTTACGAAGCAGATAAATAGCGACTTACATGTTCGTCATTACACGGGGGACGGTGATAGTAAATCACACAAAGGTGTAGATGCCGCTCAACCAGGGGTAACGGTAACACATCTAAAAGATATCCGCCATCTGAGTAACTCCCTGAAACGAGAAATAAACAAGGCGCCATTTAGCTCGAACATGTTTCGTGGGTCAAGAAAACAAACTTGAGAAACCGATTTGCTCTCTCTGTAAGATCCAGGTGCATTGCAGAGTTGAGGCAAGCACATGCCAAACATAATGGTAACTTAGAACAAATAAAGAGCATAATGCCAGGAATAATTTGCACAATAGTCATGTGTTTCAACGGTTACTGTGGCAAGCAATGTTCACAGTATAATTTCTGCTAAATTTAAAATTTTGAATTTTTTTCTGGAAAAATGTAGCCAAGAAGTACTGGCGTAGACCCTGATCGCGCAGCCAAATTTGGTCATAATGTTTGCAAGTATCAACCGAGTCAATAAATAATGTTTAGAAAAACGTTGCTACCTGTTGGGGAGCTATACACTTGATACCGGTTAGTAATCAAATACACAGTGCCAATTAAAGCGACGAGCCACTTTAATATGGCTGAACTAGTCAGTAACAGGCTCATCTGGCTCCCTGATGCATCTCAAATCTGTGTAATTAGTATGTAGACATGTACATAATGTAGATAGGTATACAGTTAATTTACCGTAATTAATAAAACAGGAACTATTAGCAGATACAGGGTGGATATGTGACGCCGTCGAGTGCATGGCTCAGACAGCGCTTTTCGCTATGGCAATTCTTTCGAGAATTATTTATAATTGTTGACTCAGCACTCAGGTGGGCCGGGTTAACACACAGGGAACAACCACATAAATGTGATATTTCAAGGTGCCTGGGTATTTCAAACACATTATGGTGTAACATGAATGCTACTCTATGTGTAGAATAGTATTTTGTTCTTGCATCATTTGGAAATTTAACTTTAATCTTTCCATATTTGACTCGTACACCTGTGGTTATCCCGACCCACTTGATGCAACCATTTTCATAAAATAAAACTGATTTTCCAGCAATTCTGTCCTTTGTTCTCTTAATAAAACTTGCTGTAGCCATGATTAAAACCGTTTAGAATTGTTTTCAAAGAAAACAGACGACATCCACTGATGACCCGGAAATGCTTATAGGCTAGCAACCACCAATTAGTTTTACTATACAACTTAACCGATTCCTCCAAATATGGCCATTCTCTCACACTTTCACTATTCGTATGGATGCTGTGGAACCTACCTGTTCATAACCTGCAACCTGTCTGCACCGGATTTTCACTAATTAAACAATATGTTCACTTACTCCTAAGAAAGAAAATTTCAACATTGTCCTGTCCGCCATATTGTTTATCATCAAAGTGTCATGTGACGTAGTGTTCACATCACGTGACAAGCAGGCTCAGTAATTTCTTTTAAATGCTAGAAATATGCTGGAAACTGGTGTTAAAAACACCCCAACATGTTTCTCAAGTAAAATTGGGCTGTAATGGATCAGGATTTACAAGCAAACTGGGTCTGTGGCCTCAAAACGTCTGCACTATTTTTTTATACCGGACTACTAAAGCATACCCCCTGGCCGATGTGTACTATATTTAGCCCAGTGATACCTGTATCAAGCTGTCTCATCAGGATCTGCAGTGTTTGTCAATTTTTATATTTGAAAAATATCTCTTACCTGATTGATGGAAAAATCCAGAAATGAGCATGGAACTACAATGTCAGATAGTTAGGGGTGAAAAGGTTAATAGGCACTTCCGAATTAAATAAAACCCTATACAATTATTTTGATTTTTCACAGATTTACCAATTGTAATTGGTAGTTAAAGAGTATCTCAGGTGGAATGATTACTTGCATAAAAGCGTCAAGGACATGAGCAAGTTCGGAGGTAGTTTTACTTTTTAATTAGCTTATATTTAAAGGTAGGAATTGGCTCGAAGACCTTCCAAACGAGGTAATTTAAGCCATAGAAAAGTCAGGGAAATGGCCGTTTCCCCGCCTGTTTCCGAATTTACTAATATCTGTGATACAGTCGAACCTAGCTGGTTCATTCTCCTGCCGCACTATGTCGGTATGTCAGGCCGGGAAAAGGGCTGAGTGATAGTGCATATGCTATATGGAGACTCAGTCGTAACAGTGATGATATTTGCAAAACCCACAAGTATGCATTCATCATTGTTGATGTGACCTGTCGCTACAAGGAGGCTGAGCCAAAATATTCCATCAAGGCCAAAACTGTAGCGCAAATCCCTCATCCGTTGTGCCGGGTCGCCCTGTTGGTCTTAAAGAAAAAAATCTCCTTATAGGCCACACGCTTCCACTGCATGTTCTTGCGGAGGTGTTGCTCTGTTTGGGGCCTGACCTCAAAACCCGAGATTGAATCATTGGAGGATTTCGTCAATGACCCAGACCTTTTGCGGGTCGTGGATGGTGAGGCCCTGTGTGTTGTGAACTGTTAGCGCATAAACAAGGCGCCAGTTGTCAGTTTGCACTGCTTGCTCGGCTACCCCGATCGTGACATACATGATGTCATTGAGGACGAGCTCATCTGTGCGGTCCGTGCCTGGTATGGGCTCCTGTCTTTGGGGTGGTATAGCAATGGAATATGTGTGTCTGGAAAGTGCTCCCTGTGTCGTCGGAACAATACCTCCTGTGATCGGTCGTGGCCATACTGGCTACTAGCCTATATAAGGTTGCTCGGACTCCATTGCTCCACAAAGCATTCCCAACCGAGACAGCCAGGGAAGGTCATACGCATCTGCTTGCACTGGACCCTGTCGCTCTGGAGACGAATTCTCATTTTCAGGGCCTTCAGTTTTTCATCAACCTCTTCGTAGTATTCAGCCGCCTCGCGGAATCAGTCGCGCTGCATTTCGCCGGCAATCGGTGGTGGCTGGCCTTGATCCCCACAGCTTGAACGCCCATTTTGCCAAGCCAGTGCAGGAACATCGCCATAATGTGCCGGGAAACGGTGCAGAAGTCGTCCCAGATGGTTAAATGAGTGATGTACTTCTTATCTGTTTCTGTCGGGCGTCCAGTCGCCACTCCAACGGAAGAAGCTATTGTAGGTCTGAACCTTAACCCCCCTGACCAGCAAGGCGGTGGCTTCGAGTGAATACGAGGGGTCTCTCGTCCGGAAGGGCTCGATTTCTCTCATAGTTATCCCGCTACACCCGCCGCCGTTCAGGTAGCTAAACCGGCGTCGGGACAGGGGGTCATCGTAGCGAACTGCAGTACTGAGATGGAGGTCCTTTGCTAGGTTGATATACTCGCGCTGGGCGAGGTAGGCAGGGTGTTCCTATGGCATTAAGAGCTACTTGCCCTTGTCGCACCACTTGGCCGGGTTGATCCCATCTCTGGGTGGCCTCGGCGTTTCCTCGTCGTGGCAGATAAGACAGATGCGGCAGTACCCCATTGAGTGCGCCTCCTGCGGCACTCGACCCCTCGAGCTTACAGAGCGCAGTTATCCGGACGCAGAAACTGTCAGCGGCCTCCCAGGCGGCCTCCTCGGGTGTGAATCGCCACGGCATCTCGAGCAGATTGATGTGGGCATACCACAGCATGCTCGCGCTTAGGTGGGTGTACTGGGGCTAGGTCCCATCATAATAAGTGAGGATGTGGGCTGTGGGGCATAGTTGAGGTCCGCCCACCAGGCGCCTCTTTGGCGGTTGTCCCTCAGGAGGTGTCCAGCTCTCCCTGGTCGGTCACAAGCCTCCGGATCAGTTGTTGACCTTGCTGCCCTGGGTGAACTTTCCGATGTTGCTACAGCCCTTGTCTCGGTTCTCAGAAAGCCAGACCTAGGTTTGGTTCTCGAAATCGATGATGGCCTTGCGGATTTTCAGGTGGGGGAGTAAACCCAACTGAATGAAGGCAAGCAGCGGCGTCGGTGCCCAGCCCGGCGAAATGCTTCGCAAACCACGGTGGGATGATTGGGTGGACGCCCTGTGTGAACTCCCACTCCTGGAGCTCGGCAAATTCGGTGCGAATGTCTGCGAGTAGGGGGCCATTTACAGACACTTGCTCATAAGGCCCAGTCAACCAGAGACTCATCACCTAGTAGGGCACATACAGTGCAGTCTCCGTTTTTGTTCCACCGTAGACAACACTTGCAAACTCAACGCGAACGCAACGCGAACGCAACGCGAACGCAACGGTTTGCTGTAGCGTTGTATACGTTGTTTAAACGTATAATACGGTTCGTACACGTGTAATACACATTGTCAAACCGTTTAGTTTAAAAGCGTTGTATACGTTGTTTAAACGTATAATACGGTTCGTACACGTGTAATACACATTGTCAAACCGTTTAGTTTTAAAGCGTGTAATACGTTTAGCTTCAAGGCGTATAACACGCTTTGGCGTATACATATGTAGCGAGGTGAAAGAGTTGAAACGTGTACAACGCTTTACCTGGAAGCATGTAGCTATATGAAAGCGTTGAAACGTGTACAACGGTTACACGTTTTAACACAAATACCTGTTCGGCCCCGATCTCTTCGAGGCGTCCTTGTTTCGTCCCTTTTAAAATATCGCGAATACATACCCTCAGATCGAGTTCAAAGTACATCGGCGGTGTGATTTAGCACTTCAATTGATCCCTAATCCCTGATGACTAATGAGTCACGCTTTTAACACGACAGATGTACCTTGTCGTTTATCAAAATGTTTGAGAATTGTAGATCACGTGAGCCGGCTCATCAGGATCTGCGGCATTCCTATGTACATTTTATATACACAAAAATGACGCCTAATACAGCGTAATGTAAAAGTTCCTAACTTAATATGGAATAGCCCGGGCCGATAGTCCGTGTCAGTTAATTGGGGTTAAATATTACGAACACAGATAAACACAGTGCATGGTTTGTTTATTTTATTTTAACATCATCAGAAATGGCGAGTCTAGGAACTCTCGTATTATCTTTACGCTGAAGCCAGTCTATTTCAGTCACTAATCCGCTATACACCTGTCCCACGCGTGTGTTAAGATTAATCGATATTTGGAGAAACTGAATACACAGCGAGCTGCACACTGGTTTAACACGGATATGGCCCGCGGATATGTGTCATAAATTACTTGGTGGTCAAAACCGGTAAATTTACAAGGTTTATAGCGAAATAGCAGCCGACTGGCAATTTTTCTCGGACCGATTTTTAAGACTAGTTTTCAAATCTCAATCGGTCTGAGAGTTCAAAAATCGGTCCAGAACCGGAAAACTGAAAATGTTAGAAGCCCTGCAGTGAGTCTAGAAGTATATATACACACACGAAGAACGATCAGAGCATGCGCATTCTACGCGATACAAGGTTGGCATACCAAAACGTGTAATGCGTTAAAACCCGTGGAAACGTGTTATACGTATAACACGGTTTCATCTGTACGGTGCTGTGTACATGTAGATGCGTGTAACCGTTCGTCAAAGAAAGCGTTAAATCGTTTAAACGGTTTACCTTAGCGTTGTATACGCTTACAACCGTTGTATACGTTTACAACCGTTGTACACGGATTACACGCTTTTGAAACTCAATGCGTTGTTTACAACCGTTGTATACGTTTACAACCGTTGTACACGGATTACACGCTTTTGAAACTCAATGCGTTGAACACGGTTTGTTCGACTTTTGCGCATGCGCAAGAGTGGGGAAACGCAACGCATGGCCGAAAACGTATTACACGTAAACGACACACGGTTTGAAACGCAACTAACGGAAACTCCACGGATACGCAACGCACAACACTTTGTACACGTATAAACCCGGAACATTTTGACAGAAACAACTGTATATATAAATATATATTCTTTATTTCGTCCATTTATGGAGAGCCAACATGTCAGACATGTATAACATATTTACATACATATTACCACATACATTTAAACATTTACATAACATGTAATACATGTACGTGTATATGAGTCACAGTACAAGAAAATTACAAAACAAAAATATTTTCAAACATGCATGATTACATGATTACATTTGCCGGGTTCAGACGAATTGTTTTGTGTAGTTGCGCACACTGAGCAGAATACGCCCGAATAATACTGGACAAATGCGCAGAATCATTTCGGACTAAGTTGATCGAGCACCTAAATATAACTTGTCATCTTCAAATAGACTTACGCATGGCTGGACGTGTAATATATGTCAATGTGTTAAGTAGCGTGCATGTAGTT
The DNA here is from genome assembly GCA_029237695.1 of Conchocele bisecta. Taxonomy (NCBI): domain Eukaryota; kingdom Metazoa; phylum Mollusca; class Bivalvia; order Lucinida; family Thyasiridae; genus Conchocele; species Conchocele bisecta. Next base: position 53,997,685 of record CM055275.1, on the reverse strand, counting down.
AGTCCACATACAGTGCAACACATTGACACATATTACCACGAAATCATCTATTTCATCAGCATTACTGAGTTGGATGATACTGCTTGGGTCACCGGACAGCAACAATATTGTTCGGTTAACAGGACTAAGTGCATTAACGCACCGTGATATGTTGGGCGGAAATTTCTGATTTAGTTCATGAGTCAATAGTGCTCTGTAATGCATACTTTGTGGGCAGAAATTATTATAGTGGTCAATTAATTCCACATTCGCACTGTCACATCGTAAGCATGTACCAGTATCATCAATTCTAGCCACCATTTGAATCACTGAGCTACACTGTTTCTTGCATTGAACATGTTTGTTACTAAAATACCATAATCTATGCGGTTCAATAGCAGTGTGAATGCCTTTAAAGTTGCTAAAGCCGCTGCTTGAAGTACGCTCACTCCACAATTCATGGGACGTGTTTTTTACCCTAGATCTAACAATGTGTTTCCACTTGTCTTTCCCAATGAATGTTCCATGGATCATGAACGTGTCGAGTATATGTTTGCAGTTATATTTGACCAATAACCGACATACATCCGGAATAAATCCAGTAGCTCTATCAGGGGCCGAGTAATACGTGCACAGCCGTATCATAAACATTTTCCTTAAGGCACAGTCATTTTTAAGACGGCACATCTGACCCAAGAAAGATAATTTTCGATTGTCTATTTCTGCTTCTAAACAATGCGACCCCAGTAAGCTTAGTGCAACGTCCGTTCGTGTTTGTACGGGTTTGTACGGGGAGGCCCTGTATTAGTTTCACACAAAATATGTGAGCACGTTCCAGGGTAAGTATATGCTGGCCACACAGATTATCCCAGAACTCCGCCCCATATAGCGCCCTGGGGAGAACGACTGTCATATATAGATTTTTACACGTTAGGGCACTGAGACCACATTCATCTACAAAACCAGACATTATAAGACTAAAAAATGTGCCTTTCAGTTTCTTGCACGCGTCTGTAATAGTAGGTCCAAGCTTGGAATACTTATCGCAAATATTACCAAGATAAGTATACTTCTCAGCTTCCTCCACTGTGTTTGGACCTAATTGCCATTTTCTTACTGACTGCTGATAGTGGTGCTTAGATTCATTAAATACAACCACTGCACACTTTGAAGGATTATATTCGTAGCGCCATTTACACGAGTATTTGTAACACCTTTCCAATAACTCGTCAAGTCCATGCTTAGAAAGCGAAATTAACACCATGTCATCCGCGATCGTTGGGCAACAGAACGAGTGTCCATTAAGTCGAAACCCAGTGTTAGATTTTACTAAGTCAACTAACAAGCTGTCAATATAACACAAATATGTGAAAGGGGAGATTACTCCGCCTTGACGCGAGCCCTGTAGTACGGAGAATAAACCAGATTTATATCCCTTGAGCTGCACGCAACTTTCCATATTACTGTGTAAACTCGCGACCACTTTCCAGAGTTGGGAATGTATTCCCATTGTGTATAGTTTGTACAGGAGCCCATCATGCCATGTACGGTCGAATGCCTTCTGGACGTCAAGGAAACAGACATATAACAGGCTATGCTGTTCCGCAGCAACAGCAATACACTCTTGTAACAAATATGACGTCATATTACAGCCTAACTGTTCTTGAAACCCGCCCTGAAGGCAGCACAATGGGTTTGTTAACGCCTGTTCACACTTTTGTAGAATAATGCGCTCATATAGTTTCAGTATACACGACGACAATGTAATGGCACGGAAGTTATCGGGGTCGGCTTTTCTCTTATTACCTCCCTTGTGTAATGTTATTATGACCCCTTTCTTCATAGAGTCTGGGATGTACGCGTTGTTGAACATCAGTGAAAATAACTTGGCCAACACACTATGTAGTTTATCTCCACCAAACATAAGATGTTCATAGTAAATTCCATCCAGTCCACACGACTTTCCTGTTTTGCAATGTTTTAATGCGGAAACAACAGTATCACTGGTTATTAATTCCGTACACGAATCATTGTTCACTCCCGATCGTATGCTATTCACTATGTATGTTATTTTATCACAGAACTTGTCGTCATATTGTGGTCGCTTCGAGTCACTATATAAATTGCCGAAATAACGCCCCCATTGATGCACGATATCTTCTGGGTCACGATATACAGTGCCGCCAAATTTCATCTCGCCGCCTGCAGTATTAGGACGATTATTCCGCCGCGACTGAACCTGCTTCCAGAAGAACGCGTCATCAACGCCCACCGCCGCATCTACGTCGTCATTTATTAGTTTCTGTAAAATAAATACTGGGCTGACAAATTCCGATGATAGCTGCGAAATGCTGATTTTGCACTTTTGTAGGCTCGGAAATAGGCATTATCACTTGCCCTGGGCCTGCCGTCTGCTATCCAATCGGATCGTTTTATTTTCATAAACAAATGTAGTGATTTAATAGCATAGTTCCAATACGGTTTAAGATAATGTCTGTATTTGATTCCGGCAGCAGTTTCTCAGACAATATGTGTACACATTCTGTGATATATTTGTACAAATAGTCCGTTTCAATTTGTGATGTGTAGCATTCGAGCCACGAGAGGTCAGACAGCATTAGGTTCAAATAATAACTGTATATTGATTTTACTTCCTGAGTAACGCGACTCCATTTGACCGGTTTATTCGTTTGAACAGATGTATGTATGTTACTAGATCCAGTGTCACTTGGCACGAAACAGTTGCATATCACAGGCCTATGCCTCGACACATTTAGTTCACTATCATCACAAATGTCAAATGAAATTACTGTATCTAAACTTTCCACTGGGAATAATATATGGTCAATATTAGATTGATAATTACCACAGTATGTCACAAATGTGGAGTGAGCGCCCTTACATAGCGGCAGTGTCGTTACAGAACACATATTGTGGTCATTAATAAACGACTGTACATGTATGCCTCTGTAATCCATTTATTTAGTGAAGTGATACCCTTGCAGGTGCGCGTTTGTGTCTCCCATCACAATTACATACCCCTGTGAGCTATGTCTACTAATATTTTCATGTAAGGATTCATAAAAAGCTTTGAACGTATTCATTGGATGATTCTTACATGGGGCATATATCTGTAATAGAAACACAAACACGTTTCTGCTTACACGTACTGGTACGCCGCATATTCTATCGTGCACGATATCTAATGGTGTAACTTTATTACTTAGATGTTTACTCCATAAGACGGCCACGCCCCCCTTTCCGACGCTCCTGCCGCCAGCCGACAGATCAGAATCACATTTTTCATAGCTGTCATAGTTTTTGTGTATACTATTCAGGAAATGTAAGTCTTTTTCGAATAACCAATGTTCTGCAATGCCACATATGTCTATATGTTTATTACATAATAATTCACTTATATAAGAAGCACTGGACAAGACACCAGTAACATTCCAGGTCATGTCTGGATTGCGAGATGTGGAGGTCTTAGGACCAGGCGTTGGCGTTGTGGCAGACGAGCTTTATTGGTTTACAACGACTGGCATGGTATTTGCCAGTGTTCAGACGTCTTCGCCAGCTATATTCAGCAGGCACGTTTGAGGACCCTCTCCAGAGCGGTCACATCGTCGATTGTTGTGCGGTTTAGTGAACTCTATCTTTCCAAGCATGTATCTTCTGCCTCCTCCGGAGCGTGAGGCCATGTCCCCTCAAGGCACATTCAAACTGCTAAACCACTATCTGGGCGACGCAGTTGAGGTCACCATCCCTCGTCAGGGCCAGGTTGGCAGTGTCTAGGTCTCTGAGATGATAGATGCCTTACAAGACTGCGGTAACAGGGTAAGCGTTCTGGTAGAAGACTTTGTCGACACCGGTTATAACACCGGGCGCAGTAGCTCGACTGACCATACCGACACCTCATCCCTTCTTCATCTCACATCTGACATGGTCGACCGTCATGTTCCTGCAGGAATTTGATCTTCGGAACAAACCCTGTCTGTCATACGAGCATCCAAGGATATCTGCCCTCCATGGGCAGCAAATACATTATAGCCGTCTGTCCATCTACCCTCTATGTAGAGAAGACAACGGCAGCGCCGTCGACGTTAAACTCGTCTTTGGCTTCGTCCAATAGCTCTACCCACGGTTCGTCCGTCGGGGGTGGGAGCTGGACCGGGTGCCGGACCTGACATATTCCGGCTCCCTCAGTTCTCTGAGTATCTCAGGGCCTTTTCGCGAAATATTGTTCACGAGAGTCCGTCGTCTCTCTCGTTCGCCATTGCGCCGGAACAATTATTCTCTCATGATTGGTTCCGCAGTCTCTTCTCGACCGCCTTTACGCGCAGTGATGCCGTGACCTAGGCGGCGAGTTGTCTAAGCTCATGGAGTCTCTGACCGCGCTTGTGGGGTATTTCAGCATCCCCACGAATAGCCGGGAACCGCCCCGACCTCGTAGCCCGCAAGAATCTTCTTTGATACTCTTCCGAGCGTTTTTAGGCGATGACCCTGGCCAGGTCAGGTCAGGTTTTCGGATTGCCGAATACCCCGATAGACCGAATTCTTTGGCGCAGCCGCGTAAATGACGTACAGTAGCCATGTGCTGGATGTTTACCACTATCTAAATCGAACACGAGTAGCAAGGAGCGGGCCTGGATGGGTATATTCCTTGCCATACCACTGTGTAAATATAGACGCGGGTTAGTCCAGATAGATTGGTAGACACATTGCCAGTGACGGTCTAAATGGGAAGACAAATAGCGAGGAGTTCATCCAGAACCCATTGAAACTGTCGGTTCGTGGGTGAGACAAGCCATCAAACAACCCACTGTCGGTTTCATGAAACATGTCAAAATATTATTGTTTACATAAAAATAAAAAAAATAATATTTGTTTCCATAATATTAAATTAGAATGAACCTTCTTTTTATATCATTAAATTTTGTCAAAAATATTGATTTTATTACTAAAAATTATATCACTATGGGAATTTAACATGGGGAGGATTGGAGAACCTGGAGAAGGATTCGAAAAAACGAAAAAAAGGAAAATTTCTCTGATAGATAGTTTGGAAATAATCAAACTACATGTAATCAAACAAAACATAATTTTGGAAAATCGGTTCGCTATAAGATTTCTGAAAATTTAAAAATTTCCATATGTTAAATCCCCATATACTCTGTGAATATGTACATATGTTTTTTCGCAGTAAACTGATTTTCAGACCAAATTTCACGAAATAAATATAACACACATTTTTAACTTTTGATACAACTTAATATTAATAATAAAACTATTGTTCCAATTTGCACTGTTTATATATTTAGGCACGTTTCGTGAATCAGACAGTAACCCCTTCAAACGTATGACATATATATCAACACGCATGAACGAGTAAGCAAGACGATATTGCAGGTTGTAAACATATTTGTGTACAATATGCATTCAACTTTATTCAAACATGTTTTCGAATTGATAGCAGTTGTATACCATACCGTATTTGCCGAATACGATTATGCTTGTTATATTACACTCCCAAATGAGTTGACTGTCATTCTTCACTCGTTTCAGACAGAGCAACACTTCATCATGAGGAGACAAGTCTTGGTCGTGGCGTGCATTTTCTACTACTTGGCGATCCGCCAGTCAGGTAACTCATATGTACTGTTTACAATGAGTGTCTCAAAGCGATATGACGGCAATTCATAGTCGAGACGTTTGTGGAACAATGCTTACTATAGTATGGGGGAGGGGCACGTTCCCATAAATATCAAGTCTGTTCAACCCGAGAGAGCAAAAGCAACGACTACTTTAAATCAATTTTTATATCACCCTGAACACGAATCCGGTGTCGGTCAATCTAATCAGGTGGGACAAGCTCATCTTTGGGTTCAGTAAGTGCAAATAGGTCACTAACAAAACTCACTATACAGTCGAGTACCACTACCTCGAACGTCAGTATCTCGATGGTATCCCCTATCTCGATGATTTGCTAAAGTACCGAATTATACCCTTATTTGTGTAATGTAAATTTCTTCGGCTATCTCGAACATGCCCTATCTCGAACAGATTTCCTATCTCGACTGTTAATTATGTCCCCTTCGTATAAAAATACGTTAAACATCACTTCGCTATCTCGATTACATAAACGCTTGGGTAAATCACATAAGCGCCTGGCTGCCAAGATCAATTTGGTCAACACTAATTTTCAAAACCTATTATCAAACGAAACGAAATAAATTCACACCTGCCTCGGGTTGTTTGCTTAATTGGTCCAACTCGATTTGTTTGAGTGTTTGACACGATTCATTAAGCATATCACGCTGGTCATTTACGGTACTGCGAACTACGAGACGACGTGCCACATGACATTCTTAACGCCCTGTCAAAGTCCACGGCATTCTTCACACAGCTGTATAAACGCCGGTGTACGAAGCAAGGCACGATCGTATTTTGATAGTAAAATATGTACGTGCATAACATTAAAGGACAATACGATAAATTAGGTTATATTGGTTATTATTGTTTTGTGGGACATATACAAAGCAAGTCGGTTTGCTGGGACGTCTCTATCGTTGAACATGTCCGAATATTCAAGGTACTAAGCATCAAAATTTACCCTGAACTGTGTAATTATTTGACGAATGAAAGCAAATATTAGTCACTTAGATCTTGATCGGACGGACGCAAATTTGTGTGTGACACTATGTATTAAGATTAACCATAGATGGAGGCTATCAAAGCCACATACATTCAAGAAGGCCGCCAAATAGTCATCAAGTTCAGGCAGTATTATCTACATTGTGGTAGAATATACATTGGAAAATAAGCTAGATGTGAACATATTAATTTGGCTTTCATCTGAGATATGATATAGAAAAATAAATACATGCTTAAGCTCTTCTTAACGAGCGTGTTCAATACAAAGTGGCAGCCATATTGTCTACAAAAATCGAATGTTATTGGATGTAATGTTTATTGTTTGCCTTACATATTTTACATTTCTTCTTTCTCTTAGGTTCCTTGATTTTGAAGTCATTTGAAGTCATTTATAATTTTGTTAATTCAACATGGTCTCCGTATTTAGGCTATTTTAATATATTGTGGTACTTGTAATGTGCGTTTCTTTTTATTTAGTTTTAAATTACTTTATAGGACAAATTCACATCTGTTCAGACTAGTACTTCGCTTATAATACACCCGATTATGATCGAATTATAAAGAACTCGTTGTAATGTCAGGATTGTAATATATATGTACTGTCTGTTTTAAATATATTCTAATTTAGTAACCGAAAACCAACATACAGCAAGCGCATAACAAAATTCACTTAATATAGTATGTATTACAGTGTCTATTTTCGTGAATATCCGTACATTCACGAATATACCCATATACATACATTGAAATTATACTAAAACATTAAATAATTGTCCCATATAACGATAATATAATCAGTCAGACACACATATTCTGATTTCAGCAAAAATTTGCCGCATGACTGCATGTTTAATCATCGCTGATAAATTCAACATATAGCACCCCAGTATAAGCTCAAGAATAGGAATGCTTGCTGCGCTGTTTTAAGTGAGAATTTGGCTCGATAAAATTAGTTCCGGTAGTTCAATGCGATTTAAAATGGGAAAACACAGGTAGGTACCTTGTTTCATCTCTTGTATATTTTTTGTAGTGACGTCCAATGAACATGACACTATGCTTATCCTGACCGCCAATGATTTCGAATTAAGCAGGATATTCATACGTCTTGTATGATGGCCTAGGAAATACATTATGCAGTGCTAAAATGTGCATTGTGTAATGACTTTTATTAAAGGTACATGCCCACTCAGTAGGCACAAACTGTTCTTTATAGGAATTAAATAAGTGTATAATTGTGTCACTAGTCCACCAGTTCTAAAAGTTTCTAGTGCCCGATATACATATATAATAATTTAGTAATATTTATTTTACTGATAGTGATGCACGGTGGTATCTGACTATTTCATATGCAAATGAGGGATACTATTTTTTAATTATTTATATTAATTAAATGCGTCACCTGAACAAGTAATATTTTCCACAGAATATAAAGTACATGGATGATCATTTCACATCAACAAATATATACGGAAAATAAAAAGTAATGTCTGTTAACATTTTAAGGAAACACGGTTATCGCCGCTGATATCAGTCTGGGAATTTACTTTTGATATGAAACATATAGTAATGTCACTCAATACGTAGGGTAATGGTGAATGAATGCTTATTTTCCCAGAAAATGTGTCAGATGCTGTCTCTGGTATAAGTAACATGTTGTGCCTACTCAGTGGGCATGTACCTTTAATACAACATTCAGCAGTCGATGAATTCACGAAAACGTTCACAACGGAGCTGTGAAGTCGGAATGATTGATGCCCTGACAGCATAATATATTTTCAATTTGATGCGAGGATATAAGGTGTGATGTGGACCATTAATGACGTTCAAATTAAAAGAAAATAATGTGTGGAAACTGTTCACCATGACGTTGAAATAAAAGTAGTTTCTTCTCATGTACATACCCAGCCAACAGTGATATGTCCGCCCGACGTCGTATGTAAGGCGTATAGCGGCAGCGTATGCCGACTTAGTCCCGACGTCGTGCCGATGTCAGTTGGATTTTTATTTAAAACACATAAATGCACCGAAACATTTTACAGCCTAGGCATACAGTCACACATATATACTGCATTTGCAAATGTTGTTATCTATTTGCCATATTTGGCAATCACGAGTGGTGATGTAAGTCCGATGTCGGGCCGAGGTGTATTAGTCATTTTGCAATTAAAAAGAAACAGGTAAACAATGATCAGTTGAACTAGCAACCTTCGTTCCAATGCTGTACCCTCTAGACCACATACCATCCCGACAGATATAAGCAGACATACCGGTAGACCAATATTCCGTACAGGACAAGAATCGACATTAACATAAGTTTCATTCAGAACTTGTGTGATGGTAGACAAATCGCATGGCTGGAAATACGTAATGTATGTAGATAAGTTGGCATACCGAGAATAACTACAGTGGCAGACACGTCGTGTAATGTGTAAACAAATATAATCATGTCATAATGATTGTCATTCCCCATAATTTCTATTTACACGGGTACATGTATCATCTTATTTATAATACAGATGGCGGTGTTTTCATTTATTTCGAGGTGTCACCACTTATATTTCCGGAATGTTTACTTCGAAACTTGCTACACAGCCATGTTTTATTTGACCAGTCTTTCATCTACTCATGTCACGGAGTGATTACTTTTTTGTTTCGTTTCGTTTCGGCTAATATTTAAGGGTGGTAATACCGTACGTATTTCCTCGTATGTCGGCATATCTACATATTTCCATACGTGTTACTCATTTCCCGTCAATTATTCTTCTTTCAGACATATCTACGTGCTTCGCGGAGCGTCTATTTATTTTAATGTGCGCCTATATGTATTTATTTCTCGATGTTAATATGAATTGTCCTGTGTATGTAGATTGCAGGATTTTATATTTATAATTATTAAGGTGTGTATATTTATTTGTGAATGGGTGTAATTACTTACTCCTGACACTTGTATCTATTTATCTGCGTGCATACAGTTATTTGCAAAAGTAAAGACGAACAAATGTGTATATTCTCCGGTATCTAATTATATTCAGACATGTCTGGCCGAATATCCCGATATGTATAGTTATTTCACGGCGGCATGTCGACTTGTAATTCCAACATGTCTACATACTTCCCAGTATGCATGTGTTTAATGATGTCGCAGAATATCTATCTAGTACGTTCAGACATGTCCACGTAGAAATGTCTATTTATTTATTTACCGGCCGATCTAATATTTGCTGGAGCATTTATTTTAATTCACGGTGTGTATATTTATTTCATGTCGTGCTTGTTTCTCACCGTGGGTATGTATTGCACGGCGTGTCTACAGTTTTCGAAAATTTATAATTGTTTATCCGTGTGCCTAATTATGTCCAGGCATATCTACTTGTTTCCGTGCATGTCTACTTTTCTCCTGGCGTAATACTAATGTCCTAGTGTTTCTATTTATTTCTCGGCTAGTACGAATATTTAATTTCTGGGAATGTCTAATTATTTACATGGACATACATGTCTACTATGTTTTTCAGACAAGTCTAATTATCCATCGCCGTGCGTGTGTATGAAATTATCGCCGGAAGTTTATTTATTTTCCGGCGTGTACATTCATTTGCCACCATCTTAAACTTTGCCGACATTTCTACTATTTCACCACTATAAGTGTGTCCAGATTTGTTTCCTGAGACATCTATTTTATGTCCAGAGTTGTTTACGCATTACCGAATGTGTCTATTATTCAGTCTTACAGAGCACATCGGCTTATTTCATGATGAGTTTATTTAGTTCACATTGTGCGAATGTCTACGTACAATGTATTTCCATTCATGTATAAATTATTTCACAGCGAACGTACATATGTATTGGAGTATCAGCATGCCTACTCATATCGAGACACCCGGTATGTTAACTTATCTGACAGCTTCTGTAACGCATTCCTTGCGTTTACCTGTATCATAATTTCGTCTCGTGGTGTGAGGCTTTATTTAGGAAATGTAGTATGTTCTCGCTTTCTTTCATTTTTACAACTGGTGCTTTCCGCCCAACGAGTATTATAGAACGATGAGCAAGTTGTCATAATGTAACTCGGTACGCCAGAGACTGCTGTAGTGCGCACGTCTCAGAATCGAGTACGGAAACTTGCATCACCAACATAGTTTTCATCAGGTTCAATTTGAATACCAGTACCTATTTATAAAAATATATTATAATGAATTTGTCATTGGTTATAGTGCATTTCGCTTTCGAAACTCGTTTCTGGCGGTGTTTCTGTCAACGATACATGGACACCCAACTCGCTAAAGTAAAACGTACGTGGTTCGGCGTCCGCGTAGCCCCAGATCAGCCAACAATGTACATCTGCACAGTCTACAGTCACGAATACCGTCATATAATACGAATACCGTCATTCGCAATAACATCAACACTGAGATTATAATATAACATATTGCATGATTGATCTAGTGGTTCAATATCAATATCTGTCTCAAATCTAGAAATATTACTATTGTCAGACAAAAGCCCAAATGACCTTCAAGGAATCGTTTTCTTGGACCTGATCACATCGCGCAAACACCATCAAACACCGGTAAATAAAGCATCTTTGCCAAAATGTCTACCAACACAAGCCTCTTCTCTGTCCAAAGTCGTCAAAGTCATTGTATGACGTCACAATAGCGTCATGACGTCAACACGTCCGTCCGTTGAAATTTAAATTCAAGAATCATATTTGAGTGTATATTCTAACTGTATACAGACATTACTTGACCACAACGTTATTTGAACAGCCATCCGAGGAAAAACAATATATTTCACTCCAATAAAGTATTGCACACATATCGACCCTAACTAAGCGGTAAAGCATGTCGTGATAGGTATGCTATAGTATTATATATTTACGAACAATAGCTCAATTACTGTCAAATGTGTGTGTGTACATGTTTAGCAAATTGATAAAACTTGTGGATAGCATGACGGAAATGGGCATATCCTATTCAGAACGTATCCAAATTATCCCGTTTACCATCGGTCCAAAATCGGTCTTTTAGCACTCAACGTAGTAACGTCATCGGCCCAAAATTGGCCCACTGGCACAAGCTGGTTAAGCCACTTCTCTTCACAGTTTTTCACACTAATAGTTTATTGCACCCCTTTTAAGATTAAACGACTACACCGATGTCATAAACAGAGCATATTGCCGAGTTGCATATGAAATCAATTAATTCATTTAATAACTATCTTAATAAATTAACACATAGTCACATGCATTACGCAAACACGTCTTATTTGGAATTACTAAATCAGCGAACTACTTTCTGCAAGGGAGATAATCAATATACACCACGTATGGGAACTATTTTTATACTAGCCAAGTGGATTGTTCTGTGTATTAGTTTATATAGATTTTATCTATCTCCTGTGATATATAATGATACATTGCCTTGTTATTTTATGGGTACTAATGCATGTTGTTTCAATAGCGTATCGCTATAACGGTATCGTTGTAGACGGAATTGCAACTAATTATAATTATTACGTTCAAATAGTACTTCTGTACAAATGTAACCATCGAAAATGGTACGATAGTCGTGAGGTTAAGGTCGCCGAATTGAATTACCAATTCCCGAAAGGGTAGGGGGTTCAAACCTCGACTTGGTATATCTTTTTTTCCCATTAATTTTGTGATTTTAACATTTTCACAATGTTATGATTTTAATAAAAATAGCTGGAAACTTACCAACGATGACAGTTTCCGTCTTTAAATAATATATACACCGAGAGTTTGTTACGGCTTTTTTGTTTAAGTTTGAAGTACTGTGTATACCGTATAATTGTTTACTGTCCCAACATATATTTGTTTGGCTGTCACAATTAATATTGCATTTAATTTTGGCTCTTTTAGAATAAGCTAAAGTTTCGGACAGCAACTATTTTTTATGAATTTGAAATAATTAATGTCCTCCATCTGATCATAACACTGTTTGAACTGCGCCTGTGGCTACCACGACCAGAATTCACTGGCCGCAAACACATTAGCCATCGGCGTCTATTTATTAAATTAGTATTTTTTATTTGATTTGAATTCCGCGTGAGCGCTGAATTTTGTGTCAACACCATTTCCGGAAAATATTGGTGATTTTCTAAACAAATATCGGCGAAATCCGGCGATATATTTTGTGTCAAGTTTCAACACTATTTACGGAAAATATTACTGATTTTTTAAAACCATATCTGCAAAACTAAATACGATGATATAATTTGTGTAAACTTTTTAACACCATTGTACGGAAAATATTACTGATTTTATAAAAACAATATCGGCGAAGGTGTACTGAAAAACTTAAAATATGTCTCACGCTTTAAACATTCCAGCGAGGTGTGCGACACACATCAAAACGACGTGTCAAATTCAAAACATTATCTAAGGGTCAACATGTATAGCTGTGTGATGTCATCAGATCAAAAAATCGTCACACGGCAGCGCGTTATCGATTTTTTCCAAAAAAAGCGACACGTGCATTTATAATTAGATATGTGTAATGTTTCTGGTGTAGCCAAGGACCATACATCAATTCGTAATTAGTCGCAGGTGTAGCCGATATTAAAATATAATCGATTTCTTTAAATTACGCCCGCAAGTTGACAGATATTTCAGAACAGACGTCATCGTATTTTGAGGTTATTTTTTTCCAAAATCAGTCATATATTATGTAAATGACGTTGAAAGTTGACAATAAATTCAGACCAGATCAGTACGTTACATATCTATCGACGACAAATGACAATCAGATGAGAGAGTAAGACGCTTACACGCGTACTGTTAACTATAAATCGTTATTTTTTTATGATTTTCGTAGTTTTTACCGAGAAATTCAAACCGTTTCAAATTATTGTTGGGGTACATATTATCATGATTAGCACACCGTCTCACTAAGTGGGGGCTACAGAGTGGCCTGCGGTTCTCTCAGTCAATCGGACTGCAATCATGTGACTGCGGTCCAAAGAGTTGGTTGCGGAATTGCAATATTTATAGCGCAGTTAGCGCTGCGCTCCGCTTTTAATTGCAGGTTTACGCTCCTTTTTTTCTTTAAACAGCGAAAGAATGACCGGTCAAACCAGCGGACCGCTCTGCTTGACCAATGCGGCAATAAAATCGAAATAGTTGACAAACGTATCCGTGTTCCAATTCAAAATTTTATCCCATCTATTTAATTCAAAGTGACTAGAAAGTCAGCGGTATTGGTGATCTGTTTTTTTGGTGCGCAAATATAAATCGGCGGGTTATTGCGAGACAAACAGTGAAACCTTGACCTTGACAATTTCTTGGACAAAAATAAAATGTCGTCACTGCCGTTCCGAATATCAAGAACAAATTAATAGACACCACCATACTCACAATATATTTATTTTCATATAAAATCAAATTATAATGTGTGGTCTACGGTATAATATGGAAAAACTAAGCATAAATTTTGCGTTTTGTTTCCCTTTTCGTCGGTATCAAATTACGTTTTCCTATTCTGTTAACATTATTTCGACGCGATCCTATAGTCGACATGACAATTTCTGAGATCAACACAACTTTTCATAATGTCTTTCAATGTCAAGCTGCAAGGAGACTGTTAATTGCATATTAACCATAATAACATGGTGAACATATTGATAATGATTTTAAAAGAAAAGCATATTTTAATTTTCGAAACCTGATCATAAAAAAAAAATGAATAATTTATTTTGGAATTAGATTTCTATTATTGCAAACGTTCTGTCCTTGCTGTTGATTTCTATTGGCCCGAATCAAATTTTGTGAAGATAATATTTATTCCGGTGATAGCCATTTCTTTAAAATAAATCGGTTTACTTGTGTCACAGAGTGAGAAAGATAAATAACGGCCCGGAATCGATCCAGGGACCTCATGTTTACCGTACCATGCCCATGGCTCTACCGAACAAGCTAACAAGGCACAGTCGGTGTGTCGGACTACTGATCCAAGGGTCGTGGGTTCGAGCCTGACTAGCGGCGTGCGTTGTGTCCTTGAGCAAGACACTTTATCCACACTGCTCCAGTTCACCCAGCTGTAAATGGGTACCGATAATTCGTAGTTGCTCTGTAAATACGAATTACCGGCTTCTCTCAAAAATCTCTACCTCTGTTCTTTCTCCCATTTTGGGAGACGGCATGCAAGGTCCTAGAGCCAGTGCCGCCGTTAAATATAAGCTATAAAAAAAACAACAAAAAAACAAGGCACAGATCATACACACTTCATTCCCATAGTCAGTTGCGTACTGTGACATTCTTCTCGGCCAAATTGAAATTCGTCCTCAAATTCCATGTTTAATTTTTGTCTCCGAATTCCATATGTTTGGGTACAATTTTGGGAGTATTTATCAGTCGCGGTACTTCGTTGGGCAACAATTGTCACTGGGCAGAAATGTGTCCACCCAGAATTCCATATTTGTGGAACATTTCTTCATCAGTCACGACTCCACGTTGGGAATAGTTGCGGCAAGTAACTGCAGAATACTCAATTATCGTCCGTACCCAGAGTTACGGTGCTCCATAGGTTTTTCCTGCAGAGTACCGAATCAGATCTTCGCGCTTTAGCTGTTAATTGTTACATATTTGTCTGTACTTATTACACAGAAATGTATAGGTATAATACTGACATTTCTTTCAATTGGAAAATACAGAAAATATGTCGCAATTAACAGTTGAAGTGCAAATCAGATGTGATTTGGTACTTTGTAGGGGAAACCTACGGATAGCACCATAACTCTCGGTACGGATGATGCGGGAGTATTCTGCAGAGTTACTTCCCGCAACTACGTTGGGCGCTAAATGTCACAGGGTGGGAAAGATGCGCACCAGCCCGGAATCGAACCGGGGATCTCCGGTTTACCACACCATCGCTCTACCTACGGAGCAAACCGGGCACAAATATACACTTATTCACCATAGTGATCACTGCATTCAACCAAACAAAAATTCGAAAGCTAGAAGTTAAGCCAAATTATTACAGTCAACGTCACAGATTATGCTCTTGGCGACATTAGCGGACACAAATTTGTCCATCAATTTGATCAAATAAACAACGGAATCTGACAGATAACACTACGACGGCGCATGGAAACATCATTATTCTGGTACTTGGAATCAAAATGGTGGATATTAAGATCAATATGTGAGGCGCTGACACAACCTTTAACATTTGTTATCATGATAGCAGCTACAGGGATTGTTGGACGCATTTATTTACAGAAACAAGATATTACAACCCGCATTGGATAATATACTAAGTGACATTTTGTTCTAACGTACACAAAAATTGAGGATTAAATTTGCGACAATGTTCGATTCTGGATTTTGTGGACAGGTGACCGAAATCGGAGCCGGATAAGAACCGACAGACGTGATTCTGAATATGTGTGCTTGGTCTGTGGTTATTCTTCCAGATCATGTCAGGCATGTTTTAATTTCACGTCATGTCAAAGCAGCACTATTGAAACATAATGAATAACATTAATATTCTACACCAGAATTAAAGTTCATTCATCGTCTGATGTGTAACTAATGAATTAAGGTAAGTTACTTGTATATGACAACTTTTGCCTAACTAATTGTTATGCCCCACCACGATAGTGGAGGGGGCATTTAGTGTTACCCTTGTCCGTTCTTCCGTCCGTCACCAACCTAGAAACTCGTAAAACATTTAAACCGTAATAGCTACAGACCTGAAACTTGGTACGTGTATGTTTGATTCGACCCCATGGTCATGGATTATTTCCCACTTTTCAAGTTAGAATTTTCCAATTTTGGCTTGTAGCTCGTAAAACTGTTAAACCCTAATAGCTATGCACCTGAAACATGGTATGTAGCTTCCTTATGATGAGTAGATTTGCAAAGTTTATTTTGATTCGACCCCCGAGTCATGGATTATCTCCCCCTTTTTTAATTAGAATTTGAAAATTTTGCCTTGTAACTTGTAAAACTTTTGTAATAGCTACAGCACTGAAATTTGATATGTTGCTTCCTTATGATGAGAAGAAGTTTATTTCGAATTTTGATTCGAACCCCGTGTCACAGATTATCTCTCCCTTTTGGACACTGGAATTTTGCCTTGTTTACTATCAAAGCGATATGTGGGGTATCCGTGTTCTATGAACACATTTTCTAGTTTAGTTATCTCCCTTTCTTTTGTCGCGCACTGATTTGTCCGGAGCATAACGCGCACACCCTTTGCAATATTTTTTTATGAAACTTAACACATGCATAGGTCTCACGGGACAGTGCGGAGCTAGTGTTAAAGGTACATGACCACTCAGTAGGCACAACATAATCTCTATGTAAGAGACATCAAATTACCTCGACATGTGGCGAGTTCATGCGAGCTTGTTGTAGCGTGTTGTAGCGCCAGGCGGGACAGTGTGACAGGGGCTTTACTATTGTTTTACGTCATTTCGTCGCACTTCGTAGAACAACGATGGACAGCATGTAGTTTAATGACGTCAAATACACTTTAAATAATCAAATCCGTCGCGCGCGACGTCACATGGGGTAAAAGCAATTTATTAGGATATAAACGCCTACGTTGAATGGGCGTTTCTATTACATGTATGAATTTACGGACAATGTCAATATTAAGGAATAAAAGCATGGCCTGTTGCGTTTACAGAGGTTTTCAATACATTTGGTCTGTTTAAAGTGCGCGGAGTCTGAATGACTCATCGCAAGCCGATTGTGTAAATATTTGTATATAAAACTATTTTTTATTTCTCCCTCACGCTTTTTACGCTTTCTGACGCCTTTATAGTTGAGTGTACGTATCGCTTTTTAGTGCGACCGTCATGTTCTACCCGAAGCAGGATGGATATCCCCCCCCCCCCCCCCACCGAGGATTCCCAGACCTAGACCTTCGAATGAACTTAGCCGACTAAGTTTAGTCGACTGACCATAGTCGGTTAACAAAATCGTCCATGTTTTCATTTCAACATGGCAAAATGTTTAGCCGACTTTGGTTAGCCGACTAACAACTTAGCCGACTAATGGACGTTCGTAAAATATGATACAGGTGCCCAGAGACAAGGATATCCATATAGAATAGCCCATATGAGATTAAGAGTATCCATCATATGCACTGGTATGGTACAAGGATATTTTACCTGAGTGTCACAATATGTCTTCAGAAACAAGGCTTTGCCGAGTTGCTGACGACATTTTCTGATCACGAGGGTGGAATATCATTGTCCCACACCAGTATTTGCGAATCTTAAAATATGTATCTGACCCAGAATAAGACTCAACTTTTCATTCGCTGAATTGATGTATGCGACAATTGATACGTCCAACGTATGCCAATTCTGAGGATCGCTTTCAAATTAGTATCAAATTAATGTTCATTGTCACCAGAACTCAGTCCTGACGACACCAAAATGTACGTCGCATATTGCTGGCGTCATCAAGCTTAAAACGACGCGTGAATTCAGCGAATACAAAGTTAAGTTTTATTCTGGGTCAGATACATATCTTTATATTCGCAAATATCGTTTATATATGGGCGAGAAAAAAATATCCATCATAGGCACTGGTATGAAACAAGGATATTCCACCCTCGGGATAAGAATATGTCGTCAGAAACTCGGCAAAGCTTCGTTTCTGCCGACGTATTCTGACACACGGGTGGATTAACCTTGTCCCACACCAGTGCCAATGAGGGATACTCTTCATCTCTGAAACCGCTTCGCCAACTCACTAGAAACTACACATTTGTCTTTATCATCATCAACAATATATTCATTATATGCCCCGTCCGTGCGGCCCCTGTGTCCAATGTCAATGTCAATGTCAAATTACTTGATATTGTTTGTCGCGCCCGCTTGCGGACAGCGCGATATAGTCGGCACATTGGCATACTATCAAAGATCGAATGCCTCAGTGGGTGCGACATGCGGGCCGCGGCCATCTAGTGTTGTCGTTGGTATACATGTAGTTATCAATTGATGTTATACCTTTTAAATGAATTAAGCCATTGTCTCTATTACATATGCATGTAACATGCTATTGCCAGTCCACAACCAAACAGCGTCATGTTTACAAATGTACCTCCAGCGGCCGGTGGTGCATTGGCAACGTAGCTCTCCTGTATATCGCAGTGTGTGATGGTGTATGCAAACATGGAACATAGTGTCCAAGGAGAACAAAATACAATACAATACAATACAATACAGTTTATATGTGGTATGTATAACAACATACATGGCATGTGCTGTGTTGCAGGTGTGGTGGAAGCAGGGTGCCTGACACGGAATTGTGCCATCTGTTCCGGAATCACGTGTACGGCATGTAACAACGGTTACTACAATTACAACTACTGGTGTCAATTGTGTGATAGCCCGTGTACATCATGTACCACTGCCGGCAACTTGCTCTGTACTGCGTGTGAACATGGATTTTATCTCAGTAGATCTACATGTGAACAATGTGATAGCCGGTGTACGGCATGTACCGGTTCCGGCAACTCGCAATGTTCTGCGTGTGCAGCTGGAAACTATCTCAGCGGTGGTACTACATGTAGCCAGTGTTATAGCCAGTGTACGGCATGTACCGGTTCCGCCAACTGGCAGTGTTCTGCATGTACAACTGGATACTATCTCAGTGGGACTACGTGTAACCAGTGTGATAACCGATGTACGGCATGTACCGGTTCCGGCTACTCGCTGTGTTCAGGCTGTACAACTGGATATTATCGCAATGAAAGTACCTGCTATACATGTTTTCAAGGATGTACAGCATGTAACGGTTCTTCATGCAATCAATGTTTCGGCTGTGCAACTGGATACTATCTCAATGGGAGTACATGTAACCCGTGCCACACCCGGTGTATAGCATGTACCGGTCCCGACTACCAACAATGTTCTAGCTGTGCAACTGGATACTATCTCAGTGGGAATACATGTAACCCGTGCCACACCCGGTGTACAGCATGTACCGGTCCAGGCTACCAACAATGTTCCAGCTGTGCAACTGGATATTATCTCAATGAGACAAAGTGTAACCCGTGTCTATCAGCCTGCACTACATGCACTGGTTGGGATGTATGTACCGCGTGTGAGTCTGGTTATTACAAAGACACTAATATATGTCGCCAGTGTCAATCACCTTGCAAAACATGTAAGTCGTTGTCTTCTTGTACCTCGTGTAAGGATGGATATTACCGTAGTGGAAATTCATGTTTTCAGTGTCAGTCGTCTTGCAAAACATGTACAGCTAAAAATGCATGTACTGCATGCGACGTCGGTTCTTACCTGGACGGCACGGTGTGTAGTAAATGTGCGACTTCATGTACGAAGTGTAGTTTAGCCTCCCAGTGTACGGAATGCCTCACAGGTCGGTATGGAGCAGTATGCGCTAGTAGTTGTTATACATGTATAAATGATGTATGTGCTATTAATGGAGTCTGCACACATGGTTGCAAGGATGGATATTATGGAACATATTGCAACTATCCATGCCCTGATAATTGTGCGGCATGTACTTCTGCAACAACTTGCCAGAGCTGCTCAAGTAACAATTTCAACACCGATATGTATACGAAATGCGAATGTGACGCCAGCAAATGTGCGGCAGTAAGCGGTAACCTCTGCATAGCGTGCAATTACATGACCTGGTATCCCAGCCACAGTGGATGTTGCCCTTGTAGTCAAACCTGTGAGGGACAGCAGTGTGTCTCTGGCGGTGTTTGTAATCAAGGTTGTATCGACGGTTACTATGGTGATCTGTGTGAACACACATGCGATGATCGCTGTCTAAATCAAGTTTGCCACAGACACAATGGCACGTGCATAGATGTGGCTGACACGGCACCACAGAATACAGGTGAGTGCCGATTGTAAAATGAAAATGAGTACCATATTAAGGGATTCTTTAATAATTACGTCATTGGAAAATTGATAAATTAAACTCTGTTTTACATATGAAGAAAATCTGTCCTGTGTTCGCTTGTCAAATGCACTCGGTTCACACTTCTTCGCTGAGTTATACTTCCGTGATAAATTGTATACCAAATGATACTAGCCTCGATTACAGGTGATGCGAGTCAGACGTCGTCCGTTGTGGGACCCGTAGTGGGTGCGGCTGTCGGCGCATTGGTTGTCGCATGTGTGATCACTGGCAGTGTGATCTATAAGAGAGGGTACCATTTGAAACAATCAAGTAAGTACATATTCTAGACTGTTTAGCCGTTTTAAAAAACAAAGAGTATCCCGGCTATTGAAGTGCTGGAGATGTTAAATGTTCGTGTTTAGTCCATTTCTTTGTTACTCTACCACCTAGAACCACCATACGTGCACCACTCCATAACCAACAGGTGCCCATCACATAGCACTCTCCAACATGTGATTTATTTTATCGTTGCCTATTTTGTTCCGTGTAATCGATTTAAGTGTTTGTCTTTACTTCCATTTCTCTGGTACTGTACCACCTATGACCACCATACGTGCACGCCTTCATAACCATCGGGTGCTCACCACATACCACTATCCAATATTTGACCTTTTTAACCTTGACATATTTTTTCCTCGTAATCGACTTGGCCATTGTCAATGTTAAATTGGACAACACTCATCGTACAGCACATATGTTCACTTTTATGTTATACTAATACATATATGTCAGCCTGCAACTGAATGTAGGTTTTCTCATACACTGGCTTATTTTGCTATCTTAGGCCACTGACAGTTGTTACCTTCAATCATGGTCATAATAGCATTAATAGCCAACTATCTGTTATCCAAATGTCTACGGTAATCGTGGCTTTGCCTCGTCTCTTGTTTAGAATTGCAAGCGTTATTGATCCAACACGTAGTGTTATTCTGACTTATGTTAGTTATCCACTTAACCGTATTATTCCACTTGCTATTTATTTGTTATTAGTTTCGATTTTCCAGGACCAATGAAAGTGCATGTAATTAATATGGCATATGTAAACGTATAGCTAAAATACAATGGCGACATATCTATGACATAATAGGCTTTAATTGCAGTAAACTGAGCGAGCTACATAAAACATGTTAGGTAATGAGTACAATTGCAATGTATGGATTAAACATAATCTGACATTTGTGTTGATTTATTATTAGTTTTATTAAACCCCTTGACTGATTTCATACGAAACAGGGCTTTGTCTCCTTACTTATGAAATAAGTAAAGCCATATAATAAAAATCATATTATTGTGGAAATACATGTACCAAACTTTAGTTATTAAACCACTAAGCCTGTTTCTACTTT
This sequence comes from Conchocele bisecta, assembly GCA_029237695.1. Taxonomy (NCBI): domain Eukaryota; kingdom Metazoa; phylum Mollusca; class Bivalvia; order Lucinida; family Thyasiridae; genus Conchocele; species Conchocele bisecta. The sequence goes on along the minus strand of CM055275.1, from coordinate 53,975,788 downwards.
ATACAGAACATCGTTTCTGGTGCAAGCAGTGTTTGGTACTAGTAGTATGAGGGCTGAACAAAGTCAAATCAAAGTGAGCTTGGTCGCATATTACCTTTTTTTGCGACGTATATGTCCGCCATCGCCAACCATACTTGACGTAGTGTTCGGGTTACCAAAATGCACATAGACTGAACTTTCAAGATATTTGTACTTCCTGCTTTTGAATAAACGGGTGTATTGTCGTAAATTATGTGTGCTGTGCATAAAACCTGGTCAAGAAACAATAATCTATAGATTGAGATATTCGTATAGTTCTCGTAATATTGTCAACAAACAATTGAATACAATTTACAACAATAGACACGTTTCACTACAAAAGGGAGACTATCATGAAAATATCCGCCACATAAAATAAGCTCCATTTGTCTATTCTGACGTATATCAACTTATTCTGAAGATACTTAATTGACACATAAATTATATTTATCGTTATATTTGCCCAGTTTTCTATACACATTTATATGGGAACAAGCCACAAACACCACACCAAGTCAATTATCACAATCAACATATATATAATATAATATATATTGCAAGACTTACTACAATTTTTCATTTTTTTTATTGTTACATCATAATCATGGTAATATACAAATATTCATGCATGCAATATATGATTACTAATTATTTCTACAAGTATTTACCAATCAGTTTGTAATCCGACAACATCAAGTTTACCAAGTTTTTGTCGGAGTACCTCCCTGTCAGCAATGTAAATGGTATGCAAAAAACGAACTATGTACTGTGGCAAGTAACAATTAGTGTATTATGGTATATTATAGGATATATAGGTAAATAGGTTGGGGTGTATATTATAGGACAAATTATTATATATACTGAGGTTATGTTTGGGAACAGTCATTATTAAAAAAAGCGATATGTATGTATTTGGGGAAGCAAAAAGGTGCATAAACGTTATTGTGTACGATAAAAGTAAATATTTAAGGTAAAATGGTAATTGACAATATAAAACATCGCTCTGGGCCAGTATGACAGTTAATTGTTAAGGCCATTCAATTTTGAGTTGAATTGTTCCCGTTTGTTCTTCATAGTTGCTAATGATGGAAATAGTATGCAGAAGATACAGATTGAATGTCTTTAATATAGATATTGTTGAGGAGCATTTACATTTGAAAATGAAATATTTCGCCAGATGAATGATAACATGAATTAAAATTTACTTTTGTTTAGATAATACCGCAATATTACAAAAGGAGATGTATTCGTTGGTTAAATTTATGTCTTAGCCCAATCCGTTTGTTTCTAGCTGTTGATAAAGTTCCGACCAAAAGGGTTGAATGACATAACATTCCCAAAGCATGTGTTTGTTAGAATTTAATGCAATATTCGCACAAATTATATGGTTTAATTGTTTGGAATGATTTTCATTAGATGTTTATACTGAAATTTTCTCAATTTGGTAATTATAATACATTTGCAAGGTAAAGAAAAAATGTTTTCCCATTCAATATCTTGAACGTTTCATTCATTTTTCCATTTTTCAACATGCTTTAATGTTTGCAATAGCATCGATTGTATTTGAAAATTGTATGCTGCATTAATATATTTGTTTATGGTTATCATTTTTAAAAATAGGTGCTCCGGTTTGTCAGTGTTTATAATTTGTGTTTTAAGTTTTTCTTTCCATTCATTGTTTGTCTCGCCCGCGAAGCGGAAAGCGAGACATAGGTTTTGCTTTTCCGGAGTCGGCGTCGGCGTCGGCGTCATCATTCAATGTTAAGTTTTCGTGGTACGGTCATTACTTCAACACCTTATCAGCTACAGTCATCAAACTTTATACATACCTTTACTATGATATGTAGATGAATATAGGACTATTAAAAAAAATTCCGGGCTCCAGGGTCAAGGTCAAACTCTATTTCTTTCTTTGCTACAAACTGAACATTAATGCATGAAGACCCGTTTTCTCGTGTGCTCTGTACACCTTACATGTAGAGAGAACAATAGCCCTCTCCGGTTTAGCAATAGTGACTGGGAAAACCATTCACCTGTGCATGTGTTAGCATGTGCAAATGTCCAGACTGTCCACGTAACAGGTAAATTACATTTCCGTAAACTGTGTTAAAAATATTGTTGCAATATGTGGACCTGTGCAGACATGGTATGTAGATAAATATACCGGTAGGACTATTAACAAAAATGCTGGGCTCCAGTAGCGAGCATTATTTTTGTTAATTTTTAAACTTTATTTTTTCCATTTTTTTCTTCAAATTTTTTTTCAATTTTTAGCCAAGTTTTTTTGGAAAAAAAATCCAGGCTAATGGATTGGCGAAAGCCGGGCGGGCGGGCGGCGTCCACAATCAATGTTAATTTTTCGTGTTTGTGTCCATTTCTTTGTTATTGTACCACCTAGGACCACCAAACTTTCACAGCTTCATAATCAAGGGGTGCCCGCCACATATCACTATCCAACATGTTACCTTTTTTGAACTTGACCAATTTTTTCCGCGCAGTCGACTTAGCCATTTTCAATGTTAACTTTTCGCGTTTACAATGTTAAGTTTTCGTGCTTAAGTCCATTTATTTGGTACTGTACCACCTAGGACCACCAAACTTTCACAGCTTCATAACCAAGGGGTGCCAACCACATACAACTATCCAACATGTGACCACTTTTTTTACCTTCACCTATTATTTCTACGTAATTGACTTAGCATATTTCAACGTTAACTTTTTATCATACGTCTGGTTAAAGTTTTTTGGTTAAAGGTTTTTCGTTATGCTATATCTCTGCAACAGCTTCGCCCATTACCTTGAAACTTCACATGGGTATTTATCATCATCGATATTTTCATTCTACCCCTCAACCGTGCGGCCCCTGTGCCCAATGTCAAGGTCAAATTACTTTGAATTTTTGTATTAAAGTATTTTCCTGTACTATATCTCTGCAACTGCTTCACCCATTACCTTGATACTTCACATGGGTGTTTATCATCATTGTCGCACCCGCTTGAGGAAAGCGCGATATCGTCGGCATTTTGGCATACATTCGTCCGTCCGTCCGTACGTCCGTGTGTCCGGTTAAAGTTTGTTGGTTAAAGTTATTCCATCTACTATATCTGTTTTTTTAGTGTCCATGCCTCGCCCCAAGGCGCGACATTCAGGCCAAAGCCATCTAGTCTACAAAAAGTGGGTATAATTATGTTGTCCAAGTGTCTATGCTTGAAAAAAACCTGGCCTTCGTGGCTTTGCCTCGTTTCTTGTTGTCTAGTAGCATAAGGTCGTAAGTGCTATATACGGAATATTATCATATAATAAAACAATTACCGATATTGACTAGTGAGCCATATAATATTATCTGATATTCTATGGCTCGCTAGTCAATAATTGTATAATATGTTCGGGCCAGTGAAAATTGCTTTCTGGCCCAGGCTCAAGGTCAAGGCGGCGGGACAGGGCGAGACATTTGATTCCGCGGAATTCTTGTTTAACATTACCTATCAATGTATAATACCTCAACATTCTCCATTATTTTGATTAACTGCATATATGTATACGGCTTCACCGGATTACTGTGCCAGTATTGTAGTAGGGAAGCAATCTCCATACCAGTATATCCAGAATATCCCGATGATATGGCTAGTGCGCAGCGATTGTCACACGATAGCGGCCGCCTACAGTACAGTAGCCTATTTCATCAGCATTGCAAAGTATACTTTTCTAGCAAAGTATACTTTGAAGGAGAAATTTTCAATTTTAGGATCAATTTATTAATTTTCATTATACTGAATTTATTACATTATCACAGCCATTTTGGCTGTGATAATGTATAAATTCAGTATAATAATCATGCATACTTTTAATCATCAAATATGTGCAGTGGTTAATTCTGTATGAAATTATGCATTTTGGGAAAAATAAATGATTACCCCCTAAAAGTATACTTTGCTAGATAAGTATACTTTGCAATTTTTATGAAATTGGCTACAGAGCTCTTCGGCTTGGCTCCGATGTTCAGTGTGATGCCTCAGAAAGAAAGGCGGTAGTTTTTAAGAGCCGGGAAATCACCGCCCCGATTATATCCGGTATTTCAGCCGCCGTCTTGCCGACCAGATTCGTCAGCAGGTGCTAGCTGCTTTTTTTCACCCACTCTAAATCCCTCCCTTATCTGAGGGGCGGGAGCCGGTTGCCTGGCATATATACGAGCCAGATATGAAGATATGGGACAGTTTTATACATTTGGCCGCCATCTTTGATTTACAATATCACCTTAAAATGTAAACATGCTGAAATGATTGACCGAATTTAATGGTACATGCCCACTCAGTAGGCACAACATGTTCTAAATATGAATTTAATAAGTGTATAATTGTGTCACTATTTCACCAGTTCTACAAATTACGAGTGCCCGCTATACAGATATAATCATTTGGTAACGTTTATATTACTGATCAGTAGTGATGCGGCGGTATCAGGCTATTTTCATATGCAAATGTGGCATGACATTTTTCAATTATTTATACTAATTAAATGCGTCCCCTGAAACAATAATATTTTCGATAGATTATAAAGTATGATCATTGCACATCAAAAAGAAAATACCGAAAATAAAGATTAATGTCCGTTAACATTTAAGAATTCATAGTTATCACTCCTGATATGAGTGCGGAAATTTGTGTCTGATATAAAATGCATAATAATGCACAATTCGTGGGGTCTAGGTGAATGCATGTTTATTTTTCCAGAAAAAATGTATCAGATGATATAAATAAGAGTTTATTTCTACTGAGTGGGCATGTACCTTTTCAACAAAGATAAATATACGAGATAAAATACCAATTGACAATCAAATGACTGTACTTCCTGAAATTATTTCGCAGGATGTTTTTGTGGAGGACAAACATACTAATAATTAATCTTGAGTGGAAAGCGTTTTGCGAAAAATAAGTGCGGGAGTTTCACAGCAACAACAACATCAAATATTTAGACATCTTATGAAAAATGTCTATTCAAACCCCCCCCCCCCCCCACCCCCCTTTTGTGCAAACTGGTTACGCCCATGTCTAACATTGTGTAACTTTTCAAATATCAAACTGACTCTCACGCATGAGCAGTTAACATGCAAGGGATGTGTCCTCTCAATTAAACACATACATGCACTAGTAATTGTATTTCACTGACTTCTCTATGTATAAAATTCCTGAGCTACTAAAGGTGGAAGACGATGACAATTATGGAAGTTCAAAAGTTTGTTGTGTATTCTTCCCCAGAACTCTTAACTTAACAGCAACACGAGTGATTTTAACGTCTGACTCTGAAATTGTGAACAGTACATTTACGTTCAGTAACTGTCATCTGCATGTGTATTTGGTAATAGTACTGGTGAGTCTTTCAATACTGGTGCACCATTTATTACCTTGAAATTCACTGGGAAAGATGACATGCTGGAGTTGGCATCAATCGCCTCATCAACAACATGTACTGTCACGACATCAGTAAGTTATGCATTTAACCTCCATTACACCACTCGGGTCATTCCACCGCTCGTCTTCAATTACATGTCAGGGCAGCTCACTGTTTTGGGAGAATATATGTCTGTACCGTTTTGTCCGCAGTGCTCGCAGTAAGCCACCCTTCCCTCTCTTCGAACCAAATAGGGTTGGTTGACTGCCCAAAAATAAATGATTACTCCCTCAAAGTACACTTTGCTAGATAAGAATGCTTTGCAATGTTGATGAAATCGGTTGCTGCTATTCTAAAATGGTTACACAAAATATGTTTCCAGGGACGCCGCATGTCGCTGGTGGCGTTGCTGGCAATTCGCGGGATGCAAGGTAATAGCGGGGGCTGGCAACACATTGGGCGATATGAATTATGTGTGCAGCCTAATGTACTAGCGCACTCTAATATCTGATATACTAGTGCATTCATATGTCTGTAGCATGTTTAATAATCTACTGTTCCACGTGTTGCTGCCGACGACAGTTTTGCTATTAAACACGTTAACTCTAAAACAATATTTAATTGTATGTACTTGTTTCATCAATAACAAAAGCTGTCACCCTGCCCCATATTGTTGTATTTGATGAAATTCCATTAAATATTGATTGTATTGCTTTGGGAAGTTAACAAGGGGCAAAAAAGGAGGAAGAGAGTCGAAAACGAAAACAAATCCCAATATGGACTAGACAAATTTGAAATGATGTAACTAAGAAAATAAAACAAATTCCCAAATTATTTAAACAAATTCTATGTTTAGCTCGCATAATAATATCCAATGAAAATTATTAATTCCCTATGAAACACTATTTGATGAAATTTCATCAATTAAAAACAATTGTGAGATGTTTCGTAACCAACTGTCTGTCGGCAGCATAAAGTGGAACAGACAGACCGGTTGTTAAAATCACGGCGCGGGTTTCACTGTCGACACCCTAGTCCACGTAAAATCAGCTGATAGGTTATGGCCAATTAAACACAATAAATCTGAAACATGTCATGCAATTTGATTGATTCTCACAATACAACAAACAGTCAATTCTTCTATTCTCTTTACTTTACCAAATTCCGCCAACTATTGACTGTATTGCGAATGAAATACGTTCCTGTTGGAATTCAACATAATGTCATAAATTCAGAAGACATAATTGAGAAATGACCCAACTAACAAAACAAATTACGGTGACCGTCCCATAATATACAGCTATTTCGTGGTCATTCTGGGTACAGACAAAACTATTTCCTCGAGGTGCTGTGACGACCTTTGGCCTTGGGCAACAGTGCATCGGGTCGTCCACAGCACTGAGGGGCACTATGTGTGACTGTTCCCCGAATGACCATGTATTAACTGTTGTATTACCATACTTTATCTGTACTATAATGTCTGTGATACATGTATAAAGAACGTGAACGTTGGGTGGGGCGCATCGAGAGACATGTATATTGTGTTGAACTTATTTACGTAATATTCGATAAAAATGGCAATGCCACATGAATTGGGTGAAATAGTTTTTACTATTCCACTGGCACTTGACACTATGGCCCAGGCCCGTGAAACTATTTCCCAGAATAGTCAAAAACAACTATATAAGGGGATGGATATTATTAAAACTGTTTTTCGTAATGGCATCAACATTTGCCGAAAGCACATGGATGAATGTAACAGTTTTATTATTTAGATAAAATAGTTAAATTTGATATTACTATTCAGATTTCAGATGCGCAGTATTCAGATTTAAAAGGTGTAATTACCCAAAATCTATAGATATATTTTACTATGACCAGACAGTAGCATAGCTTTGGAATCAACACAATATCATTGATGCAATGTAGCACTGAGTGTGAGTCGGTAGTCGAATACAATTTTGATATACGCGTGTGTACCAAATGCCACATATGTAGCGCACACGTACCTCTTTTATTCAGAATAGTTATGTATATAAGTATTTGTACGAAACAGCCTAGATTAACCTTGACAATAGTATCAACTGTTCTGAACTTCTAAAGACAATACCAACTGGCAATCAAGCAATTTGATTGTCTGAACCTGGATTGATTTCAAACAAAATATTTAATTATTTGTTATAAAAATGAGTTGACAAATGTTTGCAGGAGTAGTGTACGTACACATGCATATTTATTATAGTATTTGATTTGGAGCGATAACATGTATCTGATTCAGAGCAAAAACGTATTCAATGGCTTGATATTGGCGAACAAATTACAGCGTCCCCAATATAGCTTTCTGGGTACAACTTCAGAACATGTTTGCTTATTCAATAGAAATACATTGGTGAACAATGTACAACTTCCACAATGCAATTTGACTGATGGGGATAGCTTCAGTACATCAATAGCTAGAAATTGGTGAACAATTTGCCGTCCTCAAATGAATGCAGTTGCATGGATGTCGGGGACAACGTAAGAACATGTTTACAGTGGTGTTCTCCGAGGTCATCACAGAGAACACCACTGCACACATGTCCTCAAGTTGTTAATATGTAACAGGAAGCTAGCTCTAGGGATTGAGACCCATCGTTGGATCAAGTAGTTACATGACAATTCCAAGCTGAAACCGTTCGGATTTCCAGATGTGTTCGTGTCATGAGTGTTCATGTATACTGTTACAGCACAACAGCCCCATATGAAGTGTCAGACACATCAAGATATGACGACATTTCACCTTGTGACGAACTCACCATACACGATGAATACGGTATGGCAACGATGTCGGCATAGCTAGCAAAATACTTATTACACTAGTTATCAACACGCGTAGTGCAAGTGATACATTCCTCGCTATATTAAACTTTGTATGCACCACTGTGTGACATATTATACATTAATTTAAAAGTTCTTGTGACTGGATTTCTAACGCTTAATTCTTACGTTTGTATTGCATTTATTTGTTGTAAACAATACAAATTTTAAAACAGGATTCAATTTAGACTTACTATTTGGTATGTAGTTTCCTTATGGTGGGAAGATGTGCAAAGTGTATTTCGTGTTATGACTTGACTCCCGGGTCATGGATAATCACCCCGTTTTGTCTTTAGAAGTTCGCATCATTTTTTGTTGTAAGATGTAAACATTTTAAACCAAATTTGTTGAATAATTTATATTGGTATGTGGCTTCATAATATTGACAACATTGTTGTGCCGATGCGCAATGTGAATTTCGAGTTTGATTTAACCCCCAGGGTCATAGCTTATCTCCCTATTTCGGACTTTTAAATTAAGTAAAATTGGTGTTAGCTTATTTTGAGCAAGTACCAGACACTATGCCCATCATATAATTGTCGTTGCCAATTACTTGCCTTGCAAGCTATAACACACGGTATATTACACCATCTGATGTCAGTACATTAAGTTCTTCAGGTACATGGGAAACACCATTCCGACGATAAAGTATGATCATTGCACATCAAAAACTAAATACGAAAATAAATAGTAATGTCCGTTAACATTTAAGAAATCACAGTTATCGCTCCTGATATCAGTGAGTAAATTTGTGTCCGATATGACTGAACGTCCTGAAATTATTCGCAGTATGTGTTTGTGGATGACAAACATACTAATAATTAATCTAGAGTGGAAAGCATTTTGCGAAAATTAAGCATGGGAATTTCACAGCAAAAACTACATCAAATATTTAGACATCTTATGAAAAATATATATTAAGAACCCCCTTTTGTGGAAACTGTTGAGGCCCATATATAACATTGTGTAACTTTTCAAATATTAAACTGACTCTCACGCATGAGCACTTTACACGCAATAAATTAATCCTTTTAAGTAAACAAATCCATGTACTAGTATTTGTAAAATACCTGAGCTACTAAAACTGGAACAAGATGAAGATTATGGAAGTTCAACAGTGTGTTGCGTATTCTTCCCCAGAACACTACATCAAAAACTACACGACGAGTGATTTTAGCGTCTGACTCTGAAATTGTGAAAATGTAAAATGTTCAGTAATTGCCATCTGCATGTGTACTTGATAATAGTACTGGTGAGTCTTTCAATGCTGGTGCACCATTTATTACCTTGAAATTCATTGGGAAAGATGACATGCTGGAGTTGGTATCAATCGCCCAAAAATAAATGATTACTTCCTCAAAGTACATTTTGCTAGATAATTATGCTTTGCAATGTTGATGAAATCGGTTGCTTTATGTATTATTTATGTACATGCTATTCTAAAATGGTTACAACAAATATGTTTCCAGGGACGCCGCATGTCGCTGATGGCGTAGCTGGCAACACGCGGGATGCAAGGTAATAGAGGGCGCTGGCAACACATTGGACGATATGAATTATGTGTGGGGATGTATAGTGGAGTAACAAACTATGTTAGCTTTGCTTGTTGTGTATTTCAGGTTCGACCTTAACGTTACTAATACACAATAACAACGAAAGTGACGTCACCGCTAGCGCGGGACGTTACGTTACGTTACGTTACGATTGACGCTCTTATCTCATGTTACAATTCCCGACATTCTCGGGGCCTCGAAAAGTAGCCTGAATAGCAGAATATTAAGTAACTTAATATATCACTGAAGTAAATATATTACTTCCGAAAAGTACTTAGTATGAAACTTACTTATGAAATAACAAACCATTGCTAAATACAGTCTCTGAGATTCAGTTCTCAGTACAAGTTTCACGTTCTATACAGTTAATTTAACACATTTCTAGAGGGTATAGTTTCACTATTGGACGATTTGTAAAACCATTCTGTGTTCGAATTTTAGCACTGCGAATAAGTCCATCTTTTCCCGGAACTAATTCTTCAACGACTGCGAGTTTCTACCGTAACCGAGGGATATCATCTCCGACAGAAATCGTTCGATAATTTCTGCCTGTCGTCTGATGACGTTCTCGTAGAGCGGTCAAATACTCATGACGCCATCTATCTCGGAAGTGGTTGATCATCATCGTCTGGTGCGTAGCCAGTTTTGTAACTGACTGGCGATCAAATGGGTCGTTGGTAGTAAGTGAATCTTATTCGTAAGGGAGTTAGGTGATTCGTCTGCCGTAAAGTAGGTGTGACGGGGTAACATTACTGGTTCATCCGAGGTATCGGAAGCGACATACGTCAACGGCCTGTCGTTTAACACCGCCTCAATCTCCGTGATCACAGTTTGTAACGTCTGGTACGTGACATATGATCGTCCCAGGACTTTCTTCAGTGTTGTTTTGGTGAGACCTATAAGACGCTCCCACCATCCGCCGAACCACGGAGCACGCTTTGGAATCATCTTCCACTCGATACCTCGGTTGTTGAGTTCTTCTCGAACGGTGATCGACTGGTACAGATCTTGTAAGTGTCTAGATACTGATATGAAGGTAGTCGCGTTGTCTCTGCAAATGTATGCCGTAGCTCCATATGCTCTTAAACTTGCATCGCAGAATGTATGAATGTATGTATCATCCGACGTATTTCCGTTCTCAAAGTAACATCTAATGAACGTAGTGGATGTTACGGAGTTGAAATCTTTAACTATACTGTGCCATTTATTTTGTATTTCGTCTGGTAAAGGCGTGTTCCAGTCATAATTATGTTGCCATAGTTCCTGTAGAAGTATCTTTGCTCTGATAGTGACTGGACTGAGTAAACCCAAAGGATCGTACAGTCTAGATGTTTGCTGCAATATATCTCTCTTGGTAGTTATCTGTGTTGTGAGCATCATCTTGACCGGATACGTTATTACATCATTTTCGGGGTCCCATCTCATACCTAGTATTTTAGTTCATGTGTCCGTATCTAGGACACCATCGTTTGTAGCTTGCACGCGGAGATTGTCATTGTTAGAACTCCATGACCGCAAGTTGAAACCCACAGACGACATAAGGTCACGTGATTCTCTGTAGAATTGCAGTAGTTCTCCTTCCTGCTGGAAGCTGGATATAACGTTATCAACGTATACATCTCGTCTCAGGTAGTCACTCGCCCACTTGCTATTGTTGAGATCCATGTGTTTCAGTACCGTTGCATTTAAAATGAACGGCGATGAAGTAACTCCAAATGGGACTGCACAGAATCTGTACGTTGTCAAGTCACTATTGGGGTTGCTATGATCACTAAGCCATAGAAACCGCGTCACATCTCGATCATTTTCGTCGAGACCAATGTTTAGAAACGCTTTCTCTATGTATGTTGCTGTAGCGAATCTATTCATTAGGAAACGGAGTAGAATTCCTGTCAAATCATTCAATTCTGGTGGTGTAGACAGCAGACAATCGTTTAAACTGGGCTGGTCACGTGATTGGCGATAACTGCAGTCATACACGATACGGATCGGTGTAGTGTTCGAGTCTTTCTGTACATTGTGATGTGGTATATAATGCACTGGGTGGGGTGGGGTGACTTCTGTGTCAAATTTCTCTATAAACCCGCGTTTCAACTGTTCATCTATTATTTCTCCATATTTTGTCAGCAATTCTGGTGTTATTGAAAGCCGTCCAATAGTATTCTCTGTACGTTTCTTGCACACTACATAATTTGTAGGAAGCACGGGATGGGCTTCTTTCCACGGCAGATTAGCTACGTAATGTCCGTCTCTGTACGTGATACTGTTTTCTTTATATGTGTCAAGAATACGGGAAGTAGATGACTCAACCTCGTCTTCGTTCAACATGTAGCTAGCAGATGACTGTTTCTTGGTAACCGGGAGTGGTCCGGATAATAGATACCCGATCTTTGATTTCACTGGCGTAGGCCCGTTACCTCTGATAACATGGTTCTGAACGATCTGCCAATAGTAGTCGGCTCCAATTAATAGCGATAATTCAAAATCTTCAACTTCGATGGAAATAGGATGTGCTAGCTTGAGTCCTTTGATATAGTCCAATCATTTAACTTCACTCTGTAAGTTCGTTAATGGAACAGCAATGGTGGGTACAACGGGTATGTCTAGCGGTATCGTTTCACCTTGATCAGCGTGTAGGAATATTCTGCCGGTGGGTATGGAACGTATCTGTTTGGAATTACCACCAAAAGATGCCAACGAAATAGTGTCTGAACCGGTGTATTGAAGTTTCAGTTTCGCAGCAAGGTCATCCGTAATAAAAGACCTCTCTTCGTCTAGCAATATGTTTGTAGCGGTATTAATATAACCACATGAACTGACCTTAGCAACAGCAGTCTGGAGTAGAACGTTCAATCTCTGCTGCGTATTCGAATGGAGAACTTCAATAGCGGTTCCAGTTGTTTCTGTCAAACCGGAAGTAGAATTCGCAAACGGTGTAGCATCGGGGTTCAGATTTGAAACTGTGTAAGATTTATCGCAAATACTCGTGTGGTGTTTACGCTGACAATTCCTACATCTGAACTTTGACCGGCAATCTGATACTCTGTGGTTTCCCAAGCAGTTGAAGCATAAGCGCTTTGATTTAACTACTACAAGTCTGTCTTTCGCATTTTTCACTGTGACGTCACCGCAAGCGCTGGACGTTACGTTACGTTACGTTACGATTGACGCTCTTATCTCATGTTACAATTACCGACATTACTCTAATATCTGATATACTAGTGCATTCATATTTATGTAGCATGTTAATAATCTGCTGACTGTTCCAAGTGTTGCTGCCGACGACAGTTTTGCTATTAAACAGGTTAAACAGAGAACCAAATCGAAAGGGATTTTCCCAAGCATATCCCTTTTTCGCTCACTTTTTTGCTCTCTCGCCACGACTGATTTCCACGTTTGAGCAGTTTTGGGGTCGAAATGTGGTCAAACTCGCAAATTGGAAACTCATCAAATTCGCCTCTAAAACTGATAATTTCCAGGTTTGAGCAGTTTTGGTGGGCATTGTAGGAAATTTCCTACATTAGAAACTCTCCATTTGCAGGTTTTCGTAGTTATTGACAGCAAAACAAACAACGGAATATGGGCAGTGTTATTTAATAAATTAAATTAATAAATATAAACTCGATTGTGGGAAATTTCCCACAATTGAAATACAGAATGTACAATTTAACAAAATAATTACAAATTGGACACTGAAATGCCAAAAAATACAACTCCGACAATATCCGAATACAATGAACTAAACTTGATGATTAATCGGTTTTCATTGTAGGAAATGTCCTACGTTCGATTTATGTGTTTTACTTTTGTCTAGGAAATATTGTTAAACTTCTCTAAATAAATTTCAACACTGAAATTCAAAACATACAACTTTGACAATATCCAAATGTACATCAATTTAATTGACTGTAGGAAATTTCCCACAATTAAACCTCATTTACAGAAAAGTCAGAAACCGATTGTAGGAAATTACCTACGTTCCATTCAAGTGACTTACTTTTGTGCAGGATATATTGTCAAATGCATGTAACTTTCAACACCGAGATTCAAAACATAAAACTTTCACAAAACTGTGATCACTCGTATTTGTTTTACAGAAACAACAGAAACCGATCGTAAGAAATTTCCTACGTTCGATTCAAGTGATTTACATTTGTCAAGGATATATTGCCGAAGTTCTCGAAGTTAATAAATTTCAACACTGAAATTCAAATCATACAACTTTGACAATATCCAAATGTACATCACTTGAATTGAACGTAGGAAATTTCCCACAATTAAACCTAAAAATCATTCATTTTATTTTATCAGTCGTATTTCTTTTACAGAAAAGTCAGAAAAACCGATCGTAAGAATTTTCCTACGTTCGATTCAAGTGATTTGCTTTTGTCCAGCATATATATACGAAGTTCTCTATGTTAATAAAGTTAACACTGAAATTCAAAACATACAACTTTGACAATATCCAAATGTACATCACTTGAATTGAACGTAGGAAATTTCCCACAATTGAATCTAAAAAATAATTCATTTTAGATCGGTCATATTTGTTTTACAGAAAAGTAAGAAACTGATCGTAGGAAATTTCCTACGTTCGATTCAAGTGATTTAATGTATCTAGGATATATTGACAAAGTTCTCTATGTTAATGAATTTCAATAATTTAAAACACAACTTCGACAATATCCAAGTACAACTGACTTGAATAGAACGTAGGAAATTTCCCACAATTAAACCTCAAACGTTATTCATTTTATATCAGTCGTATTTCTTTTACAGAAAAGTCAGAAACCGATCGTAGGAAATTTCCTACGTTCGATTCAAGTGATTTAAAATATATAGGACATATTGACAAAGTTCTCTATGTTAATGACTTTCAATAATTCAAAACACAACTTCGACAATATCCAAGTTGAAGTATAACTCACTTGAACGTAGGAAATTTCCCACAATTACACCTAAAAAATAATTCATTTTAGAATAGTCGAATTTCTTTTACAGACAAGTCAGAAACCGATCGTAGGAAATTTCCTACGTTTGATTCAAGTGATTTACATTTGTCTAGGATATATTGCCGAAGTTCCTGAAGTTAATAAATTTCAACACTGAAATTCAAAACATACAACTTTGACAATATCCAAATGTATATCAATTGAATTGAACGTAGGAAATTTCCCACAATTAAACCTAAAAATCAGTCATTTTATATCAGTCATATTTCTTTTACAGAAAACGTAGAAACCAATCGCAGGACATTTCCTACGTTCGATTCAAGTGATTTACTTTTGTCCAGGATATATTGACGAAGTTCTCTAAGTTAATAAATTTAACACTGAAATTCAAAACATACAACTTTGACAATATCCAAAAGTAAATCACTTGAATGGAACGGAGGCAATTTCAAACAATTAAACCTAAACAATAATTAATTTTAGATCAGTCATATTTGTTTTACAGAAAAGTCAGAAACGGATCGTATGAAATTTCCTACGTTCGATTCAAGTGATTTACTTTTGTCTAGGATATCCGTCAAGCAATCTGTCAAGTAATATTAAAGTTATACCATGATGAACAAACTTGTACAAACTTTTTCTTATGAAAAAAAAGTGTGTTTCCGCAAAAATATGAAGGTAAAACAGGCCATAGTCATGTTAATGGCGGCATGAGTGTGTTCGCAATGTTCACATGCATCAAGTGTCCAAACATTCAAGCAATCCGTCAAGTAATATTAAAGTTATACCATGATGACGAACCTTGTACAAACTTTTTGACAAAAGCGGCACATGCACATGATTGTGAGATATTTACTACATGTACAACTAAGGACATACAAGTTTGTCAATATACATAGCAAAGCCATAATAAATATATGTTGTTTATATGGAGAACCATGCAGAGGAGGCAGAACAATTTATTTATTTAATGGTGTTTAATGGCCTGTCAAAAGCTAAGGTCGTCCTAGGCCATGTTAACTGGGTCTCTAAAATCCCATATGTCATATGTATGGATGGGGGGGTACCGTCAATGGAAATTCAATGGCAAACAAATGGAGTTACATGTATGCAGTAAGACATCTGGAGTGATGTGACGCAGGATCTCACACGTGATGCAGCACATAATTTCACATTTGGTGTCACACAGGATCTCAGAAGTGTTGTCACGCAGGATCTTACAAATGATGTGACGCAGTATCTCAGGAATGCACAAGTGATGTGATCATGCTGATGCTGCGGATCTTAGGAATGATGTAACGCAGGATCTCAGCAACTCACGAGTGATGTGACGCGGGATCTCACATAATTTCACATTTGGTGTGACGTAGGATCGCAGAAGTGTTGTCACAGAGGATCTGACAAGTGATGTCATCATGGGGACGCTGCGGATCACAGAAATGATGTAGCACAGGATCTCAGCAACTCGTGAGTGATGTGACGTAGGATGCCACAAGTGATACAGCATTTCACAACTTTTGTGATGCAAGATTTCACACTCGATGTCAGATATTTACATGCCACAGAGTTTCTGTCATTGAGTTTGACTGTGACGAAAGTGTTCCAACAAGGTGATGACATTGATGCACAGTGGCAGGTCATACTGAAGATATTAATTGTCCGGGTTCAACAAAACATCTACGTCAAACTGAAACAGATACAGAAAAGTATACAGTATTACCGTATGTTTGATCAAATTCATTAGTGAACAATGTATGCCCTGAACAGACTACAAACGCCCAGGCTGATCAGAGACTACACTGGTTGCAAACTCATTAGGTGATGTCTTTTAAGGGACGTCAGCAATACAAAATAATGTTCTCCCGCTTTTAATGAATTTATGTAGTGAATACTCGCCATTTGCTGGAAGAAAATGTTCCAGGTCCCTTAAAGGTACATGTACATGCCCACTCAGTAGGCACAAAAGGTTCTTTATATCAGAGACATTTCCTGGCAAAATAAACATTCATTCACAATTTCCCCACATAATGATTGGCATTATTATACATTTTATATCAGGTAAATATCCATACTGATATCAGGGGCGATAACCGTGTTTCCTTAAATTGTTAACGAACATTGCTAATTATTCTGTGTACATGTATTTATATTTTGATGTGCAATGATCATACTTTATAATCTGTCGAAAATACTGTTTTTCCAGGTGAGGCATTTAATTTGTATAAAGAATTAAACAAGAGCTCCGCGGAGCAAGATGTCCCGCATGGCGCAGTTTGGTAGTACATAAGCAGCTTGTAATAACCTTGAGGTTAGGAGCGCCGTGGCGTAATGGTTAAGTGTGTCGGACTACTGATCCAATGGTCGTGGGTTCGAGCCTGACTAGCTGCGTGCGTTGTGTCCTTGAGCAAGACACTTTATCCGCCTACGGAAAATATATGCATATGTCCCGCTTCTGCTAAAGCAGGCGGGACAAAAATATCATGCCTCATTTGCGTATGAAAAAGGCCTGATACCACCGCGCGTCACTATCAGTAAAATAAATATTACTAAATGATTATATCTGTATAGCGGGCACTCGTGATTTTTACAACAGGTGGAATAACGACACAAATATACACTAATTCCTATAAAGAACAGTTTGTGCCCTCTGAGTGGGCATGTACCTTTAAACTGTGAGTACTGACTGTGCCTCAGATACAACGGTAATATCCAATAATTCCAATTCATGCGCAGTAAATGACATATATGTGGCTGTGACTGGATAAATTAGGCGTATGCGCATCTGCAGTCTGATCAGGATCTACACTGCTCGCCATTTCATCAATGAAACAACCGTCATGCTTCTAACAAGCAATATAGATCTTTATCAGGCTACATGAGTGTGAAGAAGGCACACATATTCCATAAGCCCCATTTCTCCAGTCACAGCCACATATTATCAATCAATCACACTATTTTATTTCATCACATTCCCCAAAACATGTGCTACATTCTCAAGTACATGCTATCAGAACATGTGATAAGCAGGGCAGATAATTTGGCATTTTTGCTATACATGTACATGTGCCAGTATGTTCTGAAATGATAATATATATAGAGCTCCAGATATGGTGCGTATTTGGTGCGTAAATACCCAACTAAAATTGCCAAAAACCCAATTAAAATCAGAAGTAGTGAGTATCAAAAAGCAATGAAAGATTTGTGGCATCTTTATCATGCTACAGAATACAATAAACAGACCACAAAATAGCATATTTTCTTATTTTTCCATGAAAACACATCTTGGTATTTCATTAGAATTGTCTCTAATGTGTTTTGATTTAGAAGCAAACTATTCAACGAGTGCGGTCTGCTGATGTGTAAACAGTTGTGTGATTCTATTTTACAATTAAAATTTTGAAATACCCAATTTCTTCAGAAATGATGGAGTGACAATACTCAATTACTAATTCCTTATTTGGAGCCCCCTGTATATACCACATTTAGAAAATAGTTCCCAGTATAGACGCTATAGTGTAATTAATTTATATGAAACAATTTAGTAACCTTCAATTGTAAAATATCTATAATACTGAAAAATACTGTCAAATTGGTTTCGGAATTATTAGTTTGTACTTGCATTATTTTTATAATATTAATATTTTTTTCAGACGTAAAATATGTCACATTTAACTACTAAATCGCAAATTAGATTTAATTACTAAATCGCATATGAGTGGAATCGTAACTCTGGCTACAAACAGTACGCGAGTACATGGCAAGAGTTACAGTTCGCAATTACATGCATACTGCTTCAAACAGAGCTCCAGATAAGCTGCGTATATACTTAACCAATTACAATTGTCAAAAAAAATAAAAAAAATTGAAATAACAAGTAGCGAGTATCAAAAAGCAATACAAATTTTGTGGTACCTTTATCATGCTGCAGAAAACAATAAACAGACCACAAATATAGCATATTTTTCTTATTTTCCATGAAAACACAACTTGGTATTTCATTAGAATTGTCTCCATGTTTTCATTTTGAAGCAAACTACCGTTTGTACCCCATGTTTTTGGACACCCTAAATACACAATTATTTTTCAAGAAAATAATTATTGTTTGCGTCTCTAAAATTCCGGACAGGTGAAAAATGTGGGCGTTTTGTTTACCCTAAAAAATTGTGTTGAATTTCAATTTGCAATAATTAATATCCGTATATGTACGAGTGTTACGGTACCACAACTTGCCCAGGTCCCTTGTATGGCATAATTCGGTATTTTTTTTACACAAAGCAACACACAAATTTCGTCTGTGTAATATGTGTCGGGGTGTAAGCGAGTCTCGGATTAGGAATTCAAATTCATGGCAGATATTAAAATACAATAAACTTCTGTAAATTACGTTGAAAACTGACAAACATTTCAGAGCAGATCTGGAATTGTCAGTTTAATACATAAAATCATTATCAAAACAAGAATTCCGCCACGGAAGCGGTGTCGCGCCTGCCGAGGCATTTGACCAGTAAAAATTACAAGTAAATAAATGACCTTGACCTTCAGACTTTGTATATGGGGGTGTGCGTAATGAAGCATCATCCCTACACAAACATTGATATGAAATATTATCAATGTCTGGCAAGGGGTTAAAGAGATATTGTGAAAAAACAATAAATTTAACGCATTTCTGTTACAAAACCGGTGAACATTACAAGTAAATAAGTGACCTTCACCTTGAGAATTTGGATGTAGGGTGTGCGTAATGAAGCATCATCCCTAGACAAACATTGATGTGAAATATTATCAATGTCTGGCAAGGGGTTAAAGAGATATTGTGAAAAAAACAATAACTTTAACGCATTTCTGTTACAAAACCGGTGAACATTACAAGTAAATAAATGACCTTGACCTTGATAATTTGGATTTCGGGGTGTGCGTAATGAAGCATCATCCATAGACAAACATTGATGAGAAATATTATCAATGTCTGGCAAGAGGTTAAAGAGATATTGTGAAAAACAATAACTTTAACGAATTTGCCTTACAAAAAAGACAGACGACGCGGACGACGGAAAAAAGTGCGGGCTATAGTCGCGCCTCTGCTAAAGCAGGCGCGACAAAAACGACGATGCAATATGGGTGGTAGTACCACAGGTGATTCTAGTGTGTCTTGGATGGTCAATTATTGTTTGTATATTTCTAAGCAATACATACACAGGGGTGTAAACTTATTTGAAATATCACTTGCCCTAAAGTCCTAGTAGATGCAAAATCTTACTAGCCCTTACTGGTTTGCCACTCGCCCTTATATTTTATACAGATATTTCAATATTCACTATGTTCGCCTTTAGTAGGCTATATATGCTACTGTACATGTATGTTATTTTAAATCTATCTCCAGATAGACAATCCAACAGTTGTCATGGTATAATGAATAAAGATTTATTTGTATTGCAATTCTGTGTATTTGTCTTATTGTTTACCTATTCTGTATGCCATTCGTGTTCAGCGATTACCATGGATCTCTTGACTTTGTCTTGTTAATATATCTACATAATTCACTGTTTGCATATTTTGTGCAGAAATAGGAAAGCTTCCAAAATATTATAATGTATAGGTTTCTTATGTCTGCACATTATTTATGCATGATACAGATACTTATACCGGCTAACTTTGGTCAGACAGTGACAACATACTCACAATATTTGCAAGTATTGTTCATATTTGTTAAAGAAAAAATCCCATTTTTATAATTGGACTGGTCTGAAAAACATTTTCTAACGAAAATCAAGCGATCCGTCTCATCGGAATGCTGTGTAGTTTGGAGAAAATGATATTTTCGCATGTGCTAACTCTGGCTGTCTGCTAGCAATATTGCCTGTTTACACCGGAAGCGAACATGGACGTTACAGAAGGCCATAAATTAATTATGGACGAATTTAAATAGCGGACTACAGGCGGCCTTATTCAATTCAAAGCGTTTTTGAAATGATCAATGGTATTTGATACATAAACGGAGAACGGTGCATAACTATATATTTTTTTATTTACGATCAATCATGGATGATCCAAAATTCACTTGACCCGTCGGACGACCGTCTACACAAAGCTACTCGACCGAGATGATGACCAAGTCGCAATGGCGAGTGGTCAAGTGGAATTTTACACCCCTGATACAAAATAATTCAAATGCGACTGGGTGTAATAATAATAGTACTTTTAATATTACACCCACGCGCATATGAATTGTTTTGTACATTGTTTAGAAAGTTGTTTCATGTGTATATACCAACAATAATTGACCATCCAAGACACGCTAGAATCACCTGTGGGTAGTACCAGAGGCAGACCCGCGTTTAAGCATACCGTAAAGATTCTAATAGACGCCCGGTCACCACTGGCTCCGAAGTCCAGGGGGGGCGTTTAATAGAGGCAAGTGTTATTCAGCAAAGGGAAAATGATAAAAAAAATATACGATGTTCTGCTATCTGAACAAAAACATAACTAAGGGTCGTTACTCTCAAACGCCAGACTTGATTGTGCTGTCTGTCAGTTTATAAACATTTGGGCCAAGACGTTTCGGCCCACTCTGGTCATTATGGTACAGTCGGTAGAAATGTTAAATTTAATGGTAATGTATATCAAGAAAGCGTCAATCATTAATGATTTACGCCTAAGGACGTTTCGTCAGCGTTTCGGCTGTCGGGTTTGAGATGCTTTGAAAATGGCGTCTCCGTAACCATGTAAATTCTGATCACCCTATGTCCGTGCAAATAGCTACTGCTGATGAGGAATTTACTGTGACACCGGAAACAGTCTAATTTCGCTTCCGCTTTTGACAGTGAAAGTAGCAATTATGTTTTTTCCCCGATTTTAAAGGAAGTTGCTTTTTGACAATTAGCTCCGATTTTGTTTCAAGTCGGTACTGGGCGTTTATTAGAGGCACTAATTTCGTGAAAATCGGCCAAAAAATGTGTCATTTTCAACGTAAAAAGTGGGGGGTGGGCGTCTATTAGAGCATGGGCGTCTATTAGAATATTTACGGTATATAATAATGTAAATCTGTGAATGGATTATTCTTTTTGATTCGTGCGTGTGGTAAAAAAAGGTGATTTGACCGCTCGTCCGAAATCTGTGTCACAGTTTTAAAAAAACACGATGTCTCGCCATGCGGACACGTCTACTGGCAAGACGGTGTTACGTCGGCTGAGCAGTGATCGATAATTATTTTTACCCGTCCGAAAACATAGGGTTATTACCCAATTGCTTCAGAAATGATGGAGTGACAATACTCAATTACTAATTCCTTATCTGGAGCCTGTCAAGTTTAGAAACAAATTTGCTATGCTGATGTGGTATCCAGTAGGCTAGTCATGAAGTCACGATTACCAGTAGGCCTACGCTGTTCATTTTTGTTTACACTGCCAGATGCGCAGAATTATCAGAAAAAAATGACATTGCAAACACACAGGTGTTTCATATTGTTGTCGTTGCTCTCAATAAATTGATAATGTCACAAGCGTGGGAAAAATAAAAATATTATATCGCAAAGATAAAAAAAAATGACCATCACCAAAGTTAAACTTAATATATGCAAATTAGAGATAAAATTCAACGAAATAACGCAAGAGCAAAAATATCAGGCCAACATACAGCGGTAAATTAATAAAACTTATAATCCTTCCACAAACAAGTCGAAAACACATCTCGCGAGCTGTCCGAAATTAGGTTACTTTCTAACCATGAAAGCAAAGATCCATATATCAGGCTGCGGAATAGTCTGGCCAAATTACCATAAAGGGAACATAAATATATGTAAGTGACAATTACCTTTGTGCAACTTTGAAGCATCACCTGCCCAAAAACGGTGGAAATTTGCACTTTTAGTTTTTAAAACGCACTTTAAAAACTTTACAAACCGTGCAAATGGCGGAAAGCTGATGGGGTGTGACTAATTAGCACAATGGTCCAATTTCGGCGCGAGTGATATGACATTTAGGTGGGAAGTCCTAACAAGGCTCGAATCAAGAATCATTTCATCTACTGTTTCATCATTTGTTTATACCTGCATAATATTAATGGTGATGTATGTCAGCAGGTCATGTTTGTATTATATCGACAATTATATTACACATGACTATCGGTATATACATGGGTCAAAACAGGAAGTGCTTATTATAACCCTCAGGATCAGCAGGTATAATAATATTCAGGGTCTTCAGTTAGTAACTCATTGTAGGCAATCGTCTTGCAGCACATGTACATGTCTCCAATGCTCTGGTCTGAGCTTAACCCGAATGTTCTGTCTGTAACGCTGGACGACTTACGACACAGACAGAAAATTCGGGTTAGTCTGAGCTATGAAAATTAATTACAATTTTTTACCAATTCATTCTCATACTGTTTCTATAAAAATAAGCCAAATATACATTTGCTTTCCATTGTGCAATATTTGACTTTTACACATGCTGTTAATCCCTTAATTACCTTTGGCGCGTGACTTGATTAGCCTGAGGCTGCTGTGTATTTTCCAATTCAGTGCACCCGGGATTTTTTTAGCGATACAGTGTTATCTGGCTGTGATATGATGAAATATGGCTCAAGTACAATGCAACCAGTCAGGCACCATGCATACCATTTATCCAGCCACAGCTACATTATTATGAGACCAATCTATGTTTACATCAACGTAACCGCAATTTGACAAAACAAAGAATTTCTTCTGGAAATCATATGCACGTTTACTATGTCCAATCATTTTATATTTATTTTAAATAGTAAAGAAGTTAATTTGTGTTCATTAACGTAATACTACCAATGTGAAAATTTAATATCAATATATATAATTTTAATTATGTTTATGTGTCAAAGAACAAAATATATATTAGACAAGTGAGATATTGTATGTATTTTATTAAAGGTGCATGCCCACTCAGTATAGGCACAGAATGTACTTTATATCAGAGACATCACCGGAGACATTTTCTGGCAAAATACACATTCATTCACCATTATCCCAAGTATTGATTGGCATTATTATACATGTTATATCCGACAATTATTTACACACTGATATCAGGGGGGATAACCGTGTTTCCTTAAAATGTCTACGGACATTACTACGGACATTACTATTTATTATCTGTATTTATTTGTTGATATGCAATGATCAAAACTGTATAATCTGTCGAAAATATTATTTTTTTCAGGTGGCGCATTTAATTAGTATAAATAATTAAAACATATCATGCCTCATTTGCAGATGAAAAAGCCTGATACCACCACGCGTCACTATCAGTAAAATAAACATTATTAAATCATTATATCTGCAATGCGGGCACTCGTAATTTTTAGAACTGGTGGAATAGTGACACAATTATACACTTATTTACTTCCTATAAATAACATTGTGTGCCTTCTGAGTGGGCATGTACCTTTAACAAGGCCCCAATTTCAGGGGAAGTGGCGAAATTGACATGAAAAAATAATCTAGTTATACTTATTTCTGGTGTTATGCAATAAATGAGCTTTATGTTATGTATTTTTCCATTAATACATCATATCTAAACTATGTATTTATAAAAAACAACTATTTCGAAAATATTGTTTTCGTAAAAAAAATACCATTCAAAACCTATTTGTTTTCTTGAGTTTGCATGCATGTAAAGGGCATTCAGCCATTTATTACAATATACATGTATTTGAACTTTATTGCGATAAATGCCATCCATGTTCATGATGTTAGTGCTTGTTAATGACGTATACACATGCTGATCAGAGGCTGCATTGCCAGCAAATACGATAAATAACTGTTATAATAACATATGAGTTTATAATTAATAAAACATGCTTTCTTCCATCGTCTAAAATATGTTTAGAATGGCAATGTAATCATTAATCGCATTATTAGAAGTGTAATTGTAATTTGTGGCTTTGACTGGCTAAATGAGGCTGGTGGGCTGGGGACATCAGTGTAGTCCCAGATCATTCATCGCATTCATGCAGTCGGATCAGGACCGGCACTGTTCGCCTTTCAGTCAATGAAACACACGTAATGCTTTAAAATTATAATTGTGATCCTTATGAAAAGTTTGACAAAAACATCAATATCAATATCGGCTGAAGCTAAATATAATTAAGAAAAACAGACAGCTAGACTAAGAGTAGTGTAACTATATGGGATGGGTGTGAAATTTATTGTTTGGTTTTATGGTGATTTTCCGACATGAAATGCAGCTCTGATTTGAGGAATGTTTTTTTTTGTGGACAGTCAAACTTCTGATAAGGATCAAAATTATATAATTTTAAATATATGCATGTAAAATCAAGAAAACAAATAGGTTTTCAATGGTATTTTTTTACGAAACCAATCTTTTTGAAATAGTTGGTTTTTATAAATACGTAGTTTAGATACATGTATTAATTGGAAAATACATAAAATAAAGCTCATTTATTGCATAACACCAGATTATTTTGTTCATGTCAATTGCGCCACTTCCCCCGAAATTGGGGCCTAGTTAATAAAATACATACACTATCTCACTTGTCTAATATTTTGTTCTTTGACAGATAAAAATAATTAATATTATATATATTAATATTCAATTTTCACATGGGTAGTATTCCGTTAATGAACACAATTTAACTTCATTACTATTTCAAATAAATAGAAGAAAATGATTTCCAGAAGAAAGTCTTTGTTTTGTCAAATTGCGGTTACGTTGATGTAACAGTAGATTGGTCTAATAAGTATGTATCTGTGGCTGGATAAATGGTATGCATGGTCCCTGACTGGTTGCATTGTACTTGAGCCCCATTTCTTCATATCACAGCCAGATAACACTGTATCGTTATGTGCACTGAATTGGAAAATACACAGCAGCCTCATGCTAATAAAAGTCACACGCCAACAGGTAATTAAGTGATTAACAGCATGTGTAAAAGTCAAATATTGCACAATATAAAGCAAATGTATATTTGGCTTATTTTTACAGAAACAGTATGAGGATGAAAAATAGTAATACATTTTCATAGCTCAGACTAAGCCGAATGTTCTGTCTGTAACGTAAGTCGTCCAGCGTTACAGACAGAACATTCGGGTTAAGGTCA
This sequence comes from Conchocele bisecta, assembly GCA_029237695.1. NCBI lineage: Eukaryota > Metazoa > Mollusca > Bivalvia > Lucinida > Thyasiridae > Conchocele > Conchocele bisecta. The sequence goes on along the minus strand of CM055275.1, from coordinate 53,949,933 downwards.
GACCAGAGCATTGGGGACATGTACGTACATGTGCTGCAAGGCGATTTCCTACAATGATAATGAGTTACTAACTGAAGACCCTGAATAGTATTATACCTGCTGAAGCTAAGGGTTATAATTAGCACTTCCTGTTTTGACACATGTAGATACCGATAGTCATTTGTAATATAATTGTCGATATAATTAAAACATGACATGCTGACATACATCACCATTATTATTATGCATGTATGATTAGCTGCCAAGTCAAATTGTAGATTTTCAAGTGTCGGATTTAAATGGATATCAAAGATTCTGATCGATACCTGACGGGGATTGCCTTGCCGTATGGATGTCAACTGTCTAATTTGTTCTCACTCAAGTGTAGGATTTGTTAATACTAAGTACATGATTTGTCCGCATTCAAGTGTAGGATTTGTTCATTCTAAGTATAAGATTTGTTCGCATTTCAAGTGTAGGCCTGATTTGTGAATATCAAAGCGTTGTTACTAATTAATGTATTTAACTTAATTTCCCTAGTATGAAGATGATGGGCATTTCTTTCTAACTGGGCTGTAGTAAAATAATTTCACAGCAAACAAGAAAAAAACCTTACCCCGGTACATGTATAGCAACAATGCCATTTTTAGTAGATGAAATGATTTTGGATTCGAGCATTGTTAGGACTTCCCAACTCAACATCATACACTCCCGCCTGCGATTCGCTTACCAAGAATTGCAATACAGAGGTCCTTGAATTGCAATTCTTCCCCTCTGGAATTGCAGTCTAATTGCGGTCCAAACGCGGTCCCGTTTTTGCGGTCATTCTTTCGCGATACCGTTTGTGCGGTCATTCTTTCGCGGTCCAGTTTGTGCGGTCATTCTTTCGCGATACCGTTTGTGCGCTCATTATTTCGCTATTTGCGGTAAAAACTTACCGTATCATCGTATAGTACTGTTTGTTTACATTATCAGTGAGTATACAAACGTACTATACGAATATTATACAAACATACCGATATCCGTTCGTATATACGATATATCCGTACGGATATGGTATGAATATAAAGTGGGTCATCGTGTGGTTAAAATATACCGATGTACCGGTTCATTTCGAATGTAAACATCCGGTTTTCATTTCGATCATCTGCCAACATTTTAAGTTTTTAAAAATGAATACATTTTCAGTTTTACGATACAGAAACAATATTAAAAACTGAGGATTGTGAAGTACTGTATCACAGTACATATACATGTGTGTTCAATATACAGTAATTCATCAGTAATTCATCACTGTACTCCGCACCACCGCCGGGGACACACAACAATGATCCCCCACGCACACCAGCCATCTACATTTGGCGTCCTAAACGTTCCGGTCTATATCCCACAGTGGGAACAATGTGTATCACCACCACCACCAGTTTTTGTCTATGACTACACTACACCCCCCCCCCCCCGACCACCACTTCTGTCTGTAACGCAGGATGACGTGGCCGACTGATCAAGTGCTAAACTAGTCCTGGTGCGATGACCGATGATCAATTGCTATACTAGCCTTGGTGCGATGGCCGACTGATCAAGTTCTAAACTAGTCGTGGTGCGATGGCCGACTGAGCAAGGGCTAAACTAGTCTTGGTGCGATGGCCGACTGATCAAGTTCTAAACTAGTCGTGGTGCGATCGCCGACTGATCAAGGGCTAAAGTAGTTTTGGAGCAATGGCCGACTGATCAAGTTCTAAACTAGTCGTGGTGCGATGACCGACTGATCAAGTTCTAAACTAGTCCTGGTGCGATGGCTGACTGAGCAAGGGCAAAACTAGTCTTGGTGCGATGGCCGACTGATCAAGTTCTAAACTAGTCCTGGTGCGATGGCCGACTGATGGAGGGCTAAACTAGTCTTGGTGCGATGGCCGACTGATCAAGTTCTAAACTAGTCGTGGTGCGATGGCCGACTGATCGAGTGCTATACTAGTCCAGGTGCGATGGCCGACTGAGCAAGGGCTAAACTAGTCTTGGTGCGATGGCCGACTGATCAAGTTCTAAACTAGTCGTGGTGCGATGGCCGACTGATCAAGGGCTAAAGTAGTTTTGGAGCAATGGCCGACTGATCAAGTTCTAAACTAATCGTGGTACGATGGCCGACTGATCAAGGGCTAAAGTAGTTTTGGAGCAATGGCCGACTGATCAAGTTCTAAACTAGTCGTGGTGCGATGACCGACTGATCAAGTTCTAAACTAGTCCTGGTGCGATGGCTGACAGAGCAAGGGCAAAACTAGTCTTGGTGCGATGGCCGACTGATCAAGTTCTAAACTAGTCCTGGTGCGATGGCCGACTGATCGAGAGCTAAGCTAGTCTTGGTGCGATGGCCGACTGATCAAGTTCTAAACTAGTCCTGGTGCGATGGCCGAGTGATCAAGGGCTAAACTAGTCTTGGTGCAATGGCCGGCTGATCAAGTTCTAAACTAGTCGTCGTGCGATGGCCGACTGATCGAGTGCTATATTAGTCCTGGTGCGATGGCCGACTAATCAAGGGCTAAACTATTCCTGGTGCGATGGTCGACTGATCAAGTTATAAACTAGTCCTGGTGCGATGGCCGATTGATCAAGTTATAAACTAGTCCTGGTGCGATGGCCGACTGATCGAGTGCTATTCTAGTCCTGGTGCGATGGCCGACTGATCAAGTGCTAAAGTAGTCCTGTTGTGATGGCCGCCGAATGATCAAGTGCTATACTCGGCATGGCCAACTGATCACGTGCTATACTGGGCATGGTGAGATGGCCAACTGATCAAGTGCTATACTGGGCATGGTGCAATGGGCGACTGATCAAGCGCTATACTAGTTATGGTGCGATGGCAGACTGATCAAGTGCTCTACTAGTCCTGGTGCGATGGCCGACTGATCAAGTGCTATACTCGGCATGGCCGACTGATCACGTGCTATACTGGGCATGGTGAGATGGCCAACTAATCAAGTGCTATACGTACTGGGCATGGTGCAATGGGCGACTAATTAAGCGCTATACTACACTCCCGCCTGCGATTCACTTACCAAGAATTGCAATCCAGTGGTCGTTGAATTGCAATTCGTCCGCTCTGAAATTGCAGTCTAATTGCGGTCCCGTTGTTGCGGTCATTCTTTCGCGATACCGTTTGTGCGGTAATTCTTTCGCGGTCCAGTTTGTGCGGTCATTCTTTCGCGATACCTTTTGTGCGGTCATTCTTTCGCTATTTCCGTTAAAAACTTACCGTATCATCGTATAGTACAGTTTGTTTACATTATACAAACGTACTATTATACAAAAACCACCAGGTCAGGTTATTCTAATTTAATGGCTGAATATATTGTTTCTCGATGTAAATATTCAGTTCTGATTTTGGAATTTTCCCCCCAATGCAGCAGGTTAAAATGGGATCGAACCCGTTTGCCCGGCCTTACATGACCTTAGCTGTTGATAGGCCGTTAAACACCAATAAACAAACAAACGAAACAAAAACATACGATATCCGTTCGTTTATACGATATATCCGTACGGATATGGTATGAATATACAGTGGGTCATCGTGCGGTTAAAACATACCGATGCACCGTTTCATTTCGCATGTAAACATCCGGTTTTCATTTCGATCATCTGCCACAATTTTAATTTTTTCAAAATGAATAAATGTTCAGTTTTACGATACAGAAACAATTTAAAACTGAGGATTGTGAAGTACGGTATCACAGTGCATATACATGTGTGTTCAATACAGTAATTCATCAGTAATTCATCATTGTACTCCGCACAAGCAAATCTGGGTAAGTGTTGTGGAGATATAAGGTATGCAAAAACTTTAACAAAAATTTCAAAGTCATTTGACCTTGACCTTGTGGCGCATGAGTGGGACACAGAATGAATATAAGGATGATGACTAATAAGCATTTGATGTTTCAAGTCAATGTGACTTAGGATATGGTATTTAAAAACATACACCGATTTCGGACGGACTGACGCACGGACGTCATTGTGATCACTAAATCTCGCTTTCCGCAAGCAGGCTCGGCAAAAAAAATACAGATGGACGTCAATGTGCAGACTATAAAGCACTTTCCGCAGGCGGTCGCGACAACAATTGTCCAACCCCTTTTTAAAGGTGCAAGCACACTCAGTAGGCTAAAAATGCTCTTTATGGGAATTAAATAAGTGTATAATTGTCACTATTCCACTAGTTATAAACAATTACGAGTGCCCGCTATACAGATATAATCATTTGGTAATATTTATTTTACTGATAGTGACGCGCGGTGGTATCGGTATTTTCATGTGCAAATGGGGCATGATATTTTATAATATATACTATTAAATTAAATGCATCAACTGAAAAAAAAAAAATTGACGATTATAAAGTATGATCATTGCACATCAAAAAATAAATACAGAGAATAAATAGTAATGTCCGTTAACATTTTAAGGAAACACGGTTATCGTCCCTGATATCAATGCGGAAATTTTCTTCTGATATAAAATGTATAATAATGCCAAAAAATACGTGGGTAATGGTAAATGATCTGGCCAGAAAATGTCTCCGATGATGTCTCTGAACAAAAGAACAGTTTGTGCCTACTGAGTGGGCATGTACCTTTAACGCTAGCTCCGCCCTGTCCAGTGGGACCTATGCATGTGTTAAGTTTCATAAAAAAAATTGCAAAGGGTGTTCGCGTTATGCTCCGGACAAATCAGTGCGCGAAAAAACAAAGGGAGATAACTACACTAGAAAATGTGTTCATATAACACGGATACCCCACATATCGCTTTGATAGTAAACAAGGCAAAATTCCAGTGTCTAAAAGGGAGAGATAATCCATGACACGGGGTTCGAATCAAAAATCGAAATAAACTTTCCGCATCTACTCATCATAAGGAAGCTACATATCAAATTTCAGTGCTGTAGCTATTACAAAAGTTTTACGAGTTACAAGGCAACATTTTCAAATTCTAATTCAAAAAGAGGGAGATAATCCATGACTCGGGGTCGAATGAAAATAAACTTTGCAAATCTACTCATCATAAGGACATACCAAGTTTCAGGTGTGTAGCTATTAGGGTTTAAAGTTTTACGAGCTACAAGACAAAATTGGGAAAATTCTAACTTGAAAAGGGGAGATAATCCATGACCATGGGGTCGAATGAAACATACATGTACCAAGCTTCAGGTATGTAGCTATTACGGTTTAAAAGTTTTTCGAGTTACTAGGTTGGTGACGGACGGAAGAACGGACAAGGTCAAGGGTAACACTAAATGCCCCCTCCACTATCGTGGTGAGGCAAAAGTTGTCATATACAAGTAACTTACCTTAATTCATCAGTTACACATCAGACGATGAATGAACTTTAATTCTGGTGTAGAATATTAAAGTTATTCATTATATTCAATAGTGCTGCTTTGACATGACGTGAAATTAAAACATGCATGACATGATCTGGAAGAAAAACCACAGACCAAGCACGCATATTCAGAATCACGTCTGTCGGTTCTTATCCAGCACCGATTTCTGTCACCTGTCCACAAAAATCCAGAATCCAACATTGTCGCAAATTTAATCCTCTATGTTGGTGTACGTTAGAACAAAATGTCACTTAGTATATTATCCAATCCATTGTAATCTCTTGTTTCTCTAAATAAATGCGTCCAACAATCCCTGTAGCTGCTATCGTGATAAAAAATGTTAAAGGTTCCGTCAGCGCCTCACATATTGATCTTAATATCCACCATTTTGATTCCAAGTACCAGAATAATGATGTTTACATGCGCCTTCGTAGTGTTATCTGTCAGATTCCGTTGTTTATTTGATCAAATTGATGGACAAATTTGTGTCCGCTAATGACTTTAATAATTTGGCATAACTTATAGCTTGTGAATTTTTGGTTGAATGAAGTGATCACTATAGTGAATAAGTGTGTATTTGTGCCCGGTTTGCTCAGCAGGTAGAGCAATGGTGTGGTAAACCAGAGATCCCCGGTTCGATTCCGGGCTGGTGCACATCTTTCTCACCCTGTGACATTTAGCGCCCAACGTAGTTGCGGGAAGTAACTCTGCAGAATACTCCCGCATCTTCAATTGTTAATTGCGACATATTTTCTGTATTTTTCAATTGAAAGAAATGTCAGTATTATACTTATTCATTTCTGTGTAATAAGTACAGAAAAATATGTTGCAATTAACAGCTAAAGCGCGAATGAGATCCGATCTGGTACTCTGCAGGAAAAAACCTATGCAGGCTATGGAGCACCGGAACTCTGGGTACGGACGATAATTGAGTATTCTGTTGCCCAACAAAGGACCGCGACTGATAAATACTCTCAAATTGTACCCAAAGATATGGAAATCGGAGACAAAAATTAAACATAGAATTTGAGGACGAATTTCAATTTGGCGGAGAAGAATGTCACAGTACGCAACTGACCATGGGGATGAAGTGTGTATGATCTGTGCCTTGTTAGCTTGCTCGGTAGAGCCATTGGCATGGTACGGTAAACATGAGGTCCCTGGTTCGATTCCGGGCCGTTATTTATCTTTCTCACTCTGTGACACAATTAAACCGTTTTGTTTTAAAGAAATGGCTATCACCGGAATAAATATTATCTTCACAAAATTTGATTCGGGCCCCAATAGAAATCAACAGCCACAGAACGTTTGCAGTAATATAAATCTAATTTCAAAATAAATTTTTAATAAATATTTTGTTTATGATCAGGTTTCGAAAATTAAAATATGCTTTTCTTTTAAAATTATTATCAATATGTTCACCATGTTATTATGGTTAATATGCAATTCACAGTCTCCTTGCAGCTTGAAATTGAAAGACATTATGAAAAGTTGTGTTGATCTCAGAAAGTGTCATGTCGACTATAGGATCGCGTCGAAATAATGTCAACATAATAGGAAAACGTAATTTGATACCGACGAAAACTTAAACAAAACGCAAAATTGATACTTTCTTTTGCTATATTATACCGTAGACCACACATCATCATTTGCTTTTATATGAAAATAAATATATTGTCAGCATGGTGGTGTCTATTAATTTGTTCTTGATATGCGGAACGGCAGTGAGTGAGTGACGACATTTTGTTTTGTCCAAGAAATTGTCAAGGTCAATGTTTCACTGTTTGTCTCGCAATAACCAGCCGATTTATATTTGCGCACCAAAAAAACAGATCACAAATACCGCTGACTTTCTAGTCACTTTGAATTAGAAAGATGGGATAAAATTTTGGATTGGAACACGGATACGTTTGTCAACTATTTCGATTTTATTGCCGCATTCTTTAACATGGTTAAGCAGAGCGGTCCGCTGGTTTTACCGCAGAGCGCAGCGTAAAGCGGTCATTCTTTCGCAGTTTACAGACAAAAAGGAGCGTAAATTGCAATTAAAAGCGGAGCGCAGCGCTAACTGCGCTATAAGTATTGCAATTCCGCAACCAACTCTTGGGACCGCAGTCACACGATTGCAGTCCAATTGCGGTCCAATTGCAATTAATGGGAACGCGAATTGCAATCATGCGCTCCAGGAATTGCAATTCGCCTGGTAAGAGAACCGCAGGCCACTCTGTATCACTTGCGCCGAAATTGGACCATTGCGCTATTTAGTCACACCACTTCGGCTTTCCGCCATTTGCATGATTTGTAATTTTTTTAAAGCGCGTTTTAAAGTGCAAATTTCCAAGGTGCGCAGACAAATTTATATGGTAATCATCTCCATATTCAGTCAAACTTTCCTGAATATTCAATGCATTTCAAACACGTTTGTGCACGTAAAATATCATAGCGTGTTGACGTCAGTAAGTGACGTAAATTGTGTGATGCATGACATCACATTGCGTGTTTGCAACGTCACATTTGTTTCGGCATTTATTGCGTGCAGCATACTGGATCAGCATAGCAACATTGGTATTAAACATGAAGCAGAACTATCCAGTGACATCATGGCAGGTTAGTTCCTTCGTTTAACAGTTAATTTGGTAAATAAGACAGCTATTCCATCAGCAGAGAATTTTACACATTTTGTCTATATTCGGAATAAAATTGTGCCACAGTGTAGCAATTAATGTAGTAAGAGCGGAATGTGTTATAAAGTGAAAAATAGCTTGTCGGCGGCTGGGGTCGAACCCAGGCCGCCTGAGTGAGACGAACATTTTACCACGTCGCCATAAAAGCCGGCTAGTACCGCAAGGCAGTACAAATGTTTGATTATCATACCAAGGCCGTACTACTACACATACAAAACATATATTTCTCCCACTATGTGACATTATTGAGAGCAACGGCAACAATATTAATCAAAGATATCATCAATCATACATTGATTATTCACCTAGTGAAGTGTGTATTAGCAAATTTATTTTGTTATCGGCTAATTCTGCGTATCGGCGAATGTAGCGCAATTCACGTCAAATTTAGCCTTGCGTATATCATAATAAAATATGTGGATTTCGGAATAAACAAGCGGAGTAATTGCTACACTGTAGCACAATTTTATGTCATTCCGATTGTTTGATAAAACGTTATTCCGAATATAGTCAAAATGTGTAAAATCCTCAGACCCTACTAAATTAACTGTTCAGCTAAGAAACTAACCTGTCATGATGTCACTGGATAGTTCTGCTTCAAGTTTAAGGCCAATTTTGCTATGCTGATCCAGAAAGCTGTTATCCATTTTTTTTTCCCTACCAGATGCGCAGCATTATCAGAAACAAAATGTGACGTTGCCAACACGCGTGTGATGTCATACATCACACAATTTACGTTACTTACTGACGTCAAAATGTTATGACATTTTACCTGCACAGACATCTTTGAACTGCGTTAAATATTCATGAAATTTTGACTGAATATGGGGATGTTAAAGGTACATGCCCACGCAGTAGGCACAAACTGTTCTTTATAGGAATTAAATAGTTGTATACTTGTGTCACTATTACACCAGTTCTAAAAATTACAAGTGCAGCTATACAGATATAATCATTTAGTAATATTTATTTTACTGATAGTGACGCGCGGTGGTATCAGGCTATTTTCATATGCAAATGAGGCATGATATTTTTTAATTATTTTAATATAATAATTAAATGCGTCACCTGAAAAAATAATATTTTCAACAGATTATAAAGTATGATCATTGCACATCAAAAAATAAATACAGAGAATAAATAGTAATGTCAGTTAACATTTTAAGGAAACACGGTTATCGAACCTGATATCAGAGTGTAAATTTACGGCTAATATAAAATTTATAATAATGCCAATCAATACATGGAATAATGGTGAATGAATGTTTATTTTGCCAGAAAATGTGTAGGATTATGTCTCTGATGTAAGTAACTGTTTGTGCCTACTGAGTGGGAATGTACCTTTAATGACATATAAATTTGTTTGGAGACTTTCCGAAAGCCTTAGGTGTGCAGATTTAGCCGACACCATTGTACCTATCTATGAAGTAGGACAAAGAATTATTCAAACACAATCGAAACAAGTTTAAATGTCAGTATCATGCCCATATTTAGTCCAAATTACAGCAGCATTAAGCGAGGCAGTTCAAAGAAGTCTGTGCAAGTTAAAAGTCTCATAACATTCGGACGTCAATAAATTACATCAATTTATTGTGATGTCTGATGCCACCTCTGTGTGTTTGCAACATCATGTTTATTTCTGATAATTCTGCGCATCTCGCAGTGTAAACAAAAATGAACAGCGTACTGGATAACACATCAGCAGCAAAATTGTACTAAACTTGAAGCAGTATACATACATGTAGTTGCTAACTGTAACTCTTGCAATGTACTACCGTGCCGTTCGCAGACATAGTTACTATTCCACTCATGGCTTCCTCTCAGTCTGCAGAATAGCGAATCTGATATAATTTGCACTTTAGTAGTTAAATGTGACTCACTGACATATTTTATATAGTTTACTGAAAACAAAATAAAAATAATACGACAAATACAAACTAATAATTCCGAAACTAATTTTACAGTACAAAATGTTTCAGTATTATAAATGTTTTACGATTGAAGGTTATTAAATTGTTTCATATAAATTAATTACACTAGCGTCTATACTGGCAACTATTTTCTAAATGTGGTATAGTATTATCATTTCAGAACGTACTGGTACATGTATAGCGAAAATGCCAAGTTATGCCATACCAAATTATCTGCCCTGCTTATGACAGGTTCTGAAGGCATGTACTTGAATGTAGCGCATGCTTTGGGGAATGTGATGAAATAAAATGGTGTGATTGATTGATAATATATGGCTGTGACTGGAGAAATGTGGCTTATACTAATTACTATAGGATATGTGACCAGTGTAGCTTCTTCACATTCGTGTAGCCCGATAATGATCTATATTGCTTGTTAGAAGCATGACGGGTGTTTCATTGATGGAACGGCGAGCAGTGTAGATCCTGATCAGACTGCGGATGCGCAGGCCGGTCTGGATCTACATTGGTTGCAAAACCAATAAGCCCAATTTCTCCAGTCACAGCCACATATATGTCATTTACTGCCCATGAATTGGAATTATTGGATATTACCGTTGTATCTGAGGCACAGTCGGTACTCACAGTTTTAAGGGACATTGCACATTTCCTACCAGCCAATGGCGGTTGTTCACTACATAAATTCATTGAAAGCGAGAGTACATTATTTTTGTCGCGCCCGCTTGCGGAAAGCGCGATATAGTCGGCACAAGTTTTTTGGTTAAAGTTTTTCGTTATACTATATCTCTGCAACTGTTTTGCCCATTACCTTGAAACTTCACATGGTTGTTTATCATCATATTTTCTTATATCATTCTCCCCTCTCCGTGCAGCCCCTGTGTCCAATGTCAATGTCAAATTACTTTGAAGTTTTTGGTTAAAGTTTTCGGTTAAGTTTTTTCGTTATACTATATCTCTGCAACTGTTTTGCCCATTACCTTGAAACTTCACATGGTTGTTTATCATCATCTATATTTTCATTCTACCCCTCTCCCGTGCAGCCCCTGTGTCCAATGTCAATGTCAAATTACTTTGAAGTTTTTGGTTAAAGTTTTCGGTTAAAGTTTTTCGTTATACTATATCTCTGTAACTGCTGCTACCTGCAATTACCTTCGAAACATCAACATGGTCTTTATCATCCATCCATATTTTCATTCTACCCCCCACCCGTGCGGCGCTTGTGCCCAATGTCAAGGTCAAATTACTTTGAAGTTGTTGGTTAAAGTTTTTTCATGTACTATATTTATGCACCTACTTTGCCCATTACCTTGAACCTTCACATGCCTGTTTATCATCATCCATATTTTCATTCTACCACCCACACGTGCGGCCCTTGTGCCCAATGTCAAGGTCAAATTACTTTGAAGTTTTTTGTTAAATTTTTTGTTTGAAGTTTTTTCATGTACTATATCTCTGCACCTGCTTTTCCCATTACCTTGAAATTTCACATAGGTGTTTATCAGCATCTATATTTTCATTCTACCCACTCCCGTGCGGCCCCTGTGCCCAATGTCAAGGTCTAATTACTTTTAAATTAATTTTTGGTTAACGTTTTTGGTTAAAGTTTTTGTCGCGCCCGCTTGCGGAAAACGCGATAAAGTCGGCACTTTGGCGTACATCCATACGTGCGTGTGTCCGGTTACAATTTTTTGATTAAAGTTTTTCTATCTACTATATCTCTTTTTTTAGTGTCCATGCCTCGCCCCAAGGCGCGAAATGCAGGCCGCGGTAATCTAGTTTATTGCAGACGTCCATTAAAAGACACGCATCACCTAATGTGTTTGCTACCAGTGTAGTCCCTGATCAACCTGTGCATTTGTAGTCTGTTCAGGGCATACACTGTTCGCTAATGAATTTGATCAAACATAATAATGTATACTGTTTTATATCTGTTTCAGTTTGACGTAGAAGTTTTGTTGAACCCGGACAATGAATATCTTCAGTACGACCTGCCACTGTGCATCAATGTCATCACCTTGTTGGAACACTTTCGCCACAGTCAAACTCAATTACAGAAGCTCTGTGGCATGCAAATATCTGACATCGAGTGTGAAATCTTGCATCACAAAAGACACAACATTTGTGAAATCCTGTATCACGTAGCTAGAAAAGCTGCGTCACATCATGTGTGAAAACCTGCATGTGTCGACATCCTGCACCATATCATTTGTGGCATCCTGTGTCACATTACTTACGAGTTGCTGAGATCCTGTGCTACATCATTTCTGTGATCCGCAGCGTACCCATTATGACATCACTTGTCAGATCCTGTGTGACAACACTTCTGAGATCCTGCGTCATACCAAATGTGAAATTATGCGTCACATCACATATGAGATCCCGCGTCCCATCACTCGTGAGTTGCTGAGATCCTGCGTTACATCATTCCTGAGATCCGCAGCATCACCATGATCACATCTGCATTATTCCTGAGATACTGCGTCACATCATTTGTAAGATCCTGCGTGACAACACTTATGAGATCCTGTGTGACACCAAATGTGAAATTATGCATTGCCTCACGTGTGAAATCCTGCGTCACAACACTCCAGATGTCTTATTACATACATGTAGCTCCGTTTGTTTGCCATTGAATTTCCATTGATACTGGTGAAATATGGGATTTGACCGAGTTAACATGGCCTACGATGACCTTAGCTTTTGACAGACCATTAAACACCATTAAATAAATAAATTGTTCTTCCTCATCTGCATATTTCTCCCTGTAAACAACATATATTTATTATGGCTTTGCTATGTATATTGACAAACTTGTATGTCCTTAGTTGTACATGTAGTAAATATCTCACAATCATGTGCATGTGCCGCTTTTGTCAAAAAGTTTGTACAAGGTTCGTCATCATGGTATAACTTTAATATTACTTGACGGATTGCTTCAATGTCTGGACACTTGATACATGTGAACATTGCGAACACACTCATGCCGCCATTAACATGACTATGTCCTGTTTTACCTTCATATTTTTGCGGAAACACACTTTATTTTCGTAAGAAAAAGTTTGTACAAGTTTCTTCATCATGGTATAACTTTAATATTACTTGACCGATTGCTTGACGGATATCCTAGACAAAAGTAAATCACTTGAATCGAACGCAGGAAATTTCCTACGATTGGTTTCAGACTTTTCTGTAAAATAAATACGACTGATCTAAAATGAATTACTTTTTTAATCGAACGGAGGAAATTTCCTACGATCCGTTTCTGACTTTTCTGTAAAACAAATATGACTGATCTAAAATAAATTATTTTTTAGGTTTAATTGTTTGAAATTGCTTCCGTTCCATTCAAGTGATTTACTTTTGGATATTGTCAAAGTTGTATGTTTTGAATTTCAGTGTTAAATTTATTAACTTAGAGAACTTCGTCAATATATCCTGGACAAAAGTAAATCACTTGCATCGAACGTAGGAAATTTCCTGCGATTGGTTTCTAAGTTTTCTGTAAAAGAAATACGACTGATATAAAATGAAAATTTTTAGGTTTAATTGTGGGAAATTTCCTACGTTCAATTCAAGTGATATACATTTCGATATTGTCAATGTTGTATGTTTTGAATTTCAATGTCGAAATTTATTAACTTCAAGAACTTCGGCAATATATCCTAGACAAATGTAAATCACTTGAATCAAACGTAGGAAATTGCCTACGATCGGTTTCTGACTTGTCTGTAAAAGAATTTCGACTATTCTAAAATGAATTATTTTTTAGGTGTAATTGTGGGAAATTTCCTACGTTCAAGCGAGTTATATACTTCAACTTGGATATTGTCGAAGTTGTGTTTTGAATTATGGAAAAGTCATTAACATAGAGAACTTTGTCAATATATCCTATATACTTTAAATCACTTGAATCGAACGTAGGAAATTTCCTGCGATTGTTTTCTGACTTTTCTGTAAAAGAAATACGACTGATATAAAATTAATGATTTTTTAGGTTTAATTGTGGGAAATTTCCTACGTTAAATTCAAGTGATGTACATTTGGATATTGTCAAAGTTGTATGTTTTGAATTTCAATGTTGAAATGTATTAACTGAGAGAACTTCGTCAATATATCCTAGACAAATGTAAATCCTTGAATCAAACGTAGGAAATTTCCTACGATCGGTTTCTGACTTGTCTGTAAAACAAATGCGACTAAATAAATGATTTTTTAGGTTTAATTGTGGGAAATTTCCTACGTTCAATTCAATTGAGTTATACTTGGATATTGTCGAAGTTGTGTTTTGAATTATTGAAATTCATTAACATAGAGAACTTTGTCAATATATCCTAGATACATTAAATCACTTGAAATTTCCTACGATCAGTTTCTGACTTTTCTGTGAAACAAATATGACCGATCTAAAATTAATTATTTTTTAGGCTTAATTGTGGGAAATTTCCTACGTTCAATTCAAGTGATGTACATTTGGATATTGTCAAAGTTGTATGTTTTAAATTTCAGTGTTAAATTTATTAACATAGAAAACTTCGTATATATATCCTGGACAAAAGCAAATCACTTGAATCGAACGTAAGAAATTTCCTACGATTGGTTTCTGACTTTTCTGTAAAAGAAAAACGACTGATATAAAATTAATAACTTTTGAGGTTTAATTGTTGGAAATGTCCTACGTTCTATTCAAGTGAGTTATACTTGGATATTGTCGAAGTTGTGTTTTGAATTATTGAAATTCATTAACATAGAGAACATTGTCAATATATCCTAGATACTTTCAATCACTTGAATCGAACGTAGGAAATTTCCTACGATCGGTTTCTGACTTTTCTGTAAAAGAAATACAACTGATATAAAATGAATAACTTTTGAGGTTTAATTGTGGGAAATTTCCTACATTCTATTCAAGTTGAATCGAACGTAGGAAATTTCCTACGATCGGTTTATGTTGTTTCTGTAAAATAAATACGACTGATCACAGTTTTGTGAAAGTTTTATGTTTTGAATCTCGGTGTTGAAAGTTACATGTACATGTATTTGACAATATATCCTGCACAAAAGTAAGTCACTTGAATGGAACGTAGGAAATTTCCTACGATCGGTTTCTGACTTTTCTGTAAATGAGGTTTAATTGTGGGAAATTTCCTACGTTCAATTAAATTGATGTACATTTGGATATTGTCAAAGTTGTATGTTTTGAATTTCAGTGTTGAAATTTATTTAGAGAAGTTTCACAATATTTCCTAGACAAAAGTAAAACACCTAAATAGAACGTAGGAAATTTCCTACAAGGAAAACCGATTAATCATCAAGTTTAGTTCATTGTATTCGGATATTGTCGGAGTAGTATTTTTTGGCATTTCAGTGTCCAATTTGTAATTATTTTGTTAAATTGTACATTCTGTATTTCAATTGTGGGAAATTTCTCACAATCGAGTTTATATTTATTAAATTAATTTATTAAATAACACTGCCCATATTCCGTTGTTTGTTTTGCTGTCAATAACTACGAAAACCTGCAAATGGAGAGTTTCTAATGTAGGAAATTTCCTACAATGCCCACCAAAACTGCTCAAACCTGGAAATGATCAGTTTTAGAGGCGAATTTGATGAGCTTCCAATTTGCGAGTTTCACCACATTTCGACCCCAAAACTGCGCAAACGTGGAAATCAGTCGTGGCGAGTGTTACGCCAAGATATGATATGTGCATGCGGTCAATTAGACTTAAGCCCTGATGAAATATACAATGTAGTTATCAATGTCAAATTATCAGTTTATGTACACAACCCCACGCTATACACACCTATAATACAAGCAATGTACTCATACATACCACATTCACACCATACATTCCACGACATACATGCATAATATAAATTACAGTTTCGTTTACATGATTATATTCGCAAGTCTATGACTTCTGGCTATAATATCACTTGATATGCTGTCTGTACTTAAATCACCACCTAAAGTTCAACAAGTAGTTTCACGTCACAAATATTGCACCACTGTAAGTTCAATCTCTGAGTTCACTGTAGTATAATAGTCATCAGTACTGTTATCAACAATTAATACAATTAATTAGCACACACGAAGAAAATTGTTCAGACAAAATAATTGTAGAACTTGGTGTCACAATATAGGTCCCTTCGGCTGCTGTACTAACTATCAAATTTGAAGCATAGATCCTGGACTAATAATCAAATTCCATGTCGAATTTGTTATCAGGTACAGTACCACACTGTTATGTCATCAATGGTTAATTCGTTGTTCCATCTTTAATCATACGACTAATCTGTAGTCTCTCTGCTAAATAATTCCTGGCTCATCTGGAGCGCTATCTCTGCATGCGTGTCTACTGGAACATATACTGCTCCCCAACTTCGGTATAGTCACGGCCCCGCTATCGCTCCGGTTCGACTCTACCATCTACTACACCAAGACTCCGACATGGACCGACCCTGGGTGCTGAAACAGACAACATACACTACTAAGTGTGTTGTCGCTACCCAACAATTCACAAATTCCATACACGATAGACATTTCACTAGTCTACAAACTACAATAATTATCTTACCTGACAATTCTAAGCTTGTAAAATCCAATATCAAATCTTCCATTCCCCACACACATACAAACACAACCTATCTATTCAAATGCATGTTGCCAACTCACCACACTACATGCACCAGCAACAATTCACACAATAGCTCACGAACCTGCATTCAAACACAATACATAATCTTCACACCTTCGCCTGGACACTACATGCCCATTGTTATGCTACCCAGTACCATACATCTACCTGAGCCTATGTCATCTGACCTCTGATCAATAGCCCCTTGTAAGTTTATGCAACATGTCCCCTTCCTACTGTCTAAAGACCCTCTCATATTTATTTACACATAACTGTACTAAAATACCATATATGTATACTTGCCCTACAATAACCAAGCTCTGTATCTATGATTTCTGTGACAGTGAGAGAGCAAAAAAGTGAGCGAAAAATGGATATGCTTGGGAAAATCCCTTTCTATTTGGTACTCTGTTGTTAACTCTAAATAAATAGTGTATTGTATGTACTTTTCTCATCAATAACAAAAGCTGTCACCCTGCCATATTGTTTTATTTGATGAAATTCTATTGAATATTGATTGTATTGCTTTGGGAAGTTAAGAAGGGGCAACAAGGAGGAAGAGAGTCGGAAACGAAAAACAAATCCCAATATGGACTAGACAAATTGGAAATGGTGTAACTAAGAAAATAAAAGTTAGATTTTGAAAATCGGACCACAAATTTCCAAATCATTTAAACAAATTCTATCTTTCAGCCAGCTTAATAATATCCTATAGAAAATTATGATTTCCCGATTATGCACTATTTTATGAAATTTCGTCAACGAAAAACAATTGTGATATGTTTCGTAACCAAATGTTTGTCTGCAGCATAACGTGGAACAGAAAATAGACCGGTTATTAGAATCACGGCGCGGGTTTCACTGTCGACATCCTGGTCGACATAAAATCATCTGATAGGTTATGGCCAATTAAACACAATATATTTCAAAAATGTCATGCAATTTTATTGATTCTCACAATACTACAAACAGTCAATTCACCCATTCTCTTTACTTGACCGAATTCCGCCAACTATTAACTGAGAAATGACCCAACTAACAAAACAAATTACGGTGACCGTCCCATAACATACAGCTATTTCGTGGTCATTACGATGACCGTCCCATAACATACAACTATTTCGTGGTCATTCTGGGTACAGACAAAACTATTTCCTCGAGGTGCTGTGACGACATTCGGCTTCGGTCAATAGTGCATCGGGTCGTCCACAGCACCGAGGGGCACTATGTGTGACTGTTCCCCGAATGACCATGAATTAACTGTTGTATTACCATACTTTATCTGTACTGTAATGTATGTGATACTTGTATAAAGAACGTGAACGTTGGGTGGGGCGCATCGATAGATATATATATATTTTGTTGGACTAATTTACGTAATATTCGAGAAAAATGGCAATGCCACATGAATTGGGTGAAAACTTTTTTAATATTACACTGGCACTAGAAACTATGGCCGAGGCCCGTGAAACTATTTCCCAGACACGTCAAACGTCGTGGAACAGTCAAAAACTAATATATTAGGGGATAGGTATTATTAAAACTTTTTTTGTAATGGCATCAACATTTAACGAAAGCACATGGATTAATGTAACAGTTTTATTATTTAGATAAAATAGTTAAATTTGATATTACCATTCAGATTTTCAGATGTCAGTATTCAGATTTAAAACGTGTAATTACCCAAAATCCATAGATATATTTTACTTTGACCAGACAGTAGCATAGCTTTGGAATCAAGACAATATCATTGATGCAATGTAGCACTGAGTGTGAGTCGGTAGTCGAATACAATTTTGATATACGGGTGTGTACCAAATGCCTCATATGTACGCATGTAGCGCACACGTACCTCTTTTATTCAGAATAGTTATGTATATAAGCATTTTTACGCAACAGCCTAGATTAATCTTGACAAAAGTATCAACTGTTCTGAACTTCTATTGACAATACCAACTGGTAATCAAGCAATTTGATTGTCTGAACCTGGATTGATTTCAAACAAAATATTTAATTATTTGTTATAAAAATGAGTTGACAAATATTTGCAATATTTGCGCAGGAGTAGTGTACGTGCACATGCATATTTATTATAGTATTTGATTTGAAGCGATAACATGTATCTGATTCAGAGCAAAAACGTATTCAATGGCTATATATTGGTGAACAAATTACAGCGTCCCCAATATAGCTTTATGGGTGGGGGACAACTTGAGAACATGTTTGCTTTGACAGATGGGGATAGTTTGAGTGCTTCAATAGCTAGACATTGGTGAACAATGTTTAGTCCTCAAATGAATGCAGTTGCATGGATGTCTGGTACAACGTAAGAACATGTTTACAGTGGTGTTCTCCGTGGTCATCACAGAGAACACCACTGTACACATGTCCTCAAGTTGTTAATATGTAACAGGAAGCTAGCTCTAGGGATCGAGCCCCATCGCTGGATCAAGTAGTTACATGAAAATTCCCAGCTGAAACCGTTATGATTTCCCGATGTATTCGTGTCATGAGTGTTCATATATACTGTTACAGCGCAACAGCCCCATATTAAGAGTCAGACACATCAAGAGATGACGACATTTCAGCTTGTGACGAACTCAACATATACCATGAATACAGTATGGCAAAGATGTCGGCATAGCTAGCAAAATACTTATTACACTAGTTAGGAACACGCATATTACAAGTGATACATTCCTCGCTATATTAAATTATGTATGCACCACTGTGTGACATATTTTAAATTATTATAAAAGTTCTAGTGACTGGGTTTCTAACGCTTAATTCTTACGTTTTATTGCATTTATTTCTTGTAAACAATAAAAGTTTTAAAACAGGATTCAATTTAGACTTACTATTTGGTATGTAGCTTCCTTATGTTGGGAAGATGTGCAAAGTGTATTTCGAGTTATGACTTGACTCCCGGGTCATGGATAATCTCCCGTTTTTGGCTTTAGAAGTTCGCATCATTTTTGTTGTAAGATGTAAACATTTTAAACCTGTTATGTGGCTTCATAATATTGACAACATTGTGGTGCCGATGTGCAATGTGAATTTCGATTTTGATTTGACCCCCAGGGTCATAGCTTATCTCCCTATTTCGGACTTTTAAATTAAGTAAAATTGGTGTTAGCTTATTTTGAACAACTACCAGCCAATATGCACATAATATAATTGTCGTTGCGAATTATTTGCCTTGCAAGCTATAACACACGGTATTTTATACCATCTGATGTCAGTACATTAAGTTCTTCAGGTACATGTACATGGGAAACACCATTCCGACGATAACAGTTGGCAATTCCAGGTGTAACTTCCTAGTTTACAGGTGTAAACATGCCCACTCAGTAGGCACAACAGGTTCTTTATAGGAATTAAATAACAATTCTAAAAATTACGCTATACAGCTATCACTTGGTAATATTTATTTTACTGAGATAGTGACTCGCAGTGGTATCAGGCTATTATTAAATTAGTTATGCTAATTAAATGCATCACCTGGAAACATAATACTTTCGGCAGATTATAATGTATGACCATTGCACATGAAAACATAAATACACGTCTGGTATAAAATAAACGTATAATAATTAATGCCAATGAATACGTGGGGGTAATGGTGAATTAATGTTTATTTTGCCAGAAAATGTATCAGATGATGTCCCTGATATAAAGAATATGTTGTGCCTACTAGAGGGCATGTACCTTTAATAAGTCGTTGTGGCTGTAGAAATTGAGCTTATGAGAGTTGCGACAAGTATAGATCCAGATCACCCTGTGCACAGTTCGCCATTCCATCAATGAAACGCCCAATAAGAAGTATGGATCGTTATCATGTTACAGTAGACTGTTGTTGATTAGGAGCTACACTGGTTACTGTGGTGTTGGGCAAGTGGAAACTTGATTTTAGTCATCTTCTAAACGCGGGACAATTTGCTGATATGTCAATTTATGTGAATGATCTGATCAACGACACATCTGAACCTATGTTCAATGATAATATTACATTGTCAGAAGTAAAACAAGCTGTAGATCATGTAAAGCGAGGTAAAGCGTGTGGTGATGATCAGATCCCTTCTGAAGTCTTATGTAATGACTGTCAAGGTCATTACCAAGGTCAGGAATGATCGAGACAAATTGTCTCCCCTATTATCATATGAACCAAGTATACTTGAATTGTTATGACGTTATGGCCAATATAGCTTGATCTGACGAACAAAAAGTGGTATCAATGCAGTTGAAGTGTAAGGGATAGGCTAGAGTAGATAAGTACACGTAGTCACTTAATCACTTCTTATAATGTACACTATATTACATGGGGAACACACAGGAATACATGACACATTGATATGCGAACATCACTGTACTGTGCATGATACTATTCAATTACTACAAGGTTGTAAGCCAATCGACTGTTATACTTAACGCAACTTAAAAGCTATCGACGAATAAACTCAGTATGTGGTATCTCAATGGTCCCGTAGTGGACAATAGTATGAATGCACAAGTACTTTGATGATCGCTAATCAAAATGAAATAACATACAAGTATAACATGGCATAACGAACATTGGAGGACAAATGACAATCATCTGAGCTACCCCAGTGCTGGCGTATCTCAATAGATAGTGGTAATAAACTGAGTATCAAGGTCCAAGGTCTACCTCACCCGCAGTATGAGGTCTAGTCAACAATATGGCTATAATCCAACTTCAAGTGGATTAATCCATAAACAATATATGTAGTCTTACTACAATCCTTTAGCCATGATATGCCATGATAGGAGTATTACCATACACTATCAAAGTATACATATGTATTGCCTATGCAATATATTTCCCAAGTATGAATGTCAAAATCAAAGCCGGATGTGGTTACATCACATGATAGTCAATAACGATAATGTTCCGGAAGCTGGTACCGGAAGTAAAGTTCGAAGGGTAGTATTATTTCCGGAAATGGTGGACCAGATGTAAAGTTCCCATGGTATCACTCGACTGTAGCAACCCGGATGTGGTGAACCCGATGTAAAGTATCCATGGTGAATCAATGGGTTGTAATACTGGAAGTGGTAGACCGGATGTAAAGTTCCGATATAATACAAATGGCGATTATCACGTTGGCTAAGACGCCGGGAAAAGTTTCACCTAGGTGACATTCAACTCGGTGGTAGTATAATGATATGACATGTGTGTATGGCGTTTCACTTCACTAATCTATGGCTGTGACTGTCTGCTTAACGCGATGTAGCTATCACACACTGCTCTATACAGGCCTGTACCCGGAGCTGCTACACACACTGCGCCAGACAGACGTACGGACACTCGGACGACGTTGTACTCTGCGCTGACTGGGGTCTGCCCTCAACGAGTGGACCAAAACGTCCAATGTGGCTCGCTGGAGCGATCTCAAGAGGCTACATGAAATGAGTCTCCAATTACTGGACGAATACGCACAGACAGACAGACAGGATGCACAACGGACTAAAACGGGAATCGAACAACGGCAAATCACAGCTGAAATAAAATGTTGTAGGTACATACCAAAATCCTCCGTGTCACTGGTGAAATACAGTACTATCCTTCTGTTACCAGAAAATATGTGTCCCACCAACACATAGCGAGACATCGCTTATATACGCACAGTGAAACCAGCACGGAAATAATGAATATGCCTACCCCTCGTTCGACATCTCACATACATATTACAAAACCATGGCTTTTGCCATATCACCCGTGGGTTATATTTGGCATAAATATATGTTCCCACGCCATAAATTCAACCAAACTAGTGTACAGCCCTCGCGGAATAAATACCATCCAACATGGTATATCCCACACTACCATAAATCTGCACACTATAGACCCAGATCTCATAATCCGAAATCTACTCGACTGGTCTCGACAATGCGAAGGTCGCTTTTTGGCCCGCCAAACCCCTCCATATCGGTCCTACGGCTATACACTCAAATGAGAGTGTAGCACATGCTAAACTCAAATATCGTGGTCATTTACGGAAATATCACGACACAAAGCATCACCAGTATGGGATCTGATATATCCGTGTTGGCCAGTACCAGGCTATGCTGAAACACTAACCCGTAGCATACATAACAGGGCAGACCATGGTATGGTCTGCGCTATATACTGGCTTCACCTACAGAAGGTCCCTTATGTGGTGAACAACTGACACGCGGACAAACTCGGCTGGCACGGATAGTGGACATCCGTAATACTAAAAGGGTCTTTTCCCTAGCGAAAACAGCACACGCAGTCAACGAGTTCTCTACCACACACATGCATAGTCTGTGGCAAATATGGCGTGACATCAGTAAAACATTGCTCCTAAAATGGACGTGTATTTAAATCCGCAAAAAGGACACGCATAAACGTATTTCCACCAATACAACATAAGCCCCGTTATTACACGCACATTGTACATGGGAAATGTACATGCTAAATCACAGGTATGTAAAAATCACAGGTGTGTGAAATGACAGGTATGTGGAATTACAGGTATGTGAAATCAATAATACGCACAACAATACAAAACAGTACCACACATCACAAATATACAATTATACGAAAAATCCGGAATGTACAAGAATGCACGTGTCACGCGACAATGACACCAGTATACTGTTCTTACATATACTATTTAATGTTTGTTTTAGCCAAAGTAAAATGCCCACTGTTTGGGGTCACAGTATCATTAACCCAATTCCCATATCAAGTACCACAGATCCTAGGGACCCATTATCTTATCGTGGCATATCGTTAACTTGTTGTATGTATAAGTTGTATTGTTTTATTTTAAATGAAAGACTATCGCGATGGGCGGAGGCCAATGATAAAATATGTGATGAGCAGAATGGTTTCAGAAAACATCGAAGCACCATTGATCACGTGGCCTCATTAACAAACATTATTGATGTGCGTAAGAAGCGTAAACTGTCAACATTCTCCGCATTCATAGATTTTAAAAATGCATATGACACTGCAAATATAAATATGTTGTGGAATAGACTAGCTGAAATAGGTGTCAGTGGCAAACTATTTGGAGCTGTCACATCATTGTACAGTTCTGTATCGTCATGTGTGCGTGAGAATGGTTTTAAAACTGATAGTTTCAATGTCACTACAAGATTGAGACAAGGATGTAGTCTATCACCTTTAGTATTCAATCTTTATATTAATGATCTTGCACTGAAAATTGCTGCTCTGGGAAAAGGTGTCCGTGTAGGAGATGAACTTATTGCCATTTTATTATATGCTGATGATATTGTCTTAATTGCAGATAATGAACGTGACTTACAATGTATGCTGAATTTGTTGTATGACTGGAGCAAAGCCAATTATATGTGTGTTAATAGTAATAAAAGTAACATTGTACATTTTAGACCAAAATCCGCATCGAGAAGCGCACATACTTTTGTATGTGGGGATACAAGTGTAAACACTGTTGATAAATATACATATCTTGGACTTGTACTAGATGAATATCTGGACAATAATGTTACTGCCAAAATGGTTGCACAGAGTGCAGGCAGAGCCCTCAGTATTATCATTGCAAAGTCTAAGTACATTGGTGGTATGCCGTATGATGTTTTCACTAAATTGTATGATTCAATAGTATGGCCTGTTATAGCTTATGAGGCAGCAGTATGGGGATATAGATCATTCTCATGTATCGGTGCTGTACAGTATAGAGCTATGCGTTTTTATATGGGCGTGGGATAGTATACACCCAGTGCTGCTGTCTTTGGTGATATGGCATGGGTTACCAGCTATCATCCGAAAGTGGAAATGTATTGCCAACCTCTGGAGTCCTTGTGTAAATATGAGTGTAGACAGAATTAATAAGATAATGTTTAATTGGTGTCATAGCGTTAATAGCAGGCAGTGTCAAAATTGGTGTTATACTGTTATCAAACATTTTAATAATTTGCAACTTAATCAATACTTAAATGTTGATACATTTATTGCTAAAACGGCACGACCGTATTAACAGTAATAGCAGCATACGGGGTCAGGGGGTAATAAACTCAGGTCGTATTGTAAGTTCAAAACTAACTTCGAAACAGAAGCATATTGCAAGCTCTTGTGTGATATCGATAAATTTGTCATCTTATTTTCTAATGGTGATATCATGAAAGAATGTTCCAAAACTTGTTTCAATATTTTAAAAAGAAGGTGTTGTTTTCTTTAAAGATGATCAATATACCGTACGTTAGGTCTTATAGTGTAGATATTGTACTATATTCATGAATGATTGTGTCTATGTTTATCATGTGTTTTAGTGTAAGGGTACGTCATAGTCATGATACACGCAGTAGGTTACATGTAGTTTGTGCATGTGCATTATAGCATGTATCAGATGCTGGTGTCACGAACACGTTATATAACTGTATGTACATGTTACCCATGTATTCATATTCATTTTTTTATGTGAAAAAACACATGTTTTATAGTGCGTGTAGTCTCTTATAATTCTTATAGAATGGCGATGTACTATTTTACTGTATCTATATTGTATTATCTTATGTGTGTACATTGATGAGACTTTAATAAACAAATATATATATATGTATTGAATATGAACTATGCGCATTATCGCGAGAGATACCGAACAAGAACTGTTACCGTAATTACAAGTCGTCATTCGTGATTGTGATGCGTGTGTATGTTCTATCTTTTCAGGCATGACTTTATGTAGTCATGTGTTGTTGATTTCTGAGATAGAACACTTTCTTGTTTCCAGATGAGCCAACTGAACAGCATACGTATTTATAAATGAATGACAACCATGTGGGACCAGATGACCTAGGTACCCGCTATGAAAATGTGAAAATTGATGGCCATTGGAGTATGACCAGTAGCCTATTTCATCAACTGCAAAGCATACTTTTCTAGCAAAGTATACATTGTGGGAGAAATTTTCAATTTTCGGATAAATGTATTAATGTTTATTATACTGAATTTATTACATTATCACAGCCATTTCGGCTGTGATAATGTAATAAATTCAGTATAATAATTCTGCATACTTTTAAATATCAAATATATGCAGTCGTTAGTTCTATATGAAATAATGCATTTCAGGAAAAATAAATGATTGCTCCTTCAAAGTATACTTTGCTAGAAAAGTATACTTTGCAATGTTTGATGAAATCGACTGCTGATGACTCAACTACGCGGTATGGTCATCTACAAATTAATGACCCCCGGAGTGTGACCTGATAACTCATTCAACCACATGGTTAATTTGAGCGCAGATGGGAATGCAGAGCATGTAGAGGTAGGTCGTACAGCATCCATACGAATAGTGGAAGAAGGACAGATTGACCTTATTTTTATTGAATGGGATTCGGCTAAATCAGATAGTAACACTAGTCGGTGTGTTCTAACGTCCGAGATAGGCCTAGGTCCTATGTGAGATGTGTTTTTCTGTATAATTTGAAGTTAAGGTGCTCGTTTAAAATCTTACTGGATTATATTTGTGTGACTTTATGAATGAGGTACAGTAATATTGTATCTGCATGATATGTTGTGACGGTGTTCCAATACATAGTCTTATATACGTGATGCATCCGACGTGCTGTATATCCGTCTATTTGATGCTTCATGATTAATGTGTTTCGATATAGTACTGACTTGGCCTATCTTAGGCTGATTTGCAATATCGGTCAACGTATAGCGGCCATATGGCCTTGAAGTAATATGATTGCCACCTACTCGCGGGTAATTACATTGCGATCTACTCTGGTCACAAACCCCTTGAGCCCCTTTATGTAGGTTTATAATCATATACATAAATGTGGCTGTGACCGGAGAAAAGGGGCTTACGGGGTTTGTTACCATAGTAGATCCTGATCAAATCACAGTCATGTAGCCTGAAAACGATATGTTTAATTATATTAATAGATGTACTAACAATGCCAGCATTACGACATCATACACAACCGTCTTGTCAAGTTTGATTGGCTGAGTCTGAGCTGTAATGCAGCTCCAACTCAGCCAAATAAATTGCTTTATTTCCTTCACAATATCCAACTGTTTTTAAATATAATCATTGACAAATATGGGCAAGATTGTCGCAGTTGCTAAGTGTAATAATAAATACATAGTTTACATGATAATACTACATGTATATTACATGACGTTGTACATAATACGTGTAAAATTATGTACATGACTACTGTCTGTTCCACGTTTAACATGTGGGCTAAAAATATATTTGTTTTAAATATATTTTTTATTGGTGGACCGATTTTCAAAATCTAACTCTTGTTTTCTTAGTTACATCATTTTCAAGCTATATTGCCAGGTTTCGGAGTCAATGTCCAATTTTTTTCTTTTTTTTTAGTTTTGGAAATTTCCTCCCATGAATTTATTCCCATAGGAAAATAATTTTGTCCCAATAAAATCAATATTTGATAGAATTTCATCAAATAATTTTTTTTTGGGAGGGTGCTTTTTTGTTATTGATAAAAAAGTACTTACTTTTAAATATTTCTTTAGATTGAATGTGTTTAATAGCCAAAAGTTCGTCGGCAGCAAAACGTGGAATAGACAGTACTGTATGTCCATAAACTGTTTCAATTAACAAGCTTGCATCTTTCATCACCTATCATTACTGACTGACTGGAACCGCTACATGTATATCTTATATATAGAGAATAGTAGGTTAGTGCCGTGAATGGGAAAACATATCTGGCAAGGCTCAGGAAACGGGATGGGCGAGGCTCTGCCGAGCACATCCCGTTTCCGTGCCGCGCCAGATATTCAAGTTCTATTTATCCCGTCAACACCTACAATTGGCTTTAAAATGCAAAAACAAATAAAACCCAGCCACCGCACATATTAATACGCAGTGATTAGGTCGTATTGAGAGGATATCAAAAATGTTTCACGGCACATACGCACTGTGTTGACGGGATAAATTTAGCAATTACCCTGTTTTCCATACTTGTACTTCACTCCACATTGCTGATAATATGTCATCGTATATTTGTTAATATAGTGAAATAATACACGAGAGTACGTCGGCTTCCGCGTAAACAACGAGTAAGCCAAATTGTAGGTCAAATAGTATACTGTATACATTTACGGTAAACATATTTTCTATATATTACATTGATACCGTACACAAATATGGTATATTTATACGATACAAACGTACCATAAGTATACACATGTATAAACTTCGTATAAATGATATATATATATATATATATATATATATATATATATATATATATATATATACGATATTGGTTGATATGTACGGTACGGTACGAACATTTTATATGCATTTATGTTATGACTAACGGTGAATTACCGAGATTTAATAGTGAAATATAATTTTATATTACAATGTTTGAAACTGTGAGAAATACGGTTATGAACTGTGAAAATATCATTTTAAGACGAACTACTTTTAAACAATTGGTGAAAATGTATGGCATAGCTACATGGCAAGTGATAGCGCCAAGAGGCAATTCCAGAGTCGGGCTTGTATTTATTCATAAATATGACGTACCAGGACCAGGTTAATTACGCAATATTGCAACAAATGTTAATGATTGTAGGAAAACATTTGTCGGAAAATCAGACAATCAGAACCTGTTATTTCATCCCTCGTGACAGGGGGAATTCTGGTCAGCTCCTTGAATTGCCTTACACACGATCAAAGTTGGTGAAGAACAATGACAGTGAGTAGAGTCCTGTTGATAAATCCTTGTTACTCTCTTCAGTTATTTTAACCCTTTCAACCCTAACGAACTGGAATGGACTGTGATATGCTAATGTTCCGACCAATCCAATGGTCACAAAATGATTTTCAGATTCGTCCATTTATGAAAAGGGGATATTTTGTTCTAAGAAATATGAAAATTACTTACAAAAAGTTCAGATCCTGATGAGACGGCTCCTTACGAGCCGGTTCATCTGGATCTGCACTGTTTGCATAAACCGCTATAGCGGGCTTTCGGGTTCAAAGGGTTAAATCCAGATCGACACGGAATGAATCACCATGGCGGCAATTTCTTCTCTGCTCTGTTGCAAATATAATTGCGCCATGGGGGCGTGGCTTAAAATATCAAATCTATTAATAAAATGTGTATTATTATTAATGGTATTATTATATTGTTTAATTATTTGTGCGAAATGTATTTTATCTATTATATATATTATGAGACGAATATCATCGCAGAATAAATAATAAAATGTGGAATTATTTAATATGCAACAAGTTATTTTAGTAAATTGGACATGCTGATAAAATGAGACCCGCAAATGTTTCCTAGCGAAGTCCTAGAGGTACGATGCGGGTGCTAATGTAAATACTAAATCAGTAACATTACGCAAACACGTCTTATTTGGAATTAATAAATCACTGAACTACTTTCGGCAAGGGAGATAATCAATATCACGCGAACTATTTTCATACGAGCCAAGCGGATTGTTCTGTTTATGATTAGGATATATAGTTTTAAGCTATCTCCTGTGATATATAATGATACATTACTTTGTTATGTTATGGGTACTAATACATGTTGTTTCAATAGCGTATCTCTGTAACGGTATTGTTGTAGATGGAGTTGCAAATAATTTAATAATTATTACGTTCAAATGGTGGCGTAATACTGATAGCACTTCTGTATAACTGTGATTGTCATAAATGGCGCAACAGTCGTGAGGTTAAGGTCGCCGACTTCAATGATTTAATTACCGATTCCCGAAAGGGTCGGGGGTTGAAACCTCGACGTGGTATAAACAAAATTCTCCATATATATTATTTTTGTGATTTTAATATTTTTTAATATTTTCACAATTTTATGATTTTAATAAAAATACCTATAAATTGATAGAAACTTACCAAAAATTAAAGTGTCTGTCTTTAAGTAATATATACACAGACAGTGTGTTACTGATGTTTTAGGTTTAAGTAATATATACACAGACAGTTTGTTACTGTTTTTTTAAGTTTGAGGTACTGTCTATACTGTCTATACCATATAATGTTTTACTGTCCCAAAATCTTTTTTTTTTGGCTGTCACAATTAATTAATTTTCGGACAGCAAACATATTTTTATGAATTTGAAATAATTATTGTCCTCCATCTGCTCACAACACTGTTCGAACTGCGCCTGTGGCTACCACGACCAGAATTCACTGGCCACAAACACAGTATAGCCATCGGCGTCTATTTATTAAATTATTATTTTGTATTTTATTTGAATTCCGCGTGAACACTGCATTTTGTGTCAACACCATTTACAGAAAATATTGGTGATTTTCTAAACGATCGGAGAAATGCGGCTATATATTTTGTCAATTTTTCAACACCATTTTACGGATACTGATTTTTTAAAACAATATCGGCGAAGGTGTACTGAACTACTCTTTATTTTAAATAACCAGCCATCTAATAGATCTGTGTATAATCGAGAGTATATCGTTAATTGTCATGTT
This sequence comes from Conchocele bisecta, assembly GCA_029237695.1. NCBI lineage: Eukaryota > Metazoa > Mollusca > Bivalvia > Lucinida > Thyasiridae > Conchocele > Conchocele bisecta. The sequence goes on along the minus strand of CM055275.1, from coordinate 53,919,855 downwards.
GTCTCCGACAGTGAGGTGGTGTTGCGGCACACATCAAAACGACAACGTCAATTTCAAAACATTGCCTAAGGGTCACAGCTGTGCGGTGTCATCAGATCAACACCTCGTCACACACAAATCTACGCATTATCGATTTTTCCCCACACAAAGCGACGTGTATTTACAACTAGATCTGTGTAATGTGTCGGATGTAGCCAAAGACCATACATAAATTCGTAATTAGTCACAGATGTAGCCTTAAAATATAATCGATTTCCTTAAATTACGTCCGCATGTTGACAGATATTTCAGAGCAGACGTCATCGTAATTTGCCGTTATTTATTTCCAAAATTAACCATATATTCTGTAAATGGCGTTGAAAGTTGACAATAAATTAAGACCAGATCAGTACGTTAAATCGCTATCGACGACAACTGACGATCCGATGAGAGAGTAATAACCGTTTAAGCGTATCCAATGTTAAATATACATCGTTATTTTTTTATGACTTTCGTAGTTTTTACCGAGAAATTCAAACCGTTTCCAATTATTGGGGAACATAATATCATGATTAGCACATCGTTTCACTAAGCGGGGGCTACTCAGGAAATGGGATCACACGGTCTATTGTTTACACTGGATTAATGGCGGCCTCCATGAGGTCTCAGGTAAATCTTATTTTTCAATAATACGACTGTGGTTTCTTCCTTTTAGTGATAACCATGTTCCAGCCGTTAACACTTATTTAGCAACATTACTTAATATGTAGTTAGTCTGAACATTCTGCAGAGAAATCTGAATTGGACGGAATCGAGCGTTGTGGCGCTTTGTGTGACAGAAATCCGTACGCGGACGAATAAAAAAAATATTTTGTTATAAATATCACATACAGCGAAACAGCGGTAGCATCTACTGTTTTAATAATATGCATACATATTGTAATTAATGTTTAATAGTGATATACTTATGAATAATATACGATACTATGGTTTATACTCCAGCACTATGTTTTTAGGCTGTGTGATTTGCCTCAATATAAACTGGATTAATTAATACTTATATTCATGCGCTTCATGACAACATCATTACATTTAAAATATACAAATATTACTTAAAGGGGTACCGATATGATACATTTTAATAATATAAATATTGAAAATACACATTACAATCGCTTACAACATAAGTTATTGATTGAAAATAGTCACTGCATCGTGACCTATTTGACCGCATTACCTATTGCGCGGCAACCTCATCAAACACCTGTTTACATAGGTAACCGGGGATTTGGTGAGGTAGGCTCGCTAATACAATGTTTGCGTAATGCTAGCGTAAATATTGTTATATGGTCATAACATGAACATAACATTTGTTGTTTTCAGGGTAAGACCGAATTATTTTGTATCGCTTGAACACCAAACGTTATATTTTCACGAGCGGCGAAGCCACTCGTGAAAATACTACGATTTGTATTCACTCGATGAAAAATATATTCGATCTTACACTGAAAACAACAAATATCCTCTATATCGTATAGAAAACATATATTATTGGTTACGTATCGTATGGGTATAATATTTGACAGAAAAGCGCTGCTGTATAATCATGATAATGGACTGAAATGTAATAAATAGTGTATGTTGTCTCGTATGCCACCACACTATGGCCAGGGATGAACTTAATTATATAAAGGTATGTTCTGTTCGGAACCAACATCTTTTAAATTATAGGAATGAAATCATTGTACAATTTTGTAACTACCAACACAGTTTCAAAAATTACGAGTGGCCGCTATACAGGTATAATCACTTCCTGATATTTAATTTTCTGATAGAGACGCGCTGTTGTATCTGACAATTTTGACAAATATGCAAATGAGGCACACATTTTAAAACTAAATGCGTCAGCTGAATAAATATGTGTATCGACATGATTATTGCTCAACAAAGCAAACATAGAAAGAATAACTATTTGTTTCCGTAAACATTTTAAGGAATCACGGTTATCGCCCCTGACATCGAAGTGGCAATTCCTGTTTGAAATTCGTATACAAAACATAATAATATCTGGTAATCAGGTAATGCTGAATTAATATTTCTTTCGCCCGAAAAATATTTAAAGGTACATGCTCACTCAGTAGACACAAAATGTTCTTTATAGGAATTAACTGAGTGTATAATTGTGTCACTATTCCACCAGTTTAAAAAATTACGAGTGCCCGCTATACAGATATAATCAGTTAGTAATATGTATTTTACTGATAGTGACTCGCTGTGGTAATAGGCTATTTTCATATGCAAATGAGGTATTACATTTTGTAATTATTTATACTAATTCAATGCGTCGCCTGAAAAAGCATTGATCATTGTACATCAAAAAATAAATACAGAGAATAAGTAGCAATGTCCGTTAACTGTTTAAGGAAACACGGTTATCGCCCCTGATATCAGTGTGGAAATGTTCGTCTGATATAAATGTATAAAACTGCCATTCAATGCGTGGGGTAATGGTAAATGTATGTTTGTTTTGCCAGAAAATGTCTCGGATGATATCTCTGATATAAATGTGTGCCTACTGAATGGGCATGTACCTTTAATGATTAACTGTTCAACAGGAAATGGAAAATCAATACTCGGATAGGACATTGCATTGTACACTTGGCTGAACTATAAGTCAGTTATTGTACTTTTAAAGAGTCGACGTTGAAATAGCTCTTCGTACATAGCAGCCCAGGGTGTTGTTGCCTATGGTTTAAAACATAGTCCGGTTATCTTGAATCCCTGGTGGCAGCGTGTGTGTGTGTGTCAGTCCGACCGCGTCCCCTCTATAGTCAACGGGCTGCATTCTGTGGGTAGATAGTGGAAATAGTGGAAAGTCATTTATAGAAAATATCGTAAATTGTGTAAATATTTTTCCTGACAAATCGCACATTTTCTTAGGTACATAATCACAGGGCGTGTCTCAAATGAGACACGCCGTGTGATTTTGTATCTAAGAACATGTGCGATTGTTCATAAAACACATTTACAAAACATGATATGTTCAATCTTGCTAAGACGTCGACAGATCACGAAATTATGATTCCGTATTTGCTATGAAAATTTAGTCCGTTCACGACGTCATTTACGGAAATTATAGTACGTTCTGTACATCGACTGAATAGAATTTTTATAGAATTTGACGAACATTACTTAGTAAAGGAATAGAATATTGTAGTAAAGGAGTAGAATGTTGTAAACATATTTTCATGAAATATCACACATGTTCTTAGGCACATACCTATATTCAGTAATATATGATGTAAAAGACGTCAAAAGTTGACGACTTTTACATAGCAAATGCGTAATTGAATGTTCATAGAATTTGACGAACTTTACATCACAACGGAATATAATTCTGCATTTCCTATGAAAATTTCGTAAAACTTTCAACGTCAATTCAATTCAATTCAATTCAATATCTTTATTTCCTCCAGTCAGGAGATTGCAAAGTGTTACAAGAATGATACATATGCAAGAACAAACATGGACATTAAACAGATGAGCATAGTGAAGTGAATAATGATATGTGCATATGATAATAAATACATTATTGTGGAGTTGATCACGCATTTGCACTTTTTGAGATCATGAAGCTACATATTATCCATATTGTATCAAGTGCATATACGACTGCACACATGTGTAAGCACCGAGTCATATAACCATGGATAAAGTGTCAAAAACATTCAGCGTTGACCCAGATCGGTGCTGCTGCCGCGTAAACCGATCAGGGACTTCGCTGCTCACAATTACTGGAGTTGCGTTTCGGCACCCATAGTATATAGTTTCCGATTTTATCTTGATCATGGACGCGTACAGTGGTCAGGAATCAGTGTCACCAACCTAGTATGTCAGCCATTTAAATGTGTTGGCAGTATGATATGAAACATTGTCTTACGCACTTGAATGTTTCTCGCAGAAATACAATTATGTTATATGAATCCATCGCACTATCTAGTGTTGCTCCTAACATTGTGTGCACACATGATTCTCCATGGCTGTGTTCAAGCTCATTGTATGTATCAAGAGTGACACACCTGTGAATTCTGTCCAGGAAAGCGTGCCTTAGAGGCTTGGTACAATGTAAATGTACATTCGGCGAGGGCATGACATCTTCCGTGATGCCGTCACATAAATGACACACACTGTGTAGTCTATCTGGTATACATATCCACAGCCGGGCGATAAAATCTGCAAGTTTCAGTTCTGCACCACTACTTGAAAACTTCCAGAATATACACGGTGTTATGGCTGTATGCACATTTTTAAAACTAGAGAAATCAGTGTCGCTTTCAATTCGTTGCCTCCAAAGTTCGCTTTCCCGGCATCAACGGCAGTGTGTACCTGCGTTTTCCATACATATTTTGACGGCAAGTTGTTATGGAGTTGCAAAATATGTATTAACCTGTAACGGCACAACAATTCACATATTTCTGGAATAAACCCATTGTGATCCTGATACGAAAATAAATAGTTTCCTAAATAATATATTCCTACTTATAGCAGAACTGTGTAGTGACAGTCTATAAAATACATCTACAGTTGACGATATTTACATAGCAAATGCGGCATAGAATTTGACGATATTTACATCGCAATTGCGCCATTGAATTTGACGATATTTACATAGCAAATGCGGAATTGAATTTGACGATATTTACATCGCAATTGCGGAATTTAATTCGAAGAGAAGTTGAAGAGAATTCCGTGAACTTCTGTCAATTCATTTACATAAAATATCGTACATTTTGTAAATATTGTTCATGAAAAATCGCTCATGTTTTTAATTACAAAATCACAAGGCGTGTCTCATATGCAATTCTTCATGAAAAATAGATAGAGAATAGTAGGTTAGTGCCGTGAATGGTAAAAATATCTGACAATGTTTAGGAAACGGGATGGGCGAGGCTCTGCCGAGCACATCCCGTTTCCGTGCCGCGCCAGATATGTTTTCCCATTCACGGCACTAACCTACTATTCTATTTATCCCGTCAACAATTACAAATGGCTGTAAAATGCAAAAATAGTATTGACTGGATATCAAAAATGTTTCACGGCACCGTGTTTCACGGCACATACGCACTGTGTTGACGGGATAAATAGAGAATAGTAGGTTAGTGCCGTGAATGGGAAAATATCTGGCAAGGCTTAGGAAACGGGATGGGCGAGGCTCTACCGAGCACATCCGTTTCCGTGCCGCGCCAGATATTTGTTCCCATTCACGGCACTAACCTACTATTCTATTTATCCCGTCAACACTTACAAATGGCTGTAAAATGCAAAAATAGTATTGACTGGATATCAAAAATGTTTCATGGCACCGTGTTTCACGGCACATACGCACTGTGTTGACGGGATAAATAGAGAATAGTAAGTTAGTGCCGTGAATGGGAAAAATATCTGGCAAGGCTTAGGAAACGGGATGGGCGAGGCTCTGTGTTTCACGGCACATACGCACTGTGTTGAAGGGATATTTACAGAAACTGAGATATTGTTTATAAATGGCAGCAAAAGTTGAAGAAATGTAATTCCGCAAATGCATATTTTTTCGGACAATATTAACTTCTAACAAAATCTAAGAATGATGCTTCTTTTCATTTCGGGAAATTTGGTCAAGTATTGATTTTACTACGAAAAATTATTTCTCTACGGAAATTTAACATGTGGGAAAAGAGCTGGTGCATGTGCAGGAGGAGTCGAAAAACTGATTTTTTGGAAATTAACCCCGAGACCTGGCCAGCTTGGAAATTAAAAAAACAAAAGTTAGATTTTGAAAATCGGTCTGCTAATTCAAATATGTTCCCATGTTAAATCTCCATAGACATATTCACTCTGTGATGCAATTTAAAAAACTCAATATTTAACAAAATTTCACGAAATAAAGAAGTTTCATTCTTAAATGTTGATAAAATGTATTATTATCAAAAAAATAATATTGGTTTTGCATTGTGTATGTAGCTGTAATATTTGGGCAGATTTCGAGAAACAGACAGAAGGTACCAAATCACATGGCGTGTCTCAATAATGCCATACACAACAACGTGCTCAGATTATCAACGGTTACGAGTTGTATGTTGCAAATTGCAATCACAATCAAGCGATTTGATTGCTTGAGCATGAGCTGTAGCACAGTTCAAACTCAATCAATCGTGCTACTTGATTAAAAACGACAAATAGTGTCAATATCAGCACAGGCGGCTGTGTGCACTCGTTTGTGAACGGTTATAGGGACGTCCGCTCGCAAAGTAGTTCCTGATTTGAACACGTACACGTGACTGACGAAACCTAAAATTAATATGTTTGGCTGTGGCTGGAGACATGAAGCTCTTGTGTTTGTCGACCAGTGTAGGTCTGGATCAGCCTGTGCATCCGCACAGTCTGATCAGGACCTGCACTATTCGCCGGTCCGTCAATGAATCACCCGTCATGGCTCGAATATGCAATATAGATCGTTATCAGGCTACACGAGTGTGCTGTTTGAACATGGACTAAGCTGGACCACAGGTAGAAGACCTATGACCTATGGCACCTAGGACCCAATAAATGGCTCATTTGTAAAAACGTTACTCCACCCACCCATTCCCGTACACTATACAGTATAGCATATTCAAGGTAGTCAAGAGCTTGAGAAAATTCCCTAATGTTAAAACACGGTAAAAAACACACTTACTCGTGTTCCCAGCGTGCTGGATAACGTCTCTCATAATTCTCCAAAAAGGCGTGATTAACGAACACCTCATTGTCCGAAATTGTCTCTATATGCCCGTTGACACGCGGCGTCACGTGACCCGGCGTCGTGTTGCTATAGTGATGACGCTCGGACGACGTCATCGGTTTGCCGTTCATGGTGGGGTATTGCGGCGCGGAAATCGAGTAGGCTTTGTCGTCGGAGATGTAGTTGTTAGCTCCTATATTGTCCATGCTTCTGTTTAGGCGATCTGTGGACCTATGGAAATACAAGGTTCGATCATATGCAGCCGTGGGTAAACGTTTGCCATGACACTCGGGAACTGTTTGAATCCCAAGGCTGTAGGCCGCGGGTTCAAACAGTCCCCGCGTGTCTCTGATATCCAATATAAGGTTCGACCATGTGCAGCCGTGGGTAAACGTTTGCCGTGACACTCGGGAACTGTTTGAACCACAAGGCCGTATGCGGCGGATTGAAACAGTCCCCGCGTGTCTCTGATATCCAATATAAGGTTCGACCATGTACAGCCGTGGGAAATGTTTGCAGTGGCATGAGGTAACTGTTTCCGGGTGTCTCTGATATCCAATATAAGGTTTGACCATTTTCAGCCGTGGGTAAACGTTTGCCGTGGCACGAGGTAACTGTTTGAATCCCAGGGCCGTAGGCCGCGGGTTCAAACAGTTCCCGAGTGTCTCTGATATCCAATATAAGGTTTGACCATTTTCAGCGGTGGGTAAACGTTTGCCGTGGTACGAGGTGACTGTTTGAACCACAAGGCTGTAGGCCGCGGGTTCAAACATTTACCGATGGCCACGGTAAACGTTTACTCCCGGCTGGACATGGTCGAACGTTATAATTGTTACCTTTTCGTCGGAAATATCGTGTAATTTGTGCATATATGCAGTACTTTCGATACTTGATAATGCGCCCATTCAAACAACTGATTTACACATACATATTCTGGGGCCGCAGTACACATCGCGTGATGCAGCCGCATCAATTTCAACATGTCAGTGTGACCGCTGTGGACTGGTCTAATGACGTAATGGCGCGTCCTAGTAACGTCATGAGACACATGCATTACATAGGTGTTGGTTTGGCCCCGGAATGAGCATGGTCCTACAGCCATGGTCAAAGAGCACGCGCTGTACGTTTGAACACGACTGTGAGAGGTGTCGAACAACGGCAGTCAGTAGCAATGGTGTTTTATCTAAAATTGTCTGCGGGTTTCGCCCCTGAACAACTTAGGTGCTTGCTAAATCTCGCCCAAATAAAGCTGTCTAATGCTCAACCGTATATATGTTACATTCGACGGCACTAGCAGGCACGTACGCACCCCTCTTAACCATTTCACTCTTAACCCGCAGGCATAATAGTGGTATTGGCAAACAGTGTAGATCCAGATGAGCCGGCTCGTAACGAACCGTCTCATCAGGATCTGCACTTTTTGCAATTAATTTTCATAATTTTGCGAGCAAGAACACCCCATGTTCATAAATCGACTGGTCTGAAAATCATTTTGTGATGATTTAGATTAGTTGCAAAATTAACAATTCAAAATCCATTCCAGTTACTTAGGGGTGAAAGGGTTAATCTGACGTGGTATCTGTCTATGGATGTGCAAAAACAATGTTTAGCCCTTCGCGCCGTCGATAGCGCACACACCCACCCCCCCCCCCCCCAAGCCCCTACAATAATTCCTGCGTACGGGCCTGACTAGCCATGTGTTTACTATATACATGATACTAAGGTACACAGCTCATCAACGTTACTAGAGTCGGGCCTTCCCGAACCTCTCTACAACAACACCCTCTATGTACAAGATGTAACAGCCGCTATTTTATATCCCAAATGGATGATTTCCTCTATATCTAACCGTTAGACTGCTTAACACGAACACTGTCATCTGCTGTTGCGTTTGCCTTCTTTTGCAATAAATACATGTTTTTGACAGCACTTTAGAACCCATTACAATGCTGTCAAAGCATGTATTTGATGAGAAATATCGAAGAAACTAAATAAACAGCATACGACCAAATATAATTAAGCATTAAGCTCCCTACAACAGCCACCGCTCTAAAACAGCCAGTTTTGCGTCTTCCCATGGGTGGCAGTTGTACAGAGGTTACACTGTGATTGTAGTTCTTGTTTGAACACAATATATGCGCCAATAACATATGTATGGCAGTAAGCACGACCGCACCGCATGCCGACAGAACGCCGTTCATCAATTTAGAAGTTACTTCGGGACTACATACATTACGGATAGAGCGTTTCGCTTTTTGGAGCACAACAGAAGCGCCAGTAACATATATAGTATCGTACGACCGCAGCGCACGAAGCCATAACGCCGATCATCAAAGTTACGTCAAATTTACTTACATTGTGGGTCGAGCGTTTCGCTTTTTGAAGCACAACAGATGCCCCAGTATAATAGTTAGGGCAACAAGCACGACCGCACCGCATGCCGCCAAAACGCCGATCATCAGGGCTGTACTCTGGGGAATCTCATAAAGCAATGACCCTGAAATAAAGGTGATATATTGCATTCTACCCATTGATATACCGCGATTCTTGTAGGATTTATTTCCTTGAATGAAATAGTTCGTCCTAGAAGTTCGCTAGACGTAATTGACGTTACGTTTTGACGTCATTTCCGGTGAGGAAATACTTCATACGCTAACGTCAAAATATTCAATATTGACAACGTTATAAGCTGGTCTAAGAGAAATTTCACATTTTTCAAAGAGCATGTACATTGTATTACACTACCATTTTGAAATACATGATGTATTTCCCTTGACATCTGTAAATCCGTCAAAGAAACTCGTGCTCAGCACTCATTTCTTTATCGGATTTCCAGATGTCTCGGGATGTAAATCCGATATTTCAAAATGGTAGCTGAATAAACTCTATTTATTATAGAAATATATAGCTATACGATGTAAATAAGTTATATTTTCTCATCGATGAAAATAAGTAATTTACGGTGAGATATCAGTTCTTCCGGTATCTATAATCAATGCGCATCTGCCACCTGCGGTGTGAACTATCCATATTTAATTCCTGGAAATATAAACATTTAACACTACTCAATGAACCTATACTTTTTTATGTCATATTTGTTGCAAAAAATATCCTCGGTCTATATAACCAATTTTTAAATTAACAGTCTATATACATGTACATGTACGTCACAATTGACACAAGCCACGTAATGTTCAGAACATGTCACGTAATACAAAACCGTATGCGTTCATTTTGTCCAGTAGCCGATTTCATCAAAATTGCAAATTATACTTATCTAGCAAAGTATACTTTGAGGGAGCAATCATTTATGTTTGCGGAAATGCATTAGTTCTAGCAAAGTATACTTTGAGGGAGCAATCATTTATGTTTGCGGAAATGCATTAGTTCATATAGAACTAACGACTGCATATATTTGATGATTAAAACTATGCAGAATTATTATACTGAATGTATTACATCATCACAGCCAACTTGGCTGTGATAATGTAATAAATTCAGTATAATAAAATTAATATATTTATCCTTAATTTGAAAATTTCTCCCTAGATAAGTATACTTTGCCATGTTGGTGAAATATGCTATTTTCAATGTTGGTGAAATAGGCTATTTTCAATGTTGGTGAAATAGGCTATTTTCAATTTCAATGTTTCTGAACATCTATTGGTAATCTCAACTTGCAGTCAAGTACTGTCTTAGGTACATGTAGCTGCACGTTTTCCGCTTTACAGGCAACAGGTTGCACAATATCGCTACACCACGCTACATAGTACAAATGTGCATAATAGCATGTACTTCGCGCACTAAAATATATAAAATACCTACAGGGCGTTCACGTTCATACTTCGCTATATTGTTATTGAGAGACAATTCTACAATACGACACACGAACATATTACCATAAACTTACCTCATAAGGTGTGTATTAGCAAATGTCATAGGTCACTCTCCACAATGTAGAAAGTAAACGTCAACAAATAACGCTTCAAACGCACATTTGGAAATACTACTCCGTCATAACGCTTACATGTACATGTAGTAATGCAGTGCAATGAAATGTAATTAGAGTTATGTACTCAGAACTATGTCTGAGCCTGATGTGTAGGACAGATCAGGCTCAGCCAATCAAGCTGCTTGATTTCAAGCATAACATGCTAGCATTATGAAATGAAGAAATGATGAATCGTAGCTAGTTATTTCCCTTAGCAAATATATTTATATATATCCGGTCCTATACTGTATTTCAGCGTTGAGTTCTTACTGAATAGCACAACAAATGAGTTTTGCGAACAGAGTATACACATATCAGACTGCACATCTGTGCAGTCTGACCCGAGCCTACATTTATCGCAATAACAGTAATACGTATGAAAATATGAATCTGGCAAACAATGCAGTCCCTGATCAGATTGCACAGATATGTAGGATGACATGGATCAACGCTAGTCAAAATCACTGTAATGACTCCTTTTCACAACAATTCAAGATACATTCACTCTTTTTACGAACAATAGGGCCCTAAAAGATATAATTTGCACTTGTTTTCTATAAATAAATTAAATGGGAGATAACTATAGCTACGATACCTCATTGACAAATATTGGCAAGATTAGCTCAAACGATAGTGTGTTATATCAACATGACAAGTTAAGGAACATTTACTCAGCAATACGCACATAATCGCAGAATGACTACAGTAACGTTACAGTGAATATTTACTCGGCAATACGAACATAATCGCAGAATGACTGCAGTGAAGTTACAGTGAATATTTACTCAGCAGTACGCACATAATCGCACAATGACTACAGTGAAGTTACAGTGAATATTTACTCGGCAATACGCACATAATCGTAGAATGACTACTGTGAAGTTACAGTGAATATTTACTCGGCAATACGCACATAATCGTAGAATGACTACTGTGAAGTTACAGTGAATATTTACTCAGCAGTACTGACGCACATAATCGCAGAATGACTACTGTGAAGTTACAGTGAATATGTACTCAGCAATACGCACATAATCGCAGAATGACTACAGTGAAGTTATAGTGAATATGTATTGAGGATTCTCGAACGCACGAAAACGAAGTGAAAACGATCGTTTTCTACAACGATATGCATAGAAATGATAATCTGTTGTTTGTTTGTTTTGTGCGTTAAACAGATGTTTTCGTATAAATTACCGGCTTACGCCTATTTAAACTTCCGTTTAAACTTCCTTTCAACGCGTCGTTTGGACATAATTTTCATTGCTTTTAATTAGGGAAATATGTTTTCGCTGGCTTAAACGCGACCCGTTTAAACCAACGAAAACATCGTTTTCAAATTGTCATCATTTTTAATTAAAAGACGACGTTCTCCACGAGCACATTGTTTTTCAATTATGAACAAAAAGAAAACGATGACAAAACGACTTGTAAATGATAGGCAATCTTTCGTTTGTGTAATAGGGAACAAATCCTAACAATACCTGAGCAATATGGCCGCGTCGTGTCGTCCCATTTCCCGCCTTTTAAGCATGTGATCATTGTCGGACCTATCACGTGGTACCCCTCTGGACATATCAAGTGTATATACGGGCCTATATCGCTGTGGCTCAGTTGTACGGCGTGTGACGTCGTGACGTTGATTGACGTCTGATCTAAGTGCCACAAACGCTCAATATCCGGGCATTCTGAAGTGGAAACTGGTGCGGGTTAAAGTTTAACAGTACGCATTTGGGAACATTGGTTTACAGCGAATATAGGGTTAACTGTATTGTAATTTTCAAATTTGCTGAGTATATCAGAAAATTATAGGTCGGACAATCTGTTTAATGGCAACGCACTAGCGGAGCCATTAAACATGTTTTTCGACCTATCATTTTCTGATATACGCCGCAAATTTCAAAATTACAATGCGGTTTACCTATTTATAATGCACTGCTTTACTACTGGCGTAGGAATACATATTGAAATAATTTGCGAGCATTTGGGAAAATTGGTTTACAGAGAATATAGGGTTGGATGGACAAACAGTGTGGCGACATAGATATAGAGAATAGTAGGTTAGTGCCGTGAATGGGTAAAACTATCTGGCAAGGCTCAGGAAACGGGATGGGCGAGGCTCTGCCGAGCACATTCCGTTTCCGTGCTGCGCCAGATATTTTTCCCATTCACGGCACTAACCTACTGTTCTATTTATCCCGTCAACACCAACACATGGCTGTAAAATGCAAAAATATAACCCCAGCCACCGCACATATTCATACGCAATGATTAGGTCGTATTGACAAGATATCAAAAATGTTTCACGGCACCGTGTTTCACGGCACATACGCACTGTGTTGACGGGATAAACAGCGAATATAGGGTTAGCTGTATTTTAATATAGGGTTAACTGTATTGTAATATACATGTAGGGTTAACTGTATTGTAATATAAGGTTAACTGTATTGTAATATACGGTTAGCTGTATTGTAATATAGGGTTAACTGTATTGTAATATAGGGTTAACTTTATTGTAATATAGGGTTAACTTTATTGTAATATTGGGTTAACTGTCTTGTAATATATGGTTAGCTGTATAGTAATATAGGGTTAAATGTATTGTAATATAGGGTTAACTGTATTGTAATATAGGGTTAACAGTATTTTAATTTTGGAATTTGCGGCGTATATCAGAAAATGATAGGTCGGAAAATCTTGTTAATGGCGACGCGCAAGCGGAGCCATTAAACATGTTTTCCGACCTATCATTTTCTGATATACACCGCAAATTTCAAAATTACAATGCGGTTAACCTATTTCTAATGCACTCCTTTACTACTGGCGTAGGAATACATAGTGAAATAATTTGCGACAGTTCATCAAGAAAGATCAGCCAATCAGATTGCGTGATATGTATAGAGTGCATTAGAAGATATGTTGAAGGTTCCCAAACATAATAATCGAAAACGAATGGAAAACGCAGTGAAAACGCAGTGAAAACGATCGTTTTGTAGAACGATATGGACAGAAACATTTGTTGTATTCATTTCGTATGTGAAATAAGAGCGCCTGTGATTTCTTTCAAATCATCGTTTTAACATACTTGTTGTTGCTTTTACTTAGTTTCGCTAGTTTAAACGTGATACGTTATATCAACGAAATCATCGTTTTCTAATTATAAAAGCGAAAGCGATGTCGAAACGTTCAGTAAACGATAATTTTATACAATCGTTCGTTTGTGTAACAATGATCACATCTGGCGCCCGTTTACTAACAACAACAACAAGTACTGAAATTTCCAGAATCCATCGTATTATTTCATAGTGTCCTTATTACGTAACGGATTTTTATGAAATATGGCGCATCAAACGCGTCTTGTTAAGATGCATTTGGTGGTCTCTGTGTTTTCGCCAAGACTTCTGTCGTTTTTGCGAATAATCGATTTCCGTGTCTCCGACACGGAAATCGATTATTCGCAAAAACGACATAAGTATGTGCCAAACTCCCTGGACCAACAAATGCAGCTCATGAAGACGCGTTTCGACATGACACCCCTCCCCCCCCCCACCCCATAACTCGCTAGCACACACGTACATTTACTCGTACATGTACCATTTGTTAGAAGCAAGATGAACGCTTGTTTGAATGAATGGTGAATTGTGCAGACCCTGAACAGACTACGCGGATGCGTAGGGTGATCTGGGACTACACTGGTCTCAAACGCAATAAACACATTGTATTATGATAAGTAGCGTGCAGTTATGTCATGGACATTCGGGCAACAGGCAATACTATTGTATTGTAATGTCTTGTAAATGGAGTCGAAAGTAGACGAAATTGTCACAGCAACTGCGGAATCGAAATCCGCATTTGCTGTGAAAATTTCGTACAATTTCGACGTGATTTACCGAAACTGTTGTAAATTTTGTAAATACTTTGCATGAAATATCTCACATGTTCTTCGGTACAAAAATATCATATGGCGTGTGTCAATGTCGGTCAATGGTGTCCTTGTTCAAGGTGCATGATCACGTGGTTACAACAACAACAACGTCGCCCACTCCAAAGTAAGTATTATTTGATATTTTCCTTAATATGCAACGGATTTTGATGAAATATGGCGCAGAAAACTCGTCTTCATGAGATGCATTTGGTGGTCCAGGGAATTTGGCAAATAATCGATTTCCGTGTCGGAGATTCTTCGCAAAAACGACAGAAGTTTGAGCGAAAATACAGAATAAGTAAAGAATACGTACTTTCAATCGGATGGATTCTGGAAGCTTCAGTACTTGTTGCTGTTGTTAGTACCACGTGATCATACACCTTGTGTAGGGGTAGCCTAGAACTATCGGATGGGGACGTAAATAATCGGTCCCGACATGCAAGGTCATCGAGCCAGTGCCGTCGTTAAATCAAAGCATTTACATTTACGTCTCAAAGATCTAACCGATGCTTATTACTTTCTGTACATGTATAAGCAGAAATAAATGCTGAAATAAATAAATAAATAACAGTCTTGGGCCTCTTGGCAGATATTACATGTGTGTATATACATGTACATAGGACTATATAATTGTACGTAAAACGTTAAAGTAAATGGGTTTAACGTCTCAACAACACCTAAGGTTATATAAAGACGGGCTATATACGCAAATTAACAAGTGCAATTACATCGTAATTACAATATATATAGAGAATACCAGGCTAGTGTCTTTTGATATCAAGTTTATCAGGCAAGGCTAGGAAACGCGTAGGAATTCCGAGGCGTGCCGAGGAATTCCTACCGTTTCCGAGCCGAGCCTGATAAACTTGATATCAAAAGACACTAGCCTGGTATTCTATTTATCAGGTAACGTTTTATGCTCGAAAATTACATTAGATGACGTCGTATTCTATGGACAGAACGCGGACTTGTTTACGTTGCGTCATTACACTGACGTCATTCGGTAACGTCACGTGACGTCAACCGACCAATGGAACGTCAGTTTTCACTTTGTTGTAACCCGGATGTTGATATCAGGTCAATGCCTGATACAACAATATGTTATCAGTCAGTACGTATTCGGTCAATACAGGACAGGTTACCTGATAAATGAACATTATACGTACATGTATGCTGTTTCGTGAGTTAGCGATTTTCATATATTTGTTGACTTTGTCATGCACAGTAACAGTAAAAATGAGAACAAACATACATGTTGTGTTGAGATTGTGACCCATAAATTTGCCAAGGGCAACATTGGCAACCATACAAAGCCAATGTCATGATTCTAATTTATATAGTCAAAGGTGCATGATCAAGTGGTTACAACAACACCAACAATGGCTGAAAGTGTTGTAAGCGCGCCCACTCCAAAGGAAGTATTATTTGATATCTTCCTTAATAGGCAACTGATGTTGATGAAATATGGCGCAGCAAACGCGTCTTCATGACCTGCATTTTGTGGTCCCGGGAGTTCGACACATACGTATGTCGTTTGTGCGAAGAATCGATTTCCATGTTAGTAGACATGGACATCGATTGTTAACAAAAACGACACCAGTTTTGGCCAAAATACAGAGACCATCATGTGCAACTTAACAAGACGCGTTCGATGTGCCATATGTCATCAAACTCCGTTGCATAAAAAGGACAAACTAAAACAATACGTACTTTGAATCGGAGGGCTTCCAGAAGTTTCAGTACTTGTTGTTGTTGTAACCACGTGATCATACACCATAGATAGCAACCACTCTGTGACCTGCGTTGATTTTTACCTGATATGCTACCGGCCTTTTGAATCATGATTCTTGTTTACGTCACGTCGCTGTGGTGATGAGTGGTCCCGTCCAATCAAACAGGCAGTAAAGTCACGTGCTTCAGCGTCGGTATCATGTCGTTGCCATGGTTATTTTGTAAGTTATGGCGGCGTGAATATTCAAACGACGAAAATGGGAGGACGAAGTCTGGAATGTATAACAGACACCGGTGTAGGATACAAGGTGCATGATCACGTGGTTACAACAACAACAACAATGGCTGGAAGTGTTGAAAGCGCGCCCACTCAATGGTGTCCTTGTTCAAGGTGCATGATCACATGGTTACAACAACAACGTCGCCAACTCCAAAGTAAGTATTATTTGATATTTTCCTTAATTGGCAACTGATTTTGATGAAATATGAAATATGAAATATGGCGCGGCGCAGGAAACTCGTCTTCATGAGCTGTATTTGGTGGTCCCGGGAGTTCGGCACACACTTATGTCGTGTTTTGCGAAGAATCGATTTCCGTGTTCGCAAAAACGAGAGAAGTTTGGGCCAAAGTACCGAGACCACCAAATGCAGCTTAACAAGACGCGTGAGATGCGCCATTTTCATAAATATCCGTTACTTAATAAGGACAAAATAAAATAATACGTACTTTGAATCGGAGGGCTTCTGCAAGTTTCAGTATAACATCACATGTAATGTTTGTATAAGTTATTGTTCACATATTGGAATGTTGAGGAATTAAATGGGAGGTAGCGTTTAAACTTAGCGACAGTATCAGTTAGTTCTTTAAACATTCAATACTTATGTACTAAGCAGTAATATACTTATAACTAGCCAGATTTATAATTCAGTCTCCCATCCGAGTATTGATTTTCCATTTCCTGTCGGGCATATAGTATAATATGAGACACGCCACGTGATGTTGTACCTTCGGACATAATTATGCGTAATTTCATGAAATACGTTTACAAAATTTACAATATTTTCCGTAAATGGCGTCAAAATATTTGACTTTATGTATGACAAATATGGTAAATTTTGTAAACGTATTTCCTGAAATTATCAGGCTCTGACTCATCTCGTTGCGCGAGAAGAGTCCGAGAGTGTTATTCGAAATGTGATATTCACCTCCAAGTGAATATCACATTTCCAATATCATTCTCGGACCGAGATAGATATTCAGGTGAATATAGTGTATGTCCCCAATCCTGTGACCAGATATTGGACATTTCATTGGTACATTTTATTAGTACTAATACAATTTTTGTATATTTTCTCAGTCGACGCCCATAAAATATTATTCTGAAGTCACATGATGCATTTTTGTTATAGAAAGGTAAACTCGTATTTGTGACAGTGATGGAGAAATAGGGATGAACCCTTTCAACCCTAAGTAACTTGAATGGACTGCGATATGCTAATATTCCGACCAATCCAATGGTCACAAAATGATTTTCAGATTCGTCCATTTATGAAAAGGGTGTGTTTTTGTTCTCAAAAATATTAAAATAACTTTCAAAAAGTGCAGATCCTGATGAGACGGCTCGTTACGAGCCGGCTCATCTGGATCTGCACTTTTTGCATAAACCGATATATCGGGAGTTCGGGTTCAAAGGGTTAAGAAGTGATTTGTGACCAGTGTGGCTTCACATCAAACATCACACTGCCTTAGCCCGATAACGATCTTTATTACATAACCGATGAGTTTAACCAATGAAATGTCCAATATCGGGTCATACATTGTGGACATAAATTATATTCACCTGAATATCAATCTCGGTCAGAGAATGATATTCGAAATCTGATATTGATGCACATGCTGGTCTGGATCTACACTGGTCGCAAGACCCATACGCCCCAGTCACAGCCGCCATTTAATGATAGAAACACATATTTCAGATATATCGCTCAACCGGTCAGGTTCTTGTCAAATATAATCGATTATCATGATTGCGTCACCAACAGTATCGATCAGTTTACATGTCTCCCGATATTACACATATGCGTATGTATTTATTTTATTAACTTGTCACATTTCTTATTTACGGAGCCCCGCAGGGGACAAGGAGTTTTTGTATTAATTCGTTGCCACGAAATAACAATTCGTTCCCTCGATAATTGAACAATTTGTTCCCTCGAATTAACAATTTGTTCTCTCGAATTAACAATTCGTTCCCACGAAATGATAATTAATTCCGTCAATTTAAAAATTCGTTCCCTCAAATTAACAATTCGTTCCCGTTTCCGTTTATTTTTTTAAAGTTTCTGTACGAGTTTCTCAAATCACCTACAATTTCTGTTTGCCTTCAGCTAATATCTTCATATTGCACACATGTATTACTTAGTAATTATACATCCTTCCACATTAATACAATTACCCTCGCTACTGATCGTACGTCCGTCCGTCTGTCTGTTTATTTTTTGGAAATGTTTTGTACGAGCTTCACAAATCACTTATAAGTTATGTTTGCCTTCACCTAATAGCTTCATATTGCACGCATGCATTACTTAGTAACTATACATCCTTCCACGTTAATGCAATTACCCTCGCTACTGATCGTACGTTAGTCCGTCTGTCTGTTATTGTTTTGAAAGTTTCTGTACGAGTTTCTCAAATCACTTATAAGTTCTGTTTGCCTTCAGCTAATATCTTCATATTGCATACATGCATTACTTAGTAGCGATACATCCTTCCACATTAAAAGTACATGCCCACTCAGTAGGCACAAACTATTATTTATATCAGAGACATCACCTGAGACATTTTCTGGCAAAATAAACACTCATACACAATTACCCCACATACTGATTGACATTAGTATACATTTTATATCAGAAGTAAATTTCACCGTGTTTCCTTAAAATGTTACCGGACATTACTATTTATTATCTGTAATTATCGCTCGATGTGCAATGATCATACTTTATAATCTGTCGAAAATATTATTTTTTCAGGTGACACATTTAATTAGTATAAATAATTAAAAAATACCATGCCTCATTTGCATATGAAAATTGCCTGATACCACCGTGCGTCACTATCAGTAAAATAAATATTACTATTGATTATATATGTATAGCGGGAACTCTTAATTATTAGAACTGGTGGAATAGTAATGCAATTATACACTTATTTATGTGTTTTTATAAATAACAGTGTGTGCCTACTGAGTGTGCATGTACCTTTAATTGTCACTGGACATCAGTATTTACATATACACAACCGTCGCATTAATTTCTGAACAAGTATGGAAATGCCGATTGGTAATCAAGCAATTTGATTGTCTGAGTCAGAGCTGTATCACAGCTCAGGCTCAGTTAATCAAACTGCTTGATTCCAATCAATATATTCACGTACATGTAGTGTAGGTAAAGTAGATTTCTCACATAATTGTTCACGCGCCATAATTTTTTATTTGTGGACCTATATTCAAATTCTAGCTTTTGTTTTCTTATTTACATAATTTCCAAGCTAGCCTATCCAGCCAGGTTTCGGATATACCTTTAACAAATACAAGACCTTCACTATAATTGTGCTACCGAAAGTATCCAGAATAAAAAAATACAAACCTTCACAATATAATTGTGTTCCCAAAGTATCCAAAAACGTGAGTATTAAAAGCACACACATATATACATGACAGAATGTATTTGAATGCCTTTTGAACTCTCGTCGTGTGCATTTGTAATGAAACGAGTCCATGTTATGAAAATCAAACGACGTAGGGGTTGTCTCAAACACGTGTTTATTTTGTCATCACTTCCGTGTTAATTATCACTGGACATCCGTATTTACACATACACAACGGTTACCGTCGCGTTAATACTTTTCAAAGTATCAACGTTTCTGAACATGTATGGCAATCATGGCGATTGTAATTCAAGCAATTTGATTGTCTTAGTCTGAGCTGTATCACAACTCAGGCTCAGCCAATAAAACTGCTTGATTCCAATCAAAATATTCACGTACGTGTAGTGTAGGTAATGTAGGTGTCTCACAGAACTTTTTTAATAAAATAATTGACAAATATTGAAAGGATTAGCACAGACAGCGATGTAATACATATTATGGTGGTTTATTTTTACGATGAACATGTATGATAGCAGAATAAGAATACATTTTGTTAAGTTTTACGAAACTGTTCGTATTTGTTAAATATGTCTATCTGATAGACAGAATATTTATGAATTTGTCACTAGTAAGTAGATAACATATATTATAGTTATGGCCTTGAATTGGCTGCAAGACATTGCACACCCGGTCCAGAAAGAGGTAGATGTGTGATGTGTAGCGCGTGTTTTGACAGAAATATGTGGCCAAACCAATGGCCAAGATTTATCGAAAGTTCCCAAACGAAAAAAACGAAAACGAATGGAAAACGAATGCAAAAATAAGTGAAAACGAAGTGAAAACGAAGTGAAAACGCAGTGAAAACGAAGTGAAAACGAAGTGAAAACGATAGTGATATGCAGAGAAACGAGTATCGTTTGCTGTTGTTTTTTGTTGTACGTGAGCACGATGTTTTCGTTTAAATCCCCGTACAACTACATTCCAACCTATGCTAAAGGCGACCTCCGAATAGCAATTACCTGTCAATAGCAGCCACGCATTTGTTTTCCCAAATATTCAATTACTGCGTAAATGAACATGTGAACAAAAACCACCTGTGAACAAAGGCCAGATTTTCCTCCTCCCTTGGCTGGCTTTTATTCGAAAATTTGACTGTACATGTATTTATACGCCCGTCGTTTCTTTCAACGTATCATCGTTTTGACAGTGTTTTCGCTGTTTTAATTAGAAAATTATGTTTTCGTTGGCTTAAACTAGACACGTTGAAACCAACGAAAACATCGTTTTATAATTATAAAGCGAAAGCTATGTCAAAACGACGTGTAAGCGATAGACAATCGTTTGTTTGTGGAACCAGGAACACATTCGAACTGTAAACCCGCAGTTAAATGTAGGTTATGGGTTACTATATTTTCGCTAATTAACGTATTGTAAGTTGCTTTCATTTAACCGTTAACTAAGAATTGTTTGGCTGGAGGGAGCAGTATTCGCTGATGAATGCATATACTGTGTTTACATTTAACCGTTCACTAATAGGCATTTTGGAATGGGAGGGAGCGGTATGTTTTTGCTATCAATGAATGTATTTACTTTACTTACATTTAATAGTTCACCAAGACACTTTGAGATGATCCCCGTTATATACCTGCGGGCGTAATGTTTACGTCATGTCAGAGGACTTCGAGCAATTGTGGTTGTGACAGGAGAAATGGGGCTTTAATGATTTGAGATGTAGATCCGATCAAATAGCACACTCCTGTAGTCTGATAGCGATCTATATTGCTTGTTGCATTGATTGAATGGCGAATAGTGCAGATCCTGAGCATAATGTGCCGATGCACAGTCTGATCTGGATCTGCACTGTTCGCAATACCCATTAGCCCATTTTGTCCTGTCACATCCACACTTTTTTTCCGTATTACGGACCCCTATTAGCGTCCATGTAGGTAATTATATATATTTGACAGAACGGCCTATATTTATGTTCATTGTTTCAATAATACTTCCATGTCTTCTTCGTACGGTAATTACGCCTGTGACTGGATAAATGGAGCTTATTTGTTTTGCGACCGGTGTATATACAGATCAGCCTGTGCATCCGCACTGTCGGATCAGGGTATGCACTGCTGGCTATTCCATCAATGAAACACCCATCATGCTCATAATCTAACCAGAAATATAGATACTGTGGAACCCCTCTAAGTCGGACACCCTGTGATCAGGGAGGTCCCCAGTGTGTCCGGTTTAGAGAGGTTCCACTGTTAAACAGACGGATGAGTACTTCAAGACACGCGTGGCTGCTTGGCGACCATAGCTCCTTCCTACGCTGTTGACGGAAATGGCCGTCTGCTGTTTTTCATTTTTGCTTTAATTCTTAACAAAAAAACTGGTTTTGACAGCACATGAGAATCGTCTCCGGTTTTTATAGAGAAATATTGAAAATAAATCATTTCCAGCAGACGACAACATTTAATTCAGCGTAGTAAGGGTTAAAGATACATGCCCACTCAATAGGCACAAACTGTTCTTTATAGGAATTAAATAACTGTATAATTGTGTCACGATTCCATCATTTCTAAAGATTACGAGTGGCCGCTATACTGATATAATCATGTAGTAATATTTACTTTACTGATAGTGACGCGCGTTGGTATCAGGATATTTTCATATGCAAAGGAGGCATGGTATTTTTAATTATTTATACTAATTAAATGCGTCACGTGAACAATAATATTTTCGACAGATTATACAGTATGATAATTGTACATCAAAAAATAAATACAGAGTATAAATAGTAATATACGTTAACATTTTAAGGAAACATGGTTATCTCCCCTGATATCAGTGTGGAATGTTACGTCTGTTGTAAAATGTATAATAATGCCAATCAATACGTATCATGGTAATGGTAAATTAATGTTTATTTTGCCAGAAAATGTCTCAGATGATGTCTCTGATATTACGAACATTTTGTACACCATCCCCATTCTTTTTTCATGAAATTCCATCAAATATTGATTCAATTGAGTGGTTACACCATATACTTTCATTGAGAAATAAGAACAAATAAAATTTAAAGATTTAAAATATTCATACCCGTACAGATGTATTTCGAATGTAATGGGTTAAAATACAACAAAAGGACAAAGACAGGCAATCGTCGTAAGGTACGTTTTCTAATGGTTGTGACTGGAGAAATGGGGCTTACGGGATATGTGACCAGTAGTATGAACTGAATCGGGAACGAAGTCGTCATTTGGCGGTGGCGATGGCGGTGGCGAATTCTCTATTCAATTACTTATTTCCGCTATTTTCAGTGTAAGCCGACTCATTAACGTATGTAGCCTATTTCAACAAAACATTGCAAAGTATACTTTTCTAGCAAAGTATACTTTGAGGGAGTAATCATTTAGTTTTCCTGAAATGCATTAGTTCATATAGAACTAACGACTGCATATATTTGATGATTACAAGTATGCATAATTATAATACTGAATTTATTACATTATCACAGCCAAAATGGCTGTGATAATGTAATAAATTTAGTATAATAACAATTAATAAATTTATCCTAAAATTGAAAAGTTCCCTCTCAAAGTATACATTGCTAGAAAAATAAGCTTTGCAATGTTGGTGAAATAGGCTATAGTGCAGCTCCTGATAGAACAACATGTTCCCGTAGTCTGATAACAAACTATAATATTACTTGTTAGAAGCATGACGAGTGTCTCATTAATGG
The DNA here is from genome assembly GCA_029237695.1 of Conchocele bisecta. Taxonomy (NCBI): domain Eukaryota; kingdom Metazoa; phylum Mollusca; class Bivalvia; order Lucinida; family Thyasiridae; genus Conchocele; species Conchocele bisecta. Next base: position 53,896,084 of record CM055275.1, on the reverse strand, counting down.
AATGGTGAACAATGCACATCCTGATCAGACTGTACTGGTGGGTCTTACTCTTACTGATCTGAAGCTACCTTGTCGCAAAAACCATATGTCCCCAGTCACAGTCACATATGAGACACACGCCATGTGATTTTGTACCTTCGGACATGTGCGTAATTTCATTAAATACGTTTACAAAATTTACAATAGTTTTCATAAATAAATTCAAAAGTTGACACAAATTTCAGAGTACATGCGGAATATAATTCCGCATGCACTCTGAAATTTTTGTCAACGTTTGAAGCGATTTACGGAAAATATCGTACATTTTGTAAACGTATTTCATGAAATTACGCAGATGTCTGGAGGTACAAAATCACATGGCGTGTCTCGTATGCGCATTGTTTCAATTATACATGTCCGCATGTTTGATTGATGGCATGCTTTGTTATACATGTATACTGTTTTGCCGCGGGTTTGGTCGGTTTAATAACATCCCTTTGAATGTATTTCCTTTTATTTCTTGGAAATGTCCGGGATAATTTCTCATACATGTACTTGTAAGGAAAAAATTGCGAACTGTATTTATTTTTGTTGTGAAATGATAATACATGTACATGTGCATGAAAACTATACCATATTTAACAAGAAGTTCCCATTATAGTTTCTAGCGTAATAAGTAACAGGTTTCGCTTCATAAGTACGTCTTTTGCAATCTTGTATGTGAGAGTTGAATCTGGGTATACCCCTTATAAGAGTAATTCGATTTTTCCTAATTCTATTGCATTTAGGAGAAGGCACCAGTGACGTTGGTGTGGTATGCAACTGGGGTTCACTAAACTTCGTACGACTAAAATGTTCGTAAGAGCAAATATAGATTGTCTGGAAATTTCAATTGATGGATTTACATTTATTGAGCATATGCAGCCTATGCTTAATACATGTAAATCCAATAATTGTTTTCAAGAAAACATTGTTAATGTGAAATTTACAGAACATTTTAGTCGTACGAAGTTTAGTGAAACTGCCTCCTGGTGCGGATCCAGGCGGGGGCACGCCCCCTCTAAAGTAGTCGAGTTTATATTTTAGCCCATTTTTTACGGGGAAAGATTCGATTATTTAACACACAAAGTGTGCGTTGTTACCACTCGTCGATAATATTAAATTGAGCATTATTAAGCATTTCTTGCGATACTATTACATTTTAGCAAGATTTTAAGAATGAGCCTTAAGAAGGCTCATTCTTAAATGTTGATAAAATTTAATATTATCGAATAAAGTATTGTGTTTGCATTGTTTATATGGCCGTAACATTTGGGCAGGTTTCGTGAAACAGACAGTAGAGTTATGACATACTCTTTTGACCCAGATTAAGAATAACTGTCCCTTATTGTTCCCAATCAACCAATATGCACCGATGACTACCACTGAAGAAAGATTTGGTATATGAATGGTTTATTTAAAATACTGAAAAATACTGAAAAAAGTATTTGACTGTGACTAATATTATGGGTTTTGCGATCAATGTAGATCCAGATCTGCCTGTGTATCCTCACAGTCTGATCATGATCTGTATTGTTCGCCATGCCATCAATGAAACACCCGTCACGCATCTAACAAGCAATATATATCGTTAGCAGGCTACAGGAGTGTGTTATTTGATTATGAGCCACACTGGCCTCAAATTCCATAAGCCCCATTTATCACATCAAATCATTGTTATGACGTGTTTTAACCCATTTCATAAATGTGTTATGACAAACGTGTAATAACACCTGGAGCGCATTTGATTGGCTGGCCGCCTCACCCTAATTATGTATTCGTATTAAACGCCAACGTTATTTCAAATGATTAAAATAGAGACGTTCCAAATGACGTTCGTAAGAGAGTGACAAGGCAATGATGTTTTGACATTGACGTCATCCTGTTTTAAACGCCATTAGAAGCGTCCGTGACTCATTAATATTACTGTAATTGTCAGAATGAGTTCCCGTTTGGTAGTATGAAGTGTTTACAAAGAACAGGAACCTGTTATATGGTATATTTCTAATAATTGTATTGCTAGGATTAAAACCATTTTCCTCTGTGGATATTTTCAAATAGATGCGAAAATAGTCAATGGTGTCTGCTCACTGAAGTTTATTGGATATCTCCAAGTTTTCTGCTCTTTGGAGGCTGCAGTCATGTGATAAACATAATCTCAAATTCGTTTCCCTTTAATATGAGATTTATGAAACTCGTCCACAATGTTATGCACCTCGCCAGCGGCTCTGTGCATAAATTGTGCGTGACTCGTTTCATAAATCTCATATCAAATGGAAACTCGTTTCAGATCCTCTATGTATCCAGTCCTGAACACCATGCTATTTATGGTTATACAGTCGAACCTCCCCGAACGGCCACCTCTCTACAACAACACCCTCTATGTAACAGCCGCTATTTTATATTCCAAATGAATGATTTTCTCCATATCTAACCCTTGGACTGCTTAACGCGAAAATTGTCATCTGCTGTTGCGTTTGCCTTCTTTCGCAATACAAACATGTTTTGACAGCACTTTAGAATCATTTCCATCGGAAATGATTCTAAAATGCTGTCAAAGCATGTATTTGATGAGAATTATCGAAGAAACTAAATAAAGAGCATACAACCAAATATGATAAAGCATTAACCTCCCTACAACATCCACCTCTCTACAACAGCCACCTCTCTACAACAGCCAGTTTTGCGTTTTCCCATCATGCACCTTGATATGTTCCCCTGAACACTATTTTTATAATATTACATGCACTAAGTTAAATTCATTAAATCATGTAAATCGGCACACATACACATATGCACTAAGTTAAATTCATTAAATCGACTCACACACCGCCTGCGTTTTGCCCAGAATATCAACGTTTCTGAGCATCTTTTTATCAACTCGCACAATTAAGTAGTTTCGTTAGCTGTACCTGAGCTGTAGCACAGCTCAAGCTCAGCAAATCCAGCTGCTTGCTTTCAAACACAATATTCAAGTTTTGCAAGCTTAGCATGTTTAGTGCAGGTTTAAACTAGTGTCAGGAATGGGAACTGACATAATTATTCACAACCCTGTTACCAAATTGTCTAAATTGGGTTACCCTGTCAGTGCAAATGCGCTGTGTGCTATTTATAGACATGCAACAGGAAGTATAAATGACATCATATTATGACATCATAATTAACTGATCACATGACATAAAAATGGAAGCTGTGCACTTCCTGTAACAATGGGTAACACTGCGTTTGATTAATGGCTTCCAAACAAAAAGAATTGTGTAGTGAAGTTAGAAAATTAATTATAACTTCTTATGAGTCTGGCCAAAATCAGTCACAATTGGCAAGAATATTTAATATACCACGGTCCACTATTAAGAGCATAATAAAGAAAATATAAAGAATTTGGAACTGTATAGACCAGGAAAGAGGCAGGAAGAAATTGTTCAAAGACAGGGATAGCAATCAACTTTCTCGTGTTGTGAAACACAACAGAAGGAGATCACTCCAGGATATTACCAGCATAATTAATGAAGGGTAAGGACCATACTTTCTGTACTAAAACTCTGCAGAGAAAAATCCATGATCTGGGGTATAAGCGACGTGTTGCCAAGAAACGGGTGGTGGTGAGGCATGCCAACAAGAAAAAGTGTGTGACGTGGGCTAAAGAAAGAAGGAAAATGGACAGTTGATGAACACTGGAGCAAGTGGATATTTAGTGATGAAAGTCAAATTGTAATTGGTGCAAATAACCGTGTGCTTATCTGGAGAAAGGGCTCTGAAGTCAACGACCCCCAGCTTGTGAACGAACCTCCAAGGGGGCGAGTCAGTTTGATGGTGTGGGGATGTATTTGTTATGAAGGTGTCGAACATTAACACAAGTATAAAGTAACATAAATGCTACTAAATATATTGAAATACTTGACGATAATTTGTGGCCAGTTGTTGCACACCATGTCCATGGTAACGACTATATATTTATGGATGACAATGCCCCTGCCCACAGGGCCCGTTCAGTGAAAGAATATATAGAAACAAACAACATAAACAACACAACGTGGCCAGCACAGTCACCAGACATAAATCCTATAGAAAATATTTGGCTGAAATTAAAAAGAGACATAGAACCTTCTGCAGCAAATATTCACACCAACTCCGAGCTCATTTGTGCGTTCAGACGTGTCTGGGAGGGAAAACATCCAACCAGACTATGTTAGAAAGCTATACCAGTCCATTCCAACACGTCTGTCAGAAGTAGTTAGGATGAAAGGCAATCTGACCAAATATTAAAATAAGATTTCAATCTGTTACAAAATAATGACCACATATACAGCAGTTTCATTTCCACAAGTGTTGTCAGTCATTTTGAAAGTGGTGAATAATTATGTCCCTTGACTGTACATGGGATATAACCTCGGCACCGCCTCGCTTTTTATGAAATCAGTAAACTCGTTTAATACATATAATTTAACTACCATTTTGAAATACCAGATTTGTTTCCCGAGATAACTGGAAGTCCGGTAAAGAAACCACTGCGGAGCACGAGTTTCTTTGTCGGTTTACAGATGTCAATGGAAATAAATCCGGTATTTCAAAATGGTAGTGGAATAAATTGTATAATACATGTTGTTCGAAAAATGTGAAATTTGCTCTTAGATCAGCTTGTAACGTTGTCAAAATTGACAATTTTGACGTCAGCGTATGAATTGTTTCCTCGCCGGAAATGACGTCGAAACGTGACGTCAATCACGTAAATCACTGGTTAGCATGTAACACATACTGTGCTAAACTTAACTGTATTGTAATATAGGGTTAACTGTATTGCATATAGGGTTAACTGTATTGTAATATAGGGTTAACTTTATTGTAATTTTCAAATTTGCGTTGTATATCACAAAATGATAGGTCGACAAATCTGTTAATGGCGACGCGCTACATGTTTTCCGATCTAACATTTTCTGATATACGCCGCAAATTTAAACATTACAATGCGGTTAACCTATTTCTAATGCACATAATTATTGAAATAATTTGCGACCATTCATCAACAATGATATACCTGTAATTTATGACCATCAACCAATCAGATTGCGTCATATGTATAGAGTACATTATAATCATAACTGAAACATCTTGTTCTGGCTCTGCATACTCAGTAGGCAAAACATATTCTTTATATCAGAGACACCATCTGAGACATTTTCTGGCAAAATAAACATCCTTTCACCATTACCCCACGTATTGATTGGCATTACTATAAATTTGATATCAGACGTAAATTTCCACACTGATATCAGGGGCGATAACCGTGTTTCCTGAAAATGTAAATCATGTGCAATGATCATACTTTGTAATCTGTCGAAAATATTATTTGTTCAGGTGACGAATTTAATTATCATAAATAATTAAATAATACAATGCCTTATTTGCATATGAAAATAGCCTGATACCACCGCGAATCACTATCAGTAAAATAAATATTTCTAAATGATTATATCTGTATAGCGGGCACTATTAAATTTTAGAACTTGTGGAATTGTGACACAATTATACACTTATTTATTTCACTTTGTGCCTACTGAGTGGGCATGTACATGTACCTTTAAGTGTAAACATGTGCTTAGGTATTTTTATTGTTAACTTAAATGCGCAAATGAACCAAATTATTTCGCAGCTTGCCTAAATGCAAAAAAAGCATTTTCTACGTTAAATGTTTAACGTAGGCAATAAGTATATTGACATTTAGACACACACGCGAAGTAACCAGTTGGTTTATTATATAGAGCATAGTAGGTTAGTGCCGTGAATGGGAAAACATATCTGGCAAGGCTCAGGAAACGGGATGGGTGAGGCTCTGCCGAGCACATCCCGTTTCCGTGCCGCGCCAGATATGTTTTCCCATTCACGGCACTAACCTACTATTCTATTTGACCCGTCAACACCTACAAATGGCTGTAAAATGCAAAAATATGGCCCCAGCCATCGCACATATTCGTACGCAGTGATTAGGTCGTATTTACATGATTTCAAAAATGTTTCACTGCACCGTATTTCACGGTACATACGCACTGTGTTGACTGGGGCTTATGGGTTTGCGTCCAGTGTAGGTCCAGATCAGCCTGTGCATTCGCACAGTCTGATCAGGACCTGCACTGTTCGCCATTTCATCAATGAAACACCCGTCATGCTTCTAACATGTTGACGGGATAAATACAATATACTTTCACTGTGTAATTATACGGTGTAACAAAATCATAATACACTCAGTCTGCTATAATACATATGGAAATGAGCTGCATAGAAAACACGCTATACATGTATGTGGTCATTACATGTACCTCTTCAACGTATTGTGCTTTATGCATTTGTGTTTATTTCATATGATATTTAGTTATTTATTAATGAAAACACGCTATGTGTTCATTAGCGCTTCAACATATTGTGTTTTATGCATTTGTGTTTATTTAATATGCTATTTAATTATGTATTTATTACTCGTTGACTTATTTCACAATAAACTCGGCATAGCCTCGTTTCTTATGAAATCAGTAAACTTGTTGAATAAATATCATAGTATATCATCATTCTTGTTATCTTCTATTTATTTGCACATTTAAGCACGCAATATTTTTTGTTTAAGTTTAAGCACGTGTTTACATGTCATGTTCCTACAAGGCCACTGGGGTCATGATCCGTCACTTTCTCATATTTGAACCACAATTGACAGATGACGTTGCGTTTGTATCCGCAATTGAATTGCTGACTGTTTCCTGCAAAATTCTCTCATTTTCACGGTTACTTGTTCATACACGGAGCCCCGCAGAGGACATGGATTATTTTTTATTAATTCGTTCCCACGATATAACAATTTGTTCCCTCAATTTAACAATTCGTTCCCTCGAATTAACAACTCGATCCCACGATATAACAATTCGTTGCCTCGAATTAACAATTAGTTCGCAAGAAATGACAATTCGTTCCCTCAATTTAACAATTCGTTCCCAAGAAATGACAATTCGTTCCCTCAATTTAACAATTCGTACCCTAGCATTAACAATTCGTTCCCACGAATAAACAATTCGTTCCCGTGGGAAATTGTTCAATTGAGGGAACGAATTGTTAATTCGCGGGAAAGAATTGTTAATTTGTGGGAACAAATTGTTAATTTGAGGGAACGAATTGTTATTTCTTGGGAACGAATTGTTATTTCATGGGAACGAATTAATAAAAAAAAAGAAGTCTGCATCATCAGCGGGGCTCCGTATACATCAGTATACATATACACATTGCAAAAAGAATATAATAAAGACGGATGTATTATACAGTTAAACCTCTCTAAACCGGACACACTGGGAGGTCCCCATGGTATCCGGCTTAGAGTTGTTTCACTGTAAATGAGACATTCGGTCATGTTGAGCCATAATTGTGTGCTATGCTATCACGAACAGACACGATCACCCGCGGTAAATAACCAAAAAATTCATCAAGAATAAGATCACATGTGTTTGCTTGGTGTCCGGTGTAGGGAGGTTCCACTGTATAAGTATTTTTGATTCCTCCTCAATCCACCAATACTATATTACTAATGTGTATATGACATGTGCTTATTCAAATGACATAACATACTATTGAAACCAAAAAGAATATACATTGTTTTAAAGTCACTCTTTTTATTATTTTTTTAATAAAAAGAGTGACTTTAAACAAAATGTGTATTAGACGTGCTTCCCTTCGGAGGTTATTGGAAATTACTATTATATATAATAATTATCACTCCTTTGTGAGGAATATCGAAGGTGAATCGGCAATTCTACACCTGAGAAGACTAAAAGAAAACAGAGCAAGGTATGTGGCGCACAGTACGTTTTTGCAGAGATGCCTATGATAAAGACCATGTGGTCGAAAATTTAATAAAAAGAAGATATTCATATTTTTGCAACGAATACGACATATATGTTCATCTCGTAGTGTGAAATGTCCTATTTCACTCGTGTCTAACGGCACTCGTGAAATATGGACATTTCACACAACGAGATGAACATATATGTCATATTCGTTGCAAAAATATGAATATTCTATTTATTATAGCAGTATACAGCGTATATCCTGATCAGTTCTGAATATGGAACTTTTGTCTAACACTCGACGTTTCCATTTTCACGCCATACAACAAATATTTGGAACACACTGTATATCTAGATGAGCCGGCTTGCGACGAGCCGTCTGATCAGGATATACGCTGTTTTTCGATATGTATTCTTAGTTTTCATAAAAATACATGTGTCACCCTGTGCGATTGCATAAATCTTCCCAAGTTCCTGACGAGCCTTCTTATCAGGATATACACTGTTTGTCAATATGTATTTGTACTGTCATAAAACTACACGTGTCACCCTTCCGACTACTCAATAAATACGTAACGAGCCGTTCCATCAAGATCTACACTGTTTGTCAATATGTATTTGTATTTTTCATAAAATTACATGTTTATCCTTTCCGACTACTGAATACACTAAAAATATACTCAGGATATACAGTTTGTCAATATGTATTTTTATTTTTACGATTATTGAAATTACAGTCGGACCTCCACGAACGGCCACCTCTCTACAACAACACCCTCTCTGTAACAGTCGCTATTTTATATCCCAAATGGATGATTTCCTTCCTCTATATCTAACCCTTAGACTGCTGAGCATGAACATTGTCGTCTGATGTTGCTTTTGCATTCTTTCTCAATAAAAACGTGTTTTGACAGCACTTTAGAATCATTTCCATTGAAAATTATTCTAAAATGCTGTCAAAGCATGTATTTGATGAGAATTATCGAAGAAAATAAATAAACATCAGACGATAACATTTAATTCAGCATTAACCTCCCTACAACAGCCACCTCTCTACAACAACCAGTGTTACGTCTTCACATGGGTTGCTGTTGTAGAGAGGTTGCACTGTATGTTATATTCGTAATACATCATGATTTATATTGATAAACATTCATTTTTTCTCATAAAAATACCCTTTTTTCTGATGAATGAAATACTCTAAAACTTGTCTTGGCACGATGTCAGGTAAACAGGGGGTGAACGTGTTAAACTGTACTTCAATGACGGACGATTGGATAAGACAACTCGTTAAAGGTACATGTCCACTCATGTAGGCACACATTGTTCTTTATAGGAATTAAATAAGTGTAATTGTGTCACTATTCCACCAGTTCTAAACATTACGAGTGCCCGCTATATAAAATAACAATGTATTAATATTTATTTTACTGACAGTGACTCGCTGTGGTATCAGGCTATTTTCATACGCAAATGGGGCAAGCTAATTTTGTATTATTTATACTAATTAAATGCGTCACCTAAAACAATAATAGTTTCGACAGATTATAAAGTATGATCATTGCACATCAAAAATTAAATGCGGATAATAAATAGTAATGTTCGTTAACATTTTAAGAAAACACGGTCATCGCCTCTGATTTCAGTGTGGAAATTTACAACTGATATAAAATATTGGTATATTAATGCCAATCAATACGTGGGGTAATGGTGAATGTTTAGTTTGCTAGTAAATGTCCCAGATGATGTCTCTGATATAAAGAACAATGTGTGCCTACTGGTTGGGCACGTACCTTTAAAGGCATTGTGTCACAAATATTCACAGACCATAATGAAAAATATTAATAAAAATAATTTAATTGTAGATTTTCTGAACCCCAATTTTACTAATGAGTCGCTTTAAAAATAGAGATTTGGTAAAGAAATGTGAAAAATAATAGTGTTCAGAATACTAGTTTATAATTAAATTAAATTAGTAGAAGCTGCTTTTCACATATATTGGTTGTTTAAAGAATTAAATTCGATGGAGCGCCAGCGACCGCAGCATTCAGTTCCTGAAAAAATAAATATGTGAAAAATAACATACTTATAGTTCAGCCAAGTGTACAATGCAATGTCCCATCCGAGTATTGATTTTCCATTTCCTGTCGAACATTTAATCATTAAATCTGGTAATATGTAACTTATTTGTGTCAAACCTTATGTGAAATATGTAGAGCACAATGCTGACCAGCGATTGGCTTAGACAGTATGGCGAACTATAAATACAATTAGTGATTCGAATGGGCACCTATTTCTACAGGCGTAACGTAACGCCTGTAGAAATAGGTGCCCATTGAAATCACTAATTTCCACATGTGCTAATATTGCCAATATTCATCAATTTCTTCATTCGAATCACTAATTTCCACATGTGCTGATATTGCCAATATTCATCAATTTCTTCATTCGAATCACTAATTTCCACATGTGCTAATATTACCAATATTCATCAATTTCTTCATTCGAATCACTAATTTCCACATGTGCTACATGTAATATTGCCAATATTCATCAATTTCTTCATTCGAATCACTAATTTCCACATGTGCTAATATTGCCAATATTCACCAATTTCTTTATTTCACAATACTTGCATACTAATGTGCCGCCTTAAATCAAGCAGCTTAATAGGCTGAGCATGATCTCAGACAATCAAATAGCTAAATTGCGATTAGCAAAGAGTCATTTCTTACTGAGTTATTCACAGCTCAGGCTCAGCCAATCAAATTGCTTAATTACGAGTTGGCATTGCCAGTATATGTTCAGAAACGTTGATCATCTGTGCAATATTAACGCATATTTTTTAATATTGTGCTTCAAATCAATCAGCTTTATTGGCTGAGCACGAGCTGTGCTACAGATGAGGCTCACATAATCAAATTGCTTAATTGCGAGTTTAAATTGCCATAGATGTTCAGAACAGTTGAGTCTGGGCAAGGTTAACGCACTTGTTTGACAATACGAGGGTGTTTCACGTGGTACATACATTAAACTGAATAGGTTTGTTTTCTATTATATGGCAGCTTCAAAGGGGCATGCGCATAACCACGAGTTAACTATCTCGTTCCGTCCCACGGTATAGCATCTCGGCGAGCCTCGGAATTCCCACGCGTTTCCTATCCTTGTCTGGTAAACTTGATATCAAACGACACTACCTGTATGTACACTAGTTGATATAGTTACAGCGGAAGTACAGTGGCACCTCTCTAAAACGGACACCAATATCTTATTGTTGATGAGATTCTTGGTCATTTTTCTCAGGTGATACTGTCTGCTCGTGATCGCATAGTACACAATATGACTCCGAATTATCAAATGCCTGTTTACAGTGAAGCCTCTCTAAGCGGGACACCCTGGGGATCTTCCAGGGTGTTCAGGTTAGAGAGGTGTCACTGTAGCACTCCCATCCCAACGTACGCCTTTTTGTCACCCTATATTATAGCACATAGATATCGGAAGAAGCACCAACTCATTAGAATTTTATCAAATAAAATGCTACGTTTTGTTGATATACGTAAGCTGCAGTCGATAAAGTGAAACACCATTTATTATATACCTACCCATGAAATACATAGTTAGGCGATGCAAATAAAAGTCATATGTTCTCATCGATGAAATAAACATCTTCCGGTGAAAATACGACTACTTCCGCTATCTATATTCATAACGTGCACCAGCAGTGCCGGACTGCAAATAGGCTGCAAATACATATTCATTACCGTATACAGTCTAAAAAAACTGCTAATTTCCATGGAGCGGTATACATGGTATATAATAAATAGAATATTCATATATTTGCAACGAATATGACATATATGTTCATCTCGTGATGTGAAATGTCCATATTTCACGCGTGCCTAACGGCACTCATGAAATATGGACATTCCACACCACTCGATGAACAGATATGTCATATTCGTTGCAAAAATATGAATATCCTCTATATATTGAACATCTGAGGCACTAAACTTCGTACGACTACAATCTTCGTAAGTGAAAATTTAGTATCGTCTGGAAATTCCAATTAATGGATTTACATTTATTGAGCATAGGCTGCATATGCAGCCTATACTCAATAAATGTAAATCCAATCATTGTTTACAAGAAAACATTGTTAATGTGAAATTGACAGACTGTTATAATTTTGCACTTACGAAACATTTAGTCGTAAGAAGTTTAGTGAAACGGCCCCCTGAGACACAGTGCCTTTGGTTCAAACAGTATTGCATTTCATTTGAATTAGCACGTGTCATATATAGAAGATCTTACATGAGTGATGATTTAAAATGATATCTATAAAACAAGTTTACTGATTTCGTAAGAAACGAGGCTATGCCTCGTTTCTTATTAAACCAGTTAACGACGAGGCTATGCCTCGTTTCTTATTAAACCAGTTAACGAGTTACATGTAATACAGATCATATTAAATCAACACAAATGTTACATTATATTATTGCAAATCATGATAATGTGAAGCTAGCTGATTACCTAACATGTTTTCTGTCGCGGACTCATTTGAATATTGATTACACTAGTGTATTATGAGTTTTAGTACAATGAGTAATAAATAGAGAATAGTAGGTTAGTGCCGTGAATGGGAACAATATCTGGCAAGGCTCAGAAAACGGGATGGGCGAGGCTCTGCCGAGCACATCCCGTTTCCGTGCCGTGCCAGATATGTTTCCCATTCACGGCACTAACCTACTATTCTTCTTATCCCGTCAACACCTACAAAATGCAAAACAAATATCCCCAGCCATCGCACATATTCATACACAGTGATTTGGTCGTATTGACAGGATATCAAAAATGTTTCACGGCACCGTGTTTCACGGCACATACACACTGTGTTGACGGGATAATAAACATTATATACACATTATAATAGGAGGATTGGGAAGAAAGCAAAAACTATTGTATAATACCTCTTTCCTATTTGCTTTCGCAGTGATAACTTCGAATGTGACAATAAATGTGTATGTGTACATTTCTGTTCAAATTGAAAATATTTTATTGCATTGTATTGCAATTATCCTGTCAACACAGTGCGTATGTGCCGTGAAACACGGTGCCGTGAAATATTTTTGATATCCAGTCAATACTATTTTTCCATTTTACAGCCATTTGTAGGTGTCTGGCGCGGCACGGAAACGGGATGTGCTCGGCAGAGCCTCGCCCATCCCGTTTCCTGAGCCTTGCTAGATATGTTTTCCCATTCACGGCACTAACCTACTATTCTCTATCTATTTTCCTTATTTCTGAACCAAAGTATATGTTGTGACCACTCATTTTAACCGTCTCGGCGAGACGGTTCAAACGGTGGTCACTACATATATTTCTGATGAGAAATAAAGAAATTCTTGAGCCATGCCAGATATTTTTCCCATTCCCTACTGTTCTCTATTTACACTGTATTTACATTCATAATTGAAACGCCTATTCAGCGTATTACGTTTATATCCCAGTACATTCATTACAGTAGCCCCACGTGACGTCGCGCGACGTTGGGTCTTTAAAGATGGGTCGTTGTCAATAACGTCACTTTATTGTCCGGCTACGTCGCTGTTCTATGAATTGCGATACAATTAAGAATGTGGGTTAAAAGCAAAATAAGTGACTGTGCCTTTAAGGCACCTGTTGTTGATAAAGATAGTCCACAATGACGTTCATGAAAACTGTACGGACTCTGTGAACCCCGGATGTTAGCGTCATCGGACTTTCACATAATGACAGAAAGGACAGGCTGGATTCTCGGATAGAAGTGTTCAACAATGTCCACGTGGGCGCTGTCGATATTTATGATAATTTTCATACAAGGTGGGTGGATGATACATAGATAATACTAACAGTGAAAACTCTCTAAATTGGATACCCTGGGGGTTCCCCCAGGGTGTCCGGTTTAGAGAGATTCCAATGTCAACCAAGTTTGTGATCACTCTGTGACAATGTTTAGCGCTTTGCTATTACGAACACTCGTTATAATTAAAGCGACGTTCCAGCTAAAACCATTCAAATTAAATACTCGGATTTGTCTAAATGTCCAGTTTAGACTTTACCAGTGTGGTCAACAATATCCACGTGGGCGATGTCGCTATGTATGATGATTCTCATACAAGGTGGGTGGATGATGTCAATTTCATTATAATTTCGAAATACTTATGCTGATGTTTAACGGCCTATCAACAGCTACGGTCATTTAAGATAGGGCCAACATGTTAACCTGCTGCATTGTGGGGATCTCAAAATCAGAACGGAATATTTACATAGACGAAAATATATACACATGTACATGTAGTACTAAGCGTGAAATTAGAATAACCTGTCCTGATACCAGGGGGCCGTTTCACGAAGCTTCGTACGACTAAAATGTTCGTAAGTGCAAACTTATGATCGTCTATAAATTTCATAATAATAATGTTTTTTTGTAAACAACTATCGGATTTACATTTATTGAGCATAGCCTATGATTAATACAAGTAAATCCATCAATTGCAATTTTCAGACGATCCTAAATGTGCACTTTAAGTCTTACGAACATTATAGTCGTACGAAGTATAGTGAAACGGGCACCAGGCCTGGTGCATACCACACCAACGTCACCTGGCGCCTTCTCCTAAATGTTGATTAAGAACAATCAAATTACTCGTATAAGGGGTATAACCAGATTCAACTCTCACATACAAGAATGCAAAAACGTACCTGAGGGCCAACCCAGGTATCCGGTCGGGATTCCGGTAAGGATGAATCCCGATCGTTTCAGAGATAGAACAAGGTGCAACGGGTGGACCATTCGATGTAACTATTTCCCCATGTCAAACCCCGTAGACATCTTCACAGAGTGAAGATGTCTACGGGGATTTAACATGGGGAAATGTTTTAGAATTTCAGAAATACTGGACCGATTTTTAAAATGTAACTTTTGTTTTCTTAGTTAGATCATTTCCAAGCTATCTACCTAGGTTTCGGAGTCAATTTCCAAAATCTTTCGTTTTCGACTCCTCCCACACTCCTCTACCTTTTTCCCCCATGTTAAATACCCATAGAGAAATCAATTTTTCGTAATAAAACCAATGTTTGACCACATTTCACGAAATAAAAAGAAGGCTCATTCTGAAATTTTCCTTTAATTTAATATTATCGAAACAAATATTGTTTTTTAATTGTTTATATGGCCGTAAAATTTGGGCAGCGTTCGTGAAACAGACAGTAGATGGCCGCGGCCAGCACAGCACGCCCGCCGATGTATTTCATGGTCACAGTAAGTATGTCTGTGGTTAGTGCAATCGTATTGGGGGAAATACGGTTGGCGGGTATTCTCCATGAATCTGACCCAACACTCTTTTGAAAACATGTTCGTAGTTAATACTAATTTCATTCATAAGGTTATTGCGTGGGGGTTCAGCCTTATCAGGTGACCTGCGTTTGAAAATGTCAATGGATACCATCTGTTGATAACGATGCGATCTAATTACAGTCAATTTCATACAGTAGAGTCCAGTTTACATGGTAAAACAAATGAGGAAAGTATTGATGCAGCTTGGTAAAAATCTGATAACATATCAGTAGCCTATTTCACCAATATTGCAAAGTATACCTTTCTAGCAAAGTATACTTTGAGGGAGAAATTTTCAATTAATCATCAAATATATGCAGTGGTTAGTTCTATATGAAATAATGCATTTTGGGAAAAATAAATGATTACTCCCTCAAAGTATACTTTGCTAGATAAGTATACTGTAGTGAAACTCCGGTTCCACTACAAGATTCTGTCATCCTGGTCGGACTGAGTGCCCCTGATCTGAGTTACAAAGCCCCAGAGTGCCTGTCATGATACACATGTAATCCTGAAATACATTTGGATGGATTACTGTGCATCTTATGCCACCCTGGAGACTCTCCAGGACCTTTAGCCAGTGACTGTTCATTGACAGTTGCCGACTATTGGTCATTGTCGGGTACTGGTATCAAGGTCGTGACCCCTCGATTCACACTTCAGGTGACTGCTATTTCTTATCACATTTAAACTCAGCCTACACTCTTGTCTGACCAGGATCGGCATAATCTTATTCACTATTCATTATAGTCCATAGAAAGTACCCGCTCGCGCAAGGAACAGTGGTATTCATAGCAGCATAACCAAGTTTAGCGAGCGCGTTAGTGTAAATTCCCCAACTTCATGTAAACTTGCCTACCTTTTGCCGTGCGAGCAGCCTCCAGTAAATCCTTTCAACCACCGAATAATATGTCATTGCAAAGATCTACACTGTCGCTATCTGCTCTTGTAGTGCCCGCACAGACCAAACTTGTCATTATTCTAGATGACACGTTTGTGTGCTGGATTTCTACTTGTTATTTTGCGTATCCAATATGGCCGACATTTTCCCTTGCGTCTCTGATTTTCTTTGCTGTGATTGGTTGGAATTATTTGCAGCGGGAAATTCGATTGGGGCTCGCACGGCTGCTGCTCGCATCTCATCTATATAAAGGAGGCGAGCTGCGCTAATCATTAATTAACTTGTCAGTCGACAGACCCACTCATATTGTCAATAAACGCTAGTGACCTATTGTCGACTCAGGTAACTAGTTAATTCCCGTCAAGCTGAGTAACTTAGTACTCTGTCATATAGTATTATTAGTTAAGTTCATTTGAGCCATCCTGACACGGGGCTCTTGCATTAATAAATAAGTACGAGTTCAGACGATTGTTGTTAATAACTTGACACTCAGATAAACAGTAATAACGCTACCGTGCCGCCAACCAGGGCAGGGGTGTTGATTACAATACTTTTCAATTTTGATGAAATCGGCTACTGGAGATATTCAACATTTTTACCTATATGTACGCCCAAAATTGCTGATAAAAAACTGACTGTTTTGTTATTGACGAAAAAAGTACTTAACGTTAAATATAATTTAGGTGTAATAAATTAAAGGCCCTGAACGGCTCAGTATTACAATTTTCCCATTTTTTCAAACACAAAAATATGTTTGGCAACTGATTTAGTACACAAAACTAACATATACTGCCTAATAGATACATCTCAAGTCTTGAGATTTACGTCTTAATCGCAATGTGAAGACAACAAAAACTTGTTTTGTGTACCACTCAGTGCAAAATGTCAAAATTGACAATTTAATTTCCGTAACCCAACGGCTTCGGCTCGGAAGCGAGACGATAAACTCCGGCTATCGGAATTCATCGGCCGCGAATCGGTGAGTTGAGGAGTTGATCGAGCGTCTATCGGAAAATCGATCGGGCTTTGAAACAAGCACCTGCTGTTTGTTTATCAACAAATATTGATATTTTCATCGACTACAAACTGATTTTTGTACGAAAATGAATGCAAACAGTTTCAAAATGTGTGTAAATAGAAACCTGTTGGATTATTGTGTGGGAAAGCCCAATAGGAGGTCAAATTCGGCAACTTGAGCCCTATAGGGGCTGTAAATAGCGAATTTCAAAGTTCATCGGTAGAAAAATGTGAAACATACAATAAATACCGTCACTGTGTCGTTGGTCTGACTCACTACGTGGGTTTTAGTGACTAACTGGCGAGCAGTGCAGACCCGGATCAGACTGCGCGGATGCGCAGGCTGATCTGGGGCTACACTGGTCATATAATAAATTTCCTCATTTCTGTGATGATTTATTATGGTAAACAAGGCTCTGCTGAGTTTCTGTGAAATCAGAAAACAAGTTTAATAAATACAATATTAAACCATCACACATTTTTTATTCATTGCATAACCACAACGTCATACATTGAAGCTGCTATAATATGCCTGGTCTGGGTCTATACTGGTCGAAATTGCTAAAAGCTCCATTTCTCCAGTCACAGCCACATTATCTGCACTTTTCGCCATTCCATTAAATTGAATGAATGGAAGACCGGTAATGCTTCTAACAGGCACAACAAATCGCCATCATGCTACAGAAATGTTATATTGATCTGGATATATATATTGGTCTCAAAAGTCGTATTTCTTCAGACACAGCGACATATCCACTTTACTGTGTTTACCTTTGCACCGAATGAGTCCAAGCCGAAGACATATGTTGGAATAAAGTTTTAATTCAGTCGGCCATAGGGTTGCAAAGATAATAGGTACTCGAAACCTCAGGACACGTCAGAACAAGCAACCAGCGCTATGCCATAATACATGTTCGTCCCGTATTTTTTTCAAACGGGCGTATAAAATAATCGAGGCAAGCCAAGCGACATCGAACATATTTAAAGTAATATAAAGGTCGCTGTTATTATTAATAAAACACATTCAAACAATATAAACAATATATACAACAAATGTTGCTGTTTTCACATTCACACAGAATGCGTCCAAGCCGAAGACATATCGAAGCGATTCCTATTGGACACCGCGACTACAACCACGCCCACCAACTTCTGTACGAGCAATTGTCCAATCAGATGCGTCTCCGGTTACGTCAGATCTCCATACGGGTGCTACTATTGCCAATGTTCATCGGGATCGGCAACGTCAAGTAATGTATCAGGTAGGCGAATATTGTCGGGGGCGTCGGAAGCATCATGCGATTGGTGCGGCGAAGGTCGGGGATCCCACCCACCACTCACCCAAAGTGTATGTTGTTACCACTCAATTGAACCGTATGTTGTTACCACTCAATTGAACCGTCTTGTTACTGAGTGGTAACAACATAAACATTTGGTGAGAAATTATACAACTTGCAGAAATAGAGGTGTTTGCATCGGCTGATATAAGATTAAAAACGAGTTCTAGCCGACTCGAAAAGCAAAACCGAAAATTCATATTGGAAGTCAACAGTATGAGGAAAGCACCGTTCATGTTTGTATAATATTACTAATAATAATTACACATTCCTGGCATTTTCTTATGAACACAGTAAACTCATTTAATAAACGTCATATTAAATCATCACTTTTTGTTTCGGCTTATATTTAAGGGTGGGAATTGGCTCGAACACCTTCCATACCCTTCCCTTCGAACACCTTCCATACCCGAAAACCTTCCATAATCATCACTCATGTAATATCCTCTATTTAAACTAATGGACTACTACACTACTGTCTGTTCCATGTGTTGCTGCCGATGTACTTGTGGCTATAAAACACGTTAAATCTAAAATATATTAAAATATCAGTACTTTTTTATCAGTAACAAAAAAATCAACAACCCAAACAAATTTAATTAGATGAAATTCCATCAAATATTGATTTTATTGCGAAAACAAAAATATTTGTTCTATTGGAATTTAACATGGGGCAAAAAAGAGGTGAATAGTGTGAAGAAGGGTCGAAAAACGAAAAAGTATGGAAAATGGATCAGAAACCTGGCGAGATAGCTTGGAAATGACGTAACTAAGAAAAGCAAGTTAGATTTTAAAAAGTGGTCCTCAAATTCAAAGATTATTTTTAAAAAAAACATAGTTTAGCCCCCAGGTTAAATTTCCATAGACAAATAGAATTTCATCAAATCAAATAAAAGTGCCATTGATGTGTTCAATAACCAAAAGTAGGGGCGGATCTAAAGGGGGCGTTCCTGGGTTGCAACCCCCCCCCCCCCCCCCCACCTTCAGCCACGGAGTTTACATAGATCACAGTTTACCACCAGTTGGAGTCTGAAAATTCGTTTCGAAGAGCTCGAAAATAGGACAACCCCCTAGTTGCGAACGGTAACTGTTGCAATTACTCCCGTACCGTCCGTAGCTAGCTACGGTCGGTACGGGAGTATTTTGCAAGAGTTACCTTCGCAACTAGACAACCTCCACCCCCGTTCCCCAAATGCTGGATCCTCCCCTGAAAAGTTCATCGGCAGAAAAACGTTGAACAGACAGTAAGTGCGTGTATCACGTCAATCTCATTATGTTCTAGCAGCCAGCGGCGTGACCGTTAACGGGCAACAATACCTGTCCCATCCCTGCCACACGGCCTTCACATTCTGCGGTTTGAAGTGCTACTACGGGTTATTAACGGGAAATAACGGGTGTCAGTACTGCGCATGCGCCTCGCCGCCACGAGGTGCGTATTTTCGGAATACCTCAAGTTCTACAATGACATTTACACTTATAGGTTACGTTCCGGCATTGAATTGCGCTCTTTAGTTCAATGTAAACCTATGTCACAAGATCTGAAATAAACAATATGTAGACTGAAATACTCACCACCAGACGATCATTCTCATGATCTAGTAGCGTTGTGACACTGCATTATGCTGTGAAAACAATATGTCGACAATCATGTAAGAAAGCTTGCTTCAATGTCACGGCCATTTTTTATGAAAATGGAACACAAGTTGCCCTTATCACTTATGTATCCCTACACACAAGAACAACAATATAGAACTAACTTATTTTGGTTGCAGACTACCTGTTACATGTTCCTTTAATTATTGTAAGAGAAAAATCACCACTAGCCACAATGAATAATTATGCAATACTCAACAATATTGTACCGCACTACTTTTTAAAATGTACACTTTCGAGCACTGGAACACTTAAACAGGTACCCGGTTTTACTGGAATGAGACCTATACACAGCTACCTTGGATATACCTTTAGTTTCTAGAGTAAATTTCCAGCAAAGTGTATAGTGTTTTGGAAATGAAAAATAAAATTCATAATTATACCAGCTGTGCCTCCTGTATATTCCAGTCATCGCAGAGTGACACTGGACTAAATTTGATTTTGTTTTCACATGTATTTAAATATGAGCATCAATTTTATAGAGAATAGTAGGTTAGTGCCGTGAATGGGAAAATATCTGGCAATGCTTAGGAAACGGGAGCCCCTATTCTATGTATCCCGTCAACATTACACATAGCTTTAAGATGCAAACGATTAACCCCAGTCGCATCCTTAAAATCGGAGAATCAACTAGTATGACAACCGCACATATGCATACGCAGTGATTAGGTCGTATTGACAGGATATCAAAAATGTTTCACGGCACATACGCACTGTGTTGACGGGCTAAATTTATTTAGAAGAATTTCGAAATATAATAACTCTAATTTTAATTAGGAATAAGAAAATCGCATAAATTGCTACTCGTGGAATATTTGGGAGAAATTTCATTTTGTTTCAAATATAATATTTGGTCTGTTTTTGTAACACTGTAGTCACTCATGTCTACCTGAACATCTATATACAATGTACATGCACTTATATCACACCCTGGCAGTTAATACTTGTAACCATGGCTTCAAATCTCTTCTCGAGATTGACATATGACAGTGGCGGGCACCAGTAACATGTCCATCCAATAGTCTTACAATGTATACTATTCCAGTACAGGCTACACCCACCATCCCCGCCACATACGCAGTGCCGACAATACCTACCCGTCGACAGCTGTCCGAGCTCAGCACAGTCATATCGGCCGCCATTACAATACCGCCTACAACAACAATAAGAACTACAACAACAACAAGGAGAGCGCCACCTACGACGTTGTCATGGTCAACATCTCCGACAAATGGCGGCTACATTGACCCTTGTATCCCATCACAGCAGTGCAATAAAAATTGTAGCGGGGATTTTATACTGGGGCCGGAGGATTGTCAATACTGCATCTGCGGTCCACACAGCTCGGCTGGTCATGGGGCTACCATCACTGCTGCAAGTAAGTATCGTATGTGTTTGAACAGATGGACAGGTTATTGGTATCATATTAGTATGTTGGTGAATTATGGGTAGATTTGGATGGATTGCGTTGGTTTCGGGTAATGCTCAATCATGACACACGACATAAATCGTCAAGTATCTACAAATTCACAGTTCCAATTTTCTGACACATTTTATACTGTCAACATGCCCAAGCAATGAAAGCTATTTTCAATATTTTGCAAATAAAATTCCCAACATGCGTTGCTTTCAGACCGATTATATCATCAATTTTCAATCACAAACTCCAAATCCGGATTTTATCGATTCAGATGCCAATAGAATATATGAACTGCAGTTATCGGTTCCTACATTTAAGACAGTAACCCTTTCACCCCTAAATAACTGAATGGGCTGCGATATGTTAATTTTGCAACCAATCCAATCATCGCAAAATGATTTTCAGACTATTTCATTTATAAAAACGGGGCATTTGTTGTTCTCAAAAATATGAAAATTACTTTCAAACAGCGCAGATCCTCATGAGACTGCTCGTTACGAGCCGGCTCATCCGGATCTGCACTGTTTGCATAAACTGATATTGCGGGCTTTCGGGTTCAAAGGGTTAAAAGTCATACTATTGTGCGCTTTTCTAACGAACCCTCAAAGCGGAGATTACACGCGTGGCGCACCATTTGATTGGACGGGCCGTTTCCCGCGATATGTCAAAATCACTGCGACATTCCCCGTTACGCTATTATTAAATGTCAGTCTATGCATATCTGTAACCAGATTTCTCCAATTTTAGTGCTCGACCATCTATCCGAGAATATTCGACTTTTTCAGACAATATGTAAATGTTTGAATTGCATTGGCGGTTCAGGTATATTACAATGTATCGAAACAAACAACTTGTGACCGGTTTTATTGTTATCGGTTAACAAATAATGGTTGTATTGCACGGATGCGGGTAGAAGCTATTTCTCACCTTGTACATTCGTACGTAAATGTATACGTGTAACTCGCTGGAGGTGACGTAAAGTGTATGTTGGTAACAATCCACCTAGACCACCAGAGATACCGAAATAAACCAAAAAACACCGACATATTAATCGTACTTCAAGAACCTGTGGTAGGTATACGTTATGGCGCATTTGCTATGAAAATTTCTTCATCGTTCAACATCAGTAATTCGCATTTGCTATGAAAGTTTCGCCATCTTTCGTCTTCATTTACGGAAAATATCGTAAATGTTGTAAATATTATTCATGATATATCGCACATGTTGTAAGGTACAAAATCACATGGCGTGTCTCATATGTGGCATTTTCGGCAAGCTTCGGAATTCCTACGCGTTTCCTAGAATTGCCTTATAAATTTGATATCAAAATACACTAGCCTGGTATTCCAGGCCCGTACGAAGGAATTAATTTAGGGTGGGGTGCGTTATCGACGGCGCGAAGGGCTAAACATCTTTGTTTGCACATCCACGGACAGACCTCGGCAGATTAACCCTTTCACCCCGAAGTAACTGGAATGGATTTTGACAAGTTAAATTTGCAACCCAATCCAATTATCACAAAATGATTTTCAGACCAGTCCATTTATGAACATAAGGTGTTTTTGTTCTCAAATTTTGAAAATTACTTGCACAAAGTGCAGATCCTGATGAGACGGCTCGTCACGAGCCGGCTCATCTGGATCTACACTTTTTGCCAATACCACTATATAGGCATGTGGTGTTGAAACGGATAAGGGGGATACGTACATGTATGCACCCGTCGCACCCCCTCTGCGTACGGGCCTGTATTCTGTATATAACTACGTTACCGCACATAAACACTCAGGAGTAGCCTCCCCTAGAACGACGGCATCTCTGATATTATAATTGTCGAAATATTGCCATGTTCAAAAAAGTAGGCGTCACGTATCTTAGTTGATCTTAGTTTCTCCCTGATACAAGGTGCATAATAACGTGGTTACAACAACAACAACAATAGTTGAACGTGTTGAACGTGCGCCCACTCCAAAATAAGTATTATTTGATATTTTCGTTAATAGGCCACGGATATTGATGAAATATGGCGTCTGCGTGAGCTACATTTGTTGGTTCCCGGAGTTCGGCACATACGTATGTCGTTTTTGCGAAGAACGACAGAAGTTTGGGCCAAAGTACCGAGACCACCAACTGCCGCTTAACAAGACGTGTTTGATGCGCCATATTAATAAAATAATTATAAAATAATACGTACTCTGAATCGGAGGGCTTCTGGAAATGTCAGTACTTGTTGTTGTTGTTGTAACCACGTGATAATACACCTTGTGATATGTGCACTAAAACTAAACAACGTGGAATACTTACTTTGGAGCACAGGTTGAAGTAACGGACCAAGGTTCATAAATACATTAAATAAACATAGAAGCATCAATAATTTGAAACAAAATAAGCTAACAAATGTTTACTCCCTCTTATAACACATTATGTTTTGTCCGCATTTATTAGTGCTGTTATGTGTATTTAATGTCAACTATGTATAGACCTCAGACCTTGGTCCGTTACTTGCGTGCGTATATATGCGATGCGTGGCGTCAAAGAGACAAACTGCAAAGTCGTCCTCGGTAGTAAACTAACGTTTACGGAGCCCCGCAGGGGACGTAGAATTAATTATGATTCTTTTTGTTATTAATTAGTTCCCACGAAATAACAA
Source organism: Conchocele bisecta (assembly GCA_029237695.1). Classification (NCBI taxonomy): domain Eukaryota; kingdom Metazoa; phylum Mollusca; class Bivalvia; order Lucinida; family Thyasiridae; genus Conchocele; species Conchocele bisecta. Next base: position 53,871,896 of record CM055275.1, on the reverse strand, counting down.
TTCCTTCTCTCAATTTAACAATTAGCTCCCACGAATTAACAATTCGTTCCCACGAATTAACAATCAGTTCCATCAATTTAACAATTCGTTCCCACGAAATAACAATTCGTTCCCATGGGAACGAATTGTTAACTTGAATTCATGGGAACGAATTGTTATATCGTGGAAACAAATTGTTAATTCGAGGGAATTAATTGTTAAATTGATTGAACGAATTGTCATTTCGTGGGAACGAATTGTTAATTCGTGGTGGGAACTAATTAATAAAAAAATCCATGTCGCCTACGGGGCTCCGTAAACGTCTACACTAATACATGTAGATGAAAACGTGAATATTCTGCTCGAAATCAAGCAGCCTCAGACCATATAATTGCTTGAGTGTTACTTGGCATTGGCAATAGGTGATCAGAAACGTTGATAATCTTAGAAAGATCAACGGAGGCGGTTGTGTAGCTATACTTGAAGTTATTCGTTATTTTCCAAGATCGGTAATTAATTAAAAGGCAAATCTACTCTTCAGTACATGTGATACAATAGCAGGGAGTTGGCTATCATGAAAGGTCACTTCCTGTGCTGCTGTTGTGGTATTACTTCACAACACGATGTTCGAGACATATTTACACTGTCCATACATTCATAGCGAAAACGCCCATTCAACGTATTGTGTTTATTTTCAGTACATTACATTAGCGACACGTGACGTCGTGAGACGTTGTTGATTCGTTAAAATGTGTTTGACGTCATTAAAATGCATGACGTTCATCGTCGTTGTCAATAACGTCACGCGATTGTCCGGAAACGTCGTTGTTCCATGAATTGTGACAAAGTGGCATAACATTTAATGTTAACGCTATATTTGGCTAGTTACATTTTTGAAACTATCAGAACAGGCAATGTAAATATAAGTAATACAATCATGGTCGGTTGCGTTTATTGTAGTACAATAAACGCAACAACACATAGTTTTATTCCTTACGTAAAAGCCGTATTTGTCAGATATGTACAGTCGAACCTCGGCGAACGTCCATCTCTCTACAACAATACCTCTCTGTAACAGCAGGGACTTCCCTGACCCCTGTTTTCTGCATCCCTGATGCATTTTATTGGCCGAGGACCAAAACTGAAGATTGGCGCTGCTTCCCGTGGACCTCAAAACCTGGTGGTGCAAATTTATCATTTTCAAAAGTTTACAGCATTTTTACACTTTTTGGAAGAACATAAGTGACTGTACTTTATAGAAACCAGTTCAGATAATTGAGAACTATTAATATCATTTGATATTATTTTTAATGAAATATGTGTATGAAACTTGGGACCCTAACAAATCACCAGGGACCCGACAAATAGTAAAGTTGCGAGACCTGGGACCCACATTTAAAAAAATCCTAGGGAATTCCCTGCATCAGGATATAATAATCATTCATGTGTTGTATTATACAATGCAATTATGAATATGAACATGATATTAATTGTCGTCTTGCTTGAAGAACGAAGGACACGTCGGCGAGGGTTTGTCATGCATTTAATAGCATGCTGTTTTGTAGCTACATGTAGTTATTTCCCTTTGAATATATTTATAGAACTCCGGCCCAAATACTATATTTTACGGTCCTAATGCTTGTAAAACGTCGTATGTCGCACTGTTTGTTGTGTAAAGTAGCAATTATAATTGTGTGTTCTACTAGTGTTGGTCCAGATCATCCAACATATCTGTATAATTTGTTCCGGTACTGCATTGTTTGCCAGATTTATATTTTCACAACTTATTAATGTTATTGCAAACAGTGTAGACTCAGATCAGACTGCACATATGTGCAGTCTGATCTGGGTCTACCTTGTTCGCAGTCTTGTTTGCGCTATTCAGTAAGAAATAAGAGCTAAAACAAACAATAGCACCAGATTTATATAAATATATTTGCAAAGGGAAATAACTAACTACTCATTGACGTCGTCATCCGCATCCGCATGCCTTGGCATAGTCGTATGTCTGATTTACAATGGAACCTCTCTAAATCGGACACTCTGGGAACTTTCCAGGGTGTCCGGTTTAGAGAGATTTCACTGTATTGCAACCTGGCTAACTTCCATTCATTTGCTATGGACCACATAGCCTCATTTATGTTGAAATTAGTAAACGTGATTGATAGCACGTATGTCGTCATGTATTATTACGCGCACATACTGTCAGTATTGTGATGGTGATACTGTCGTAATAGTCCGAGAGCTAGGACACATTTATTTACAATGTTGAGTCTGATAGGTTTTACTGATTATTATGAAGGGGCGTTTTGCTCTCGAAAATTCAAGATGACCGCCAAAAATGACCATATGCTGCAGCAGATACGTTTTGTTTCTGCATACATGTAATGACGTGTTCCTATCAACAGCTAAATACCAGAGATAAGTATCCCTTGTCTGTGAGCATGTTTGAAACACGTCATGTGATTTTGTACCCAAGAACATGACTTTGTGCGATATTTCATGAAATCTGTTTACAGCAACTGTGATATTTTCTGTAAATGACGTCGTAAGATAGAATTCCGCATTTGATATGAACATCGCATCACATTTCGACGTCATTTATGGAAACAAATCGTATTTGTTAAGATGTTTTTCATGAGATATCGCACATGTTATTGGGTGCAAACTCACAAAGCGTGTCTCATGTTTGTATTGTATTTATTCAGCATGGCCCTATACTACTGTGTACGTCAGCGGCGTAGGCGTTGCCATATCCACCACGATGGACCCCGCCGTCCAATCAGAAACGTGCAGCATTGCCAAGGTCATCTGTCAGCTGAAATGCCCTGATGGCTTCACAATTACACAGGACGACTGCCTGCATTGTAAATGTTCGGGACATCCGTGAGAAGGTGGGTACATAACGCTATAAATAGAGAATAGTAGATTAGTGCCGTGAATGGGAAAATATATCCGGCAAGGCTCAATAATTTCTTTATTTCTCATCAGAAGTATATGTTGTGACCACTCATTTGAACCGTCTCGCCGAGACGGTTCAAACGAGTGGTCTCGCCGAGACGGTTCAAATGAGTGGTGACAACATATACCTTGGTTCAGAAATAAGGAAAATATATAGAGAATAGTAGGTTAGTGTCGTGAATGGGAAAACATATCTGGCAATGCTCAGGAAACGGGATGGGCGAGGCTCTGCCGAGCACATCCCGTTTCCGTGCCGCGCCAGATATGTTTCCCATTCACGGCACTAACCTACTATTCTATTTATCCCGTCAAGACCTACAAATGGCTTTAAAATGCAAAATGTAACCCCAGTCACCGCATATATTCATACGTGGTGATTAGGTCGTATTGACAGGATATCAAACATGTTTCACGGCACCGTGTTTCACGGCACATACTTTATTGTCGGGATGAAATGCATTACGCTTCAAACGACAACTAGACATTATGTTTGTAAATCATGGATATGCCCCCGTGGCATACTGGGGGCCGTTTCACTAAACTCCGTACGACTAAAATGTTCGTAAGTGCAAATTTAGGATCATCTGGACATTTAAATTGATGAATTTACATGTATTGAACATAGGCTGCATATGTAGCCTATGTTCAATAAATGTAAATCGAATAATTGTTTGCAAGAAAACATTGTTAATATGAAATTTACAGACTATCATAAGTTTGCACTTATGAAAATTGTAGTCGTACGAAGTTTAGTGAAGCGGGCCCATGACTGTAACTGGACATATTACTGGTAACACATGTTCAGGTGATTCAAGTATCCAAGTATCGAGGCAATCCTTTACGTAATATTGACGATAGTACATGTTTGAGAAACTCTTAAAAATGTTTCTACGCAACACAATGGCTAAGTGTTTCAGCGACATTTCGAGAGTGACAAAGGTGTCGGTCATGTTAAAGGCACGAACTGTTCTTTATAGGAATTTAATAAGTGTATAATTTTGTCACTATTACACCAGTTCTAAAAATTACGAGTGGCTGTTATACAGATATAATCATTTAGTAATATTTATTTCACTGATGTTGACTCGCGTTGGTATCAGGCTATTTTCATATGCAAATGAGGCATGGTATTTTTTTAATTAGTTATTGTAATTGAATGCGTCACCTGAAAAAAATAATATGTTCGAAAGATTAATATGAAGTATGATAATTGCTCATCAAAAAATAAATACATCGTAAAAATAATAATGTCGATTAACATTGTAAGGAAATAGTGGATATTCAATCGTACATTTTGAATAGCGGGAAATAATACACGAGTGTGCGTCGGCTTCCGCGTAAGAAATGAGTGAGTGTAGCGAACGAGTTGCTTGCACGGACGCCGATGGACACGAGTGTGTTATTTCCGCTATTCGAACATGTACGATGGAACATCCTATTTATTACACTTCTACGGCTGATATATATGCACATTTATTCTATTTTTGAGATTATAAGAAAACAGGCGCGCAATTACGGGTGTTCTCTTCACGGTGTATTATGTGTAAGGAGTTTATTACGGGTTTTCTCTCACAGCGAATCGCGTGCAAATAATTTACAAGAGTGTAATAAACACGGTTGTCGCCCCTGATATCAGTGTAGAAAGTTACGTCAGATATAAAATGTATAATAATGCCAATGTATACATGGGGTAATGGTGAATGAATGTTTATGTTGCCAGAAAATGTCTCAGATGATGTTTCTGATATTAATAATAAAGAACTGTTTGGCCTACTGAGTGGGCATGTACCTTTAATGTTGTCGCGAGTGTGTGACAAATGTTCATGTGATTCAAGTGTGCATGTATCGAAGCAATCATTGGTGTAATATTGAAGATATTACATGTTGTAAATTTGCACGGACAGACGTATGGTCCCCGGGTCAATTTGCCCCTTGCTATCGCGTAGGGGGCATACACACCAATGAGGGACCATAGCTAGCTATCTCCCGTTGAATTTATTTGTAAGGAATCCTGTCTGAATTATGTCATGGCACAATGACTTTGCCCGTCAATAGCTTCACGTCCTGGAGATGAAAGACATCAAACAAACTTTGAGCAATCAACGTCCCGTGACGTCTCGTGAGGCAAATGTTCGTAACGAAACCTAAACGAAGTTGGCGGGATATGGACTTACGTGTAAGGGGCCTTCACACTATAGCGAATTGGCACAGCGTATGCCAGCGTACGCGATTTCTTTTGGAATTCGCTGCCATACGCTGAAGTTCGTCTGGGTATCGTTTTGAATTCGTTTGTATTCGTTATAATACGTACCCGTACGTTGTTGTTCGTTCCGTGCGTCGAAAGATTTGGTGCATGCACAACATATTTCCACGTTTTGTACGTCCGCAGAAAGGTAGCGGTTAGTCACATGCACGGTCTCATTCGTCCACCCCAAGCGAGGTAATTTCTTGGCATTAAGGATAGGAATTGGGAAGTCAGTTTCTGGATTAGAGTGTCTCATAAGTCACAGTTGGCTGCCCTTTCAATAGGGGTGACACTATAATAAACAAACTTTACTTACTTCCTATTACAAATAAACAGTACAAATTACGATAAGACAGAACATTCAAGTTTGAAAGAGTAAGATTTTTTTATTATTTACAATATATCATAATGATCCAACAATAGTAATTCAGGTGACGATCTAATCACAGATGACAATATAATATATTCACTTAATATGTAATTGAACCGTTGGTAGGACGAGTGTCCATATTGGGGTTTTGAATGTCACCAGTTACAGAGGTGTTGGCCAAGGAGCCGAGGTTCACATCCATCAGGTTGCAATAACCAGGCAGAGGGTCACTCTGTTTGAGGAACTGAGTAGGCGAACCAAGCAAAGACAGGGATGGAGAAGATGTAGACAGGGCTGATGAGGTTGCCGTGGTGACCGGTGACGATGCCATTACGGTGACAGAAATGGATAAAGGAGATGGAGGCGGCATGGAGGACCACTGGACGGGCAGCTGCTGCTCCTAGTTAACTGGAACTGCAGTAAATGAAACTGGAACTGGCTACTGCTGAGACAATGGAGAAGTCGGCTGGCGGAGGTAAGCCTGCTGGTTGTAGACCTGCACATACTCAGTTGACTGGGAGTGCCATGGTGACCTCTGAATTGGAGGAGGTTGTCTCCACTTCTGTGGCGAAGGCTGGAACTGTAATGACGACGATGGCGACGAACTATAACTTGTCCCAGACTGAGAATGCTGGGGCTGAAGACTACTGCCGGCTGGTCTGTCTTCCCGACCGAAACCGACTGGCAGAATGTTCTGAACTTCAGAGTTGTCTTCTTCCATGTCCATGATGAGTTTGGTGATGGTAGACTTGGCCTTCTTGTACTTCCGCTCGGAGAAGTGCATGAGGGTGTCCTTCACGTAGTTGGCGAAGGAGGAGCGCTTTGGATTGGCTATTGGCTCCGCCTGGGCAGAAGCAAGGGACTGGATGACTTGACTGGATTTGACTTCAGGCGGCTTTGCAGCATCTCCAGTTGCTTTATACCTGCGTACAGACGTCACGTGATCGATTTGAATTCGCAGACCATACGCAGAGAGTACGCACAGCTCGTTAGCCGTTCGTTTAGAGATCGTTGACATCCGTTCCGCATTCGCTCTGGTTCGTTAGTTTGAAAGTTAATGATTAGATAATGATAAGTTATGATTCGTTTTGAAGTCGTTTTGAAGTCGTTTCATTCGTTATCAGTTTGTTCCGTCCAGCCCCCGGGAATCTATTCGTTGGATATTTTGTGCGTATTCGGACTTTTCGAATTTTTACCCACACGCTGGCATACGCTGGGCCAGTTCGTTATTGTGTAAAGGCCTATTAACATTCAAATCGCAGTGGCAATGTAAATATCACTTTAAAGAGGGGCATATCAGGATAGTTTTTAAAAATAATCTAAAAAATAAAACGTGTTTTGATTATGGCCCTGTGTGAAGTTGTTTAATTGAACCGCTTGGTAGTTGCTATTGACAATTGAAACACCCCAGCAGTCCTAGTATCGTCTTATATCTTCAATTAAAACCACATTACACAGGTCCATGATGAAAACACATTTTAACAATGTTTTCAAAACATCCTGATGAAAACACATTATTTTTTTAAAGCATTTTTTTCGAAAAATCCTGATATGCCCCTTTATTTGAAATTATCGCCTTTCAGACAGACACATCAACAATGGATTGACAGACGCATGGCCACAGACGATACTTATACAAGAGAACCAAATATGTGCCATAGACATGTCATCATGTTATGTATTCGAGATAGAACAAAGGGACAGTACACCTTGGGCCCGTTTCATTAAAAGTCGTATGACCAAATTTGAGTTTATGAATGTGCGTTTCACATTAACGTGATTCACTAAATTAATAAAACTGCATTCAAACAACAAAGTTCGCATTTTAACCAATTTGGGCGCATTTGGTTTAAATGACCTTTGTGCACACAAAATGCACCCACATTGGTCAAAATGCGAACTTCGTTGTAAATTATTTATTTTATTATTTCACTAAATTTTCAACAAATAAAAAATTCGTAAATAAGAATTTAAACTTTACGAACAAAATATCAAGACGGGGGCTCAGTTTCATAAAAAGAAATAAACAACAACAAACATACCATTACCGCTGGTAGATGTCTGCAAATCGTCGGTTAATAAATTAATACATGCATTTAATAAGTTGTGCACGATGGTGGAAAATTGCAGAATTAGTAAGCCACATATATGTGAGAAGCACATTTATAACGATCTTCCTCTGAGAGCTTTGTCTTAGTACGAACGTTAGTTGCACCTGAATTTATATCCGATTATTCAATCAAACGAAATGTAATGGTGATAGTCACATGCCTACTTAAATTACTTAGTCGTTAGTAGTCGTTGCTTGTCAATTGCTTACGAATTATGCAATATAAGGTTCGACAATGTCCAGCCGTGGGTAAACGTTTGCCGTGCCACGAGGGAACTGTTTGAATGCCAAGGCCATAGGCTGGACATAGTCGAACGTTATTGTTACATTTCCGTCGGAAATATCGTGTAATTTGATCAAATATGCAGTTCTTACGGTACTTTGATAATCGGCTCCATTAACGCAGTTGATTTACCAGGCAGGTGGCCAGGCGGAGGCCCGGAAGCTTCCAGCTAACTTTGTCGTTCTTTTCTTTTAATATATGGATCTATTTGATATCATAATTATAATTATATCCGCACCACTACAATTGAAGCATGGGCTACTATAGTAGCCTAATATTATGATTCTGGTGACTATTTATTAATTACGAATGCATCGATCAGAATGACGAACAGAACTGAGCGCTTGTTTTTAAAATGGCGCACCAAACACTGGTGTCGAGGTTTCGGCTCCAGGACAGGAGTCTGAGGAGAGGCAAATGTTGGCAGCCATCATCTAGACGTAAAGCGGAACGAATATACAGCCTGGGACGATCTTTGCGAGCAAAGTGGGTACATTTGCCACTATTCCCAGGGGCACCAAACGTCAGCAGCACCCACAGGTGGAAGACTCGGACCTAGGACCCAATAGTTGGCTCATTTGGAAAACGTTACCTCACCCACTAATTTCCATAGACTATACCTTACAGCCTTTTCCAAGGTAAGAAACAGGGGGCCGTTTCACTAAACTTCGTACGACTAAAATGTTCGTAAGTAAAAAATATTGATAGTCTAAAAATTGCACATCAACACTATTTTCTTGTAAACAATTATTGGATTTACACTTAATGAGCATAGGCTGCATATGCAGCCTATGCTCAATAAATGTAAATCCATCAATTGAAATTTCTATGCGATTCTAAATTTGTGCTTACGAACATTTTAGTCGTAAGAGGTTTAGTGAAACGGGCCCCAGCTTCGCAAACATGCCGTATGTTCGGGCTCGCTCAAACACCACACATTTCCATTTTTCTACTGACTTATGTCTCTGAAGGGGGGATACCCCTAGCCGCCTCACTCGCATCGCTCGCTTAATAGGACACACACTCCACTGGACTTCCACATCAGAAATGCCTGGCGACATCCGTTTACACATACATACTACAGGGCCGCAGTACACGTCGCGTGATGCAACCGCATCAATTTCAAAAGTTCAGTGCACCTGGTCTTACTCTAGTAGCTCATGGTGGTTTCGTATGCACTTATATGTCAAGAGCTAAACTCTTCAAAAATCATCTAATTGAAGGTCATTGTATATTTTTTGATTGGTGACACTTTTGCCATTGACGGCGAAATAGGACTAATGGCCACGCCCATTTTTGAGTAAAGTACTACCACCCGCCATTACTGTATCTCCAGAACCGTTGGACCTAGAAGGTCGCGTGACCACTCAAAATGTTCGGAATGGCCACATTATTGGGGGTCAGTATACATTTTTAAGTCGAAAAGTCGATGGTTTTTAAGATATTTGCCAAAAACTGATTTCAACATGTTAATGACGGACTTCAATTATTCATAATTGTTCCTGTAGTATACTGTTACTGCGTAGTTTTGTGAACTTCTCATATAGATTTTGGAAACTTTGTATTTTTTACTTCCTTATATCATATGGGACCCAAAACAAGTTGCTCCCAATTTTTTCATTCTTGGATATTGGCAAAATCCAAGATGGCCGCCGTACGGTGCTCAAAATCTTGAAATCGTCATATATTTGGCAATAGATAACATATATACTCAAACAAACTGTCTTTTTGTATATTTTCGAGGAATAGGGACCGATTTTAAGCACCAATTATGCGAACAACTGTATACAAATCCAAGATGGCCGCCAAGATGGTCACCAAAACGCTGGAAAATCATATAACTTATGATCGAATTGACGTATGAAGGTGATCTTGGCGCGCCCACATAGGTTTCAGCATGGTACACACTACAGTTCTGACCCTTTATTATATTACCTGTTGTAATTTTGCACGTTGTCCATATGTAAGAGTTTAATTATGTGGATTTCTACACTTTTTGCCTTTACTACAGCCACAAAACACCATACATTTAATGTTAATTGCTCTGCAAGTGCATGTCTTGATACTCATATATGATGTTGGCCATTTGCATGGAGGGGGCAGGTCATCGGGCCTGCACGGTACTGGCAGTATCACATGTGTGATTCCGACATTTGTTGCTTTATAACCATACTGGCATGGATCTGGTTTGGTGACTGCAGGAGTTGGAGCTTGTAACCACATCTTACACTGCAGATATGCTCACTTTATGTGTTCTCGTAGCGTTGAAGAACAGCACAAAAGCTGGTTGAAGTCGAGTTCTTTCTTGGAGTTGTGGTACTGATCTCAACGATACTCATCGAATGTGGAACAGTCGGTCTTCTTTAATACAGACACAAGGAATTGTTCAGCATTACTTATCATCTGTGGTGACAGTTCCTCTACACCGAACCCTTCCAGTAGGGAGAGATCCATGGATGCTTTCATGCCAGACAGTTTTGGACCCACCATGCTGGTACTGTCACACCCGCTAAGTGCATGAATGGCTGGGAGACACAACACCAAATTGTTGTCCAGTTGATCAACTAACAGGTGGACTGGTAGAGTTTTTTTGTTGTTCCGGTTACCAAGCTTTACAAACAGCTTTTGTAGTTGCCAGGTTGTTTTGAAGTGGAAGATGAGGCTGACAAAGACATCTGTGTCAGGTGAGTCAACCATGACTGATTGAACCCCGTGTTTCACAATACCATCATTAATATGGAACATGATTCTGTCATCGGCTTCTTCTTGGTTGCTTGAGAGCTCTGCGATCTGTGTTTCCGTGCCAGCTAACAGTTTCCTACATTCACCCCCATATACTCCTCCAAAGATAATTTCCTTTTCTGACACAACATTCTGCAGCATCCACTTGAAGACATACTCCTGCAACCTTACTTTGTTCAACATTGAGCTCCAGAACATATCAAGATCGACAGGGAGTTTCTGATTGTCAGACCTAATGGTGATAGTGATTTCTTCAGAAGAACTTCTCTGTGAACGTTCCATTTGCTTCATTGATGATTTTTTATAAACATCAAAAATAACGTCTATTCTTGTGGACTCAGAACCTTTAGCAAGAATGCTGTTGGAAAGACTCTCATCCAATTGCCCAAATGTGTCAAGGCCCATCTTTTTCATTGGTAGTTTTCGCACAAGTGCCATGAAGTCCACTATTGTCATCTGAGCATCACATTTGACATTCCTTTTCTCCTCAGGAAGTTGATTGACTAGTTCTCTCAATAAGGAGGCTTTATCAGGCTTCTTCAATCTGATGCCATTTTTACATTCAGTGGTGAGGAACTGGGATGTGCTGGTCAATTCATACTTCAGGACTCTAGCATGCTGTACCCTCTTTCTCTGGCATAATCAATGTACCTAATCGTTTCTGCAGCATCATTTTTTGCCATCGATTTCTTTGCTGTAGAAACATGCTTCACGAAAACAGTCTTGCGTTTAGTAGGTATTGTGTCGTGTAGGTGTTTCTCCTTATTCCGAAGTCTGGTCTCAACAAACTCTTGATAACTCTTCTCACCAGTTACCATACATTCAAGTAATCCGTCAACAACCTCCTGGGGTATATCAGCTCCAGTAGAGATGTTGTGAAGTCTGATCCCAGTGCTGAATGGATTTTTGATGGATTTTATGTAATCCAAAAGTGTCCTTGCGCGTTCATGGCCAATCTTCGTAGAACTTCGATTGAACTCATGGTGTAGGTTCACTGTCGTATTTGTCACCCATGTTACACCATTCGAGCAGCTGTGGCACATGAACATTTTTCTCATGCTTTAAGAGATTCCATAAGGCTACTGCCTCTTTCTGTCTTGTCATCCCAATGATACCTATGGGGGGGGGCGTTACTCATCATTCCGACTACTGGTACCGTTCGAGTATCGGCACGTGAACACATCAACTATATTCAGCATGTATAGGTTTCAGATCAACAATAGATGGAGGCATTTTGTAGTTAATGAGTTTTAACTATTCACAAGTTTGTTATTAGGATATAAAAGTGGATAGAACATGGATAATTACCTGAAATATATCCGAAATATCAGATCAAAGATGATGTTGTTGTTGTTGTTGTAGCCTGTATGTCTTCCATTCCTCCGCTGACTTTTCGGCTCACAATCGCAAAATAGACATTTGTCGGCCATCGTGATGGTCAATTTTGGATTTCTATGAACAGGACTAAATCGAAATATTATTTTCACTTCAGAAACAGGATCTTTCCCTAAAGAAACCTATGTGGGCGCGCCAAGATCACCTTCATACGTCAATTCGATCATAAGTTATATCATTTTCCAGCGTTTGGTGACCATCTTGGCGGCCATCTTGGATTTTTATACAGTTTTTCGCAAGATTGATGCTTAAAAACGGTCCCTAGTCCTCTAAAATATACAAAAAGACAGTTTGGTTGAATATATATGTTATCCATTGCCAAATATATGACGATTTCAAGATTGTGAGCACCGTACGGCGGCCATCTTGGATTTTGCCAATATCCACGAATGAAAAAATTGGAAACAACTTGTTTTGGATCCCGTATGATATAAGGAAGTAAAAAATACCAAGTTTCCAAAATCTATATGAAAAGTTCACAAAACTACGCAGTAACAGTATACTACAGGAACAATTATGAATAATTGAAGTCCGTCATTAACATGTTGAAATCAGTTTTTAGCAAATATCTTAAAAACTATTGACTTTTGGACATAAAAATGTAATACTGACCCCCTATAATGTGGCCATTCCGAACATTTTGAGTGGTCACACAACCTTCTAGGTCCAACGGTTCTGGAGATACAGTAATGGCGGGTGATAGTACTTTACTCAAAAAGGGGCGTGGCCATTTGACCTATTTCGCCGTCAGTGGCAAAAGTGTCACCAACCAAAAATTATTCAATGACCTTCAATTAGATGATTTTTGAAGAGTTTAGCTCTTGACATATAAGTGCATACGAAACCACCATGAGCTACTCTATTATCTGGTGTAGTGGTGACGTAATGGCGCGTTCGAGTAACGTCATGAGACACACACATTGCGTAGTGTTGGCTTGGCCCCGAAATGAGCATTGTCTACAGCCATGGTCAAACAGCACGCGCTGTACGTTTGCACACAGCTGTGAGCGGTGTCAAGCAACAGGGCAGTCATGTAGCAATATTTTAGTAATACTTACAGCACGGTTCGTACGCCTGTACAAGGAGATAATCTGCCAGCAATAGCTAATAACACAAAACATGTAAATGAGAAACCCACACATGAGGAAAATAAGATATAGGTGATCAGAATGCCTTCAGTATATAATGATGTGCTTGTGCAAACTCTTAACAAGCTATTTTTTAACTCATTGACTGATTTCATAAGAAACTCGGCATAGCATTTCTTATGAAGCTAGACATTATGTTGGTAAAACCTAGATATGCCCCCGTGGCATATTGCACTGTCATTGGAGAAACTCGTACAAACTTTTTGACGTTTAATGTACACGGACGGGCGGGCGGACGTACAGACAGATATACGGACGGATGGACGAACGGAACTCCAAGAGCAACGCAATATGACACCCTTGCTATCGCATATGCGGCATAATCAGTAAGCTCACATGTGGCTGTGACTGGATGTACCTTGTTTCCCATTCCATCAATGAAATACCCGGCATGCGGCAAGGTGTATGATCACGTGATACTAACAACAACAACAAGTACCGATTCAAAGTACGTATTCTTGTATAGTGTCCTTATTACGTAACGGATTTTGATGAAATATTACGCATCAAACGCGTCTTGTTAAGCTGCATTTGGTGGTCTCTGTATTTTCGCCCAAACTTCTGTCGTTGTTGCGAATAATCGATTTCCGTGTCGGAGAGACACGGAAATCGATTCTTCGCAAAACCGACATAAGTTTGTACCAAACTCAATAGACCACCAAATGCACCTCATGAAGACGCGTTTGCTGCGCCATATTCAACACAATACGTTGCATATTAAGGCAAATATCAAAGAATACTTACTTTGGAGCACAGGTTGAAGTAACGGAACGAGGTCTATATATACATTAAATATGCCTAAAAGCATCAATAAATGAAAACAACTTAAGTTAACATTGTTTACGTCCTCCATATACTTCATTATACAAGGTTACGAACTTTTTAATAGGCCGAGCCCGGACGGCCTCGAAACAACGGACTCTCATGAAACGTCAACCGAGTTACATCATTGTCTCCTATTGCAGAAGTTGGGACAATGTTAGTATTCCGCAACGATATATTCCCCGATGCGCTATGTCAACACTTTTTCGAGCTATCGATTGTTTTGTTTTAAAAAAATTATCATCATTGCAAGGTCGGGAAAGAACGGACACATTTCCGAGGCCGATACTGCTATATAAAGGAGTAAACATCGGGTTCAAAATACACTTTTACGTCGTCCCTGTCCGTAAAGAAACATTTTGCATAGAGAAAAATTGTTTCCAATCGAACAATTGATCAAACCTACATTTATACCCGTCCTGTGCGTCACGACACACAATTTAAGCGCACAGACATTTCTATCATTTCTCGGGAAGCAATTTTGTATAAACATGGTGGGACAGGTTTATACGCCGGAACTCGTGCACTTACTATGTGGTAAAAAGACGGAACTTTTATAAATGGTTATAATTCATATTTTATAATACCTATGTTAATGGTAAATGCATCAAGTTAAAGGTGTTTCTCTCTACTCCGATTTAAGTTTTGTCCAAATATATTTTTTTCTGATAAACATGTTTTGGCAGCATATGATAATTGTCTCCTAAGACGATTGTTATGTATTCTGTTGGGGACACGTTACAATCTCGCGTTTTTAGCTCGCCGGAGCGAAGCTCATGTGAGCTATTTTTACCGCAATGTCTCCGTCCGTCCGTCCGTCCGTCCGTCCGTCCGTCCGTCCGTCGTCCGTCCGTCCGTGAACATTTTTCAAACGTCTGCTCCTCGGTAACTATTGGGCCTATAGTCACCAAACTTCATGGTCATGGTCCTTAGGTAGGGAGATTAGACAATTGTTAAAATAACGTCATTAAGTTATCAAAGATGGCCACCATCTAAAAATAGCACAAATTCTTCAAAAATCTTCTTCTCAAGAACCGCTTACTGTATTTCGACAAAACTTGGTAGAAATGATCGATGTACAATGCTCTTTCAAAATTGTTAAATGGTGACCCCGGGTCAAAAATGGGCGTGGCCCGTGGGGTCAAATTGTTTGTCAAATTTTATTTTTCACCGAATATGGTCATGTTATATATCAAATCGAAGGTATCAACAAGGCGATAACTCTGGTGATTTTTTTCAGATTTGTTAAAACGGAGGTCGTCGCTAATCCAAGATGGCCGACGTCTAAAAATAGCACGAATTCTTAAAAAATCTTCTAATGAACCGCCAGCCGGATTTCGACGAAACTTGGTAGGTCTAAGGAATGATCGATGTAGAATGCTCTTTCAAAGTTGTGAAAATGGTGACCCCGGGGTCAAAAATGGGCGTCGCCTGTGGGGTCAAATTTTGGTCAAATTTTATTTTTGACCGAATATGGTCAATGTTATATATCAAATCGAAGGTATCAAGGAGGCGATCACTCTGGTGCATTTTTTTGAAGAAATCGGATGGCTATGTCATCCAAGATGGCCGCCGAAAGGTTTAAAGGTCGTTATTTCATTAGTGATTTCAAAATTCTTCTTCACATGAACCGCTTGGCCCATGGTCGCCAAACTTAAAAAATATGGTCAATGGGTGAAGCCTTTCCAGATTTGTTAAAACGGAGGTCATCGCTAATCCAAGATGGCCGCCGTTTAAAAATAGCATAAATTCTTAAAAAATCTTCTTCTCATGAACAACTAGCCTGATTTCGACGAAACTTGGTAAGAATGATCGACATGATCGATGTATAATAATACTCGCGAGAACGCGAGATTATAAAATGTACCCCAACAATGACACGTACCAATAGGAGATGATTATCATGTGCTGCTGAAACATGCTTTTATTGAGAAGTAGAACAAATGTGGACTCGTACAAATAGGAGACGATTCTCATGTTCTGCTGAAACATGTCATTATTAAGAAGTAGAACAAATGTGGACAAACACCAATAATTAATGACATAAAAACTACATAGTTTGACAAAAACATGATAATCGTGGTCTTAGGAGAAGATTATTATGTGCTACCAATACATGTTTATTGGGGGGAAAACATATTTCGATATGTGTTATTGGTTACTGCATCGCATCGGCGGTTTTTGCCTTACTTTTTTTTAAGAGGATTCTGCACCTCCGACTTAAATTTCGATGTCATAAAGTTATGGAATAATTATGTGCGAAAGATAATTCCAGAGCCAAATCTTACTAAATAAAGTACTATTTTATTCCATGCCTAATAGTCTCCCGGAATGGATCAATATGTGTCGAGTAATTTATCGTAAATGTGTGTCTCTGTTGACATCGCGTCGGCGTGTAGAAAAAGTCAGATCGGCACGAGTTTGTAACCTTTGATGTCTCACCCTCCACACGTACATGTAACAGTCAGTAATGATTACAACCGTACGTGCATATTATGTACGACGTGATCGGACAAAACAGGGCTTATTGTATATTATGCGACTAGCGAAGACCAAAACGTGTTCACCATCAGTAATAAAATAAGAGGACCATGATGGCCCTAATTCGCTCACCTGACTCCATGAACGCTAGAGGAGAACAAGACATT
Organism: Conchocele bisecta; assembly: GCA_029237695.1. Lineage (NCBI taxonomy): Eukaryota > Metazoa > Mollusca > Bivalvia > Lucinida > Thyasiridae > Conchocele > Conchocele bisecta. The sequence goes on along the minus strand of CM055275.1, from coordinate 53,855,193 downwards.
GAGTTTATATGTGTTTTACAAAAATTGTGCTATGTTTGGATGGCGGTCATCCTGGATTAAGAGATGACTCTCAATATACCAAATCTGATAATGCTTCACCCAAGGATCTTAACGTACTATGAAGTTTGGCCAGCATCGGTCATGTGGTTCCTGAGAAGAAGACGTTCAAAATCTCGAATAAATGGACCTTTTGGCGGCCATCATGAATGACATAATCTTCCCATTCTGACAAATATTGCACCAGAGCAATCACCTCATCGATACCTTCAATTTGATGTATGACATGAGCATATTAGGTCAAAAATAAAATTTGACCCCAAAACGCCCATTTTTGACCCCATGGTCACCTTTTTCACAACCTTGCAAGAGCATTCTACATCGATCATTCCTTAGACCTACCAAGTTTCGTCGAAATCCGGCTGGCGGTTCATGAAAATATTGTTTAAGAATTTGTGCTATGTTTAGACGGCGGCCATCTTGGATTAGCGACGACCTCCGTTTTAACAAATCTGAAAAAATTCTCCAGAGTGATCGCCTTGTTGATACCTTCGATTTGATATATAACATGACCATATTCGGTCAAAAATAAAATTTGACCCCACGGGCCACGCCCATTGTTGACCCCGGGTCACCATTTAACAGATTTGAAAGAGCATTGTACATATAGATCATTCCTACCAAGTTTTGTTGAAATCCGGTAAGCTGTTCTTGAGAAGAAGATTTTTGAAGAAATTGTGCTATTTTTAGATGGCGGCCATCTTTGATAACTCAATGACGTCATTTTAACAATTTTGTAATCCCCCTACGTAAGGACCATGACCATGACGTTTGGTGACTATATGCCCAATGGTTACCGAGGAGCAGACGTTTGAAAATGTTCACGGACGGACGGACAGACGGACGGACACATTGCGGTAGCAATAGCTCACATGAGCTACATACAAAAAGGCCAGTCTCTCCTACTTTCACTATTCGTATGGATGTTGTGGGACCTACTTGTACATGACCTGCAGCCGGTCTCTACTGGTTCTGCATGAATTAAACAATAGGTTCACTTATTCCTAAGAAAGACAAATCCAACCTCGTCATGTCCTCCAATATTGTTTACATTTTGTATTGGCCACGGAAAATCTGTTTACATCACATGACCAACACCCCCACATGTACCTCAATTGAAACTGGGTAGTAATGGATCAAGATTTGCAAGCAAACTGTGTCAGTGACCTCAAAACACCCGCACTATTTTGTTCATACAGGTCTACTATTACCCCCTTGACGATTTCGCACCATTTATTATTCTCTAATCTATATTTAATTTAACTAAATTGTATACGTATGTATGGTGTTTGACTTACTAATGTGTTTTATACATACACGTATCCTCATAATTAAATTACATATGTACGTAATTGAAAACAATCACATTTCTATAGTAAGCTACACATATGGTAACTTACACAGATTGACTGTCAAACTGGCCCGTTACCGATGCAAACCAATAACCGTCAGGGATCAGACTAAGGTGGCACATCACCATTGATTTTATGGTGTTTGACTTACTAATGTGTTTTATACATACATGTTTCCTCATAATTAAATTACATATGTACGTAATTGAAAACAATCACATTTTTATAGTAAGTTACACATATGGTAACTTACACAGGTTGACTGTCAAACTGGCTCGTTACCGATGCAAACAAATAACCGTCTGGGATCAGACTAAGGTGGGCCATCACCATTGATTTTCCCTAAGACACTAACCCGTTACCACACATTTTGCTATTCTCTGCTAATTTCATTTTTCTTATGGATGTTGTGGGACCTAGTTTCCAATAACCTGCACTTATTCTGCTCTGGATCTTAACTAATTAAAATATAGATTTAATTATTGTTGAAGCTGGGGTCCCATCTAGTAGGTACAAATATTTCTTTATGGAAATTAAATAAGTGTATAATTGCAACTAGTCCACCACTTTTAAAAATTACGAGTGCCAGCTACATAGATATAATTATTTAGTAATCTTTAATGTACTCATAGAGACTCGCGGTGGTATCAAGCTAGTTACATATGCAAATGATGCAGTACTTTTAAATTATTGATATCAACTAAATGCTGAATACATATTTTTATCGACATATCATAAAGTATGATATTGCACATCAAAAAATAAATAAATGGAATAAATAGTTGCTTCCGTTATCATTATAAGGAAACACGGTCATCACCTCTGATATCAAACTGGCATTTCGCGTTTGATATAAAAAGTATAATAATTGTCAATTAGTACGTCTGGTAATGGTAAATCAATGTTCATTTTGCCAGAAAAATGTCAGATTGAAAGAATACAGAAAAACATGTCTGTAGAACAATAGGGGAGGGTGAACAATAGAGGGTTCTACAAATTATACAGTCATCCCTTATTGTTACCCTCCCCTATTGTTACCCGTCTTAAAACTCATATTTTTATAAACGACCAGAATGGTGATATCGGCATACAATGGTGATATCGGCATGTGCATGCACCCTATATCGAACTGCAAGCCTCTGATACAATATTTCGTCATCTGTTTTGGTCGGCAACTTTTGTTGTCGGACACACACACGAACTGAATGGACGAACTTACCGAGGGGTAACAATAGGGGAGGGTGAACAATAGGGGGTTCTACACATGTCTCCCTATATAATAACCTGGCATGTAGCACTCTAGGTTTAAGGTTAGAGAAATTGACACCAGTTTCAGCATATTTGAAGTATTTGAAAGAAAACACTGAGTCTGTTGGTCACGAGATGTAAATAGAGTTTTCGTGACCAAATAATGTAAACAATATTGGGGGACATGCATGGGCGGATGCAGGGGGGGGGACCCGCCCCCCCCCCCACCCCTAAAATTTACCGAGTAATTATTTTTTACAAGTTACAAGGCACGTGTCTATGTTCGCGTTGTGAATTTATTGTTTATTGGGGGGTGCAGCCAACAAATAAACGCGGGGCAGCAGCAGCAGCCGCATCATTTGACAGCAGCACAACAACAACAACCTGCATTACAACCCTACGCTCGTTCGATAGTATTGTCAAGTATTGCAAAATAGTTACGCCCCCCTCCCCCTAACCCGAAATCCTGGATCCGTGCCTGACATGACGAGGTTGGTCCCACAACATCCATAAGAATAGTGAAAGTAGGAAAGACTGGCTGGGATTCGGTTAAATTATAAAGTAAAACTATTTGGTGTCTTTTAACCTAAACATGGCGCAACAGAAAAGGCGGCATCATTCTACATCAACACCGTTAGGGACATGGAACCAATTTAGAGAGCAACGCATTGTAGGACAGGTACCAGCATATTAAATACTTTTAGGGAGAACTATTTTAAGTGTTAGCAGCGCACCTGGCGTCATAATGGTTGTTCCCAAATTACTGTTGCATTTATTGTTGTCAAGGGGCGTGGCTTAGCGAGCATAGCAAAACAGCGATGCAATAATCAATAATGGAACTCTGAATGTCACTACCAGTGAAGCATCAAGCTACTTAGAATGTAATCAACACACAACGCATTGAAACAGTACGAATGAATAAAGCATCACGCCACATACATAGACATAGACATAGATGGATATTACTTAAAATGTCATCAGCCAGCAAGCTTCAAGCCACATATAATTGTAATAAGACGGATAGAACTTAAAATGTCATCAGCCAGCAAGCATCAAGCCACATATAATTGTAATAAGACGGATAGAACTTAAAATGTCATCAGCCAGCAAGCATCAAGCCAAATATAATTGTAATAAGACGGATAGAACTTAAAATGTCATCAGCCAGCAAGCATCAAGCCACATATAATTGTAATAAGACGGATAGAACTTAAAATGTCATCAGCCAGCAAGCATCAAGCCACATATAATTGTAATAAGACGGATAGAACTTAAAATGTCATCAGCCAGCAAGCATCAAGCAAATATAATTATGGCGGATATGACCTTCCATACATGGCGTCTTATCACATTTGAAACTGGGCCGAAGATAGAACACGCGGTGATATGTCAGCTGTTTAAAGGTACTGTGTCTCAGATGATGTCTCAGATAAACAATATGTATAATTTATTGTTCACATATTGTATTTTTAAGGAATTAAATGCGAGGGAGCGCTAACGACCGCAGCATTTAGTTCCTGGAAAATCCAATATCTGAACAATAACTGACTTATAGTTCAGCCAAGTATACAATGCAATAGCCCATCAGAGTATATAATGTTGGCCAGCGATTGGCTTAGAAAGTAGGGTGAACTATAAGTTGTTTAAAGGCACCGAGTCCTAAATGATGTCTCTGATAAACGGAATTATCTAAATATGTGTTGTTTCGCTACATGCACAGTAAATGGCCAATATCAACAAATCGCCAAATTGAATTTTAATTATTTGAAATTCCCCAAAACATGTTTTATATTCAAGTACCTGTACATCACCGCGTGTGCTAATATTGCCACTATTTTTCAATATATTTATTTCAAAATACTTCAATATTGTGCTTGAAATAAATCAATAAGTATGATTGACTGAGCCTGAACTGTGCTACTCCACTGGCTCAGACAATTAAACAGCTCGATTGCGAGTTGGAATCACAAATAGATGTTAAGGTCTTGGCAAGATTAAAGCAGACGATCAGAAACTGTGAAAAACATTTAAGAGTTTTGTCAGGTATTTGCGACATACTCCAACCCGCAAGGAAAACATAATAACTTAAATGTATTATCCCGTCAACACAGCGAGTATGTGCCGTGAAACACGGTGCCGTGAAACATTTTTGATATCCAGTCAATACTCTTTTTGCATTTTACAGCCGTTTGTAGGTGTTGACGGGATAAATAGAATAGTAGGTTAGTGCCGCTAATGGGAAAAATATCTGGCGCGGCACGGAAACGGCATGGGCTCGGCAGAGCCTCGCCCATTCCGTTTTCTGAGCCTTGCCATATATTTTCTATCTATTTTCCTTATTTCTGAACCAAAGTATATGTTGTGACCACTCATTTGAACCGTCTCGGCGAGACGGTTCAAATGGTGGTCACTACATATACTTCTGATGAGAAATAAAGAAATTCATGAGCGTTGCCGGATATTTTTACCCATTCACGGCACTAACCGACTATTCTCTATTTGGTTTGTCGTTATTGTGAATGGATCATTAGAGACAGACGTTTAAGCCATGTAAAGACAATTAATCCGTAGCCATCAATTGCAGACAAACAAGCGCTTACAACAAGTTATTGTACAGTACATGTATGGTCATTCAATGTTGTCCCATCGAACCAATATTCTCTTAACACTGGGGAACTGCACATTCTGCGTGTGTGAAAAGGACATTATCATGATTATAGGGACGAGAAAATATAATTGATATATCAATGGCGGATCCAGGATTTCGCCGAAGGGAGGTGTGGGAGGGACTAATTTTCAGTGCATAATGCTCATGTGATAAGGCGCAGTGTGGTACTATCTTCTGAATGGGCTCTTTATAATATCTGGACCTTGATATGATAAAATCACCTGTATTTGATAGTGCTTGCTCTTCTTTTTACACAAATTACAGACAGCTTAAATAAATATCTAGAATTCTGAAAGGGGGAGGGGCCTGGATGCCCCCCCCCCCACTAAATCAGCCCCTCTATATAACCAATATTCTCTTGACATTGCAATTGCTGATGGACATTGCAGTGACGGGAAAATAACACATTTTGTGTCGATATATATATGGCGCAAAACATTTTGTTCAGGTTTTCCCCGTTTTCATCGTTACTGTAGTGGTACATGTAGAAAAAAAAATAAATACTTGCCATGGTAAATGACTAGTTTAATCGTTGCAAGTTTGAAAAACATTATTCTGCTGTTTACTTTTTTAAATTACATTTTATCACAATAAAAAAACATGGTTTGACAGCACTGTAGAATAATTTCCATTGGAAATGATTATAAAGTGCTGCCGAACCATGTTTTATTGAGACAAAAGACAAACTAAGAAACAACAGCAGACGACGATATTCGTTTCCCGCATTCTAAGGAATAATTCTTCAAGTGTGACAATGCTCTCTTAAAGGTACATGCCCACTCAGTAGGCACAAACTATTCTTTATAGGAACTAAATAAGTGTATAATTGTGTCACTATTCCACCATTTCTAAAAGTTACGAGTGCCCGCTATACAGATATAATCATTTAGAAATAATTATTTTGTTTGTTAGTGACGCGCGGTGGTATCGGTCTATTTTCATATGGCATATGAGGCATGATATTTTTCTAATTATTTATGCTAATTAAATGTGTCACCTGGCCAAGTAATATTTTTGACAGATTATAAAGTATGATCACTGCACAACAAAACATAAATACAGATAATGAATAGTAACGCCCGTTAACATTTGAAGGAAACACGGTTATCGCCCCTGATATCAGTGTGGAAATTTACGTTTGATATAAAATGTATAATAATGCCAATCAATACCTGGGGTAATGCTGAAAATCTGAAAATGTGTCAGAAAATGTCTCTGATATAAAGAACATTTTGTGCATACAGCGTGGGCATGTACCTTTAACGCTTCACACACTCCGTGTAACACCACAAGCACGGATTCATCGTAATCAGTTTTATCCCGTTAACACAGTGTGTATGTGCCGTGAAACACGGTGCCGTGAAACATTTTTGATATCCTGTCAATACGACCTAATCACCGCGTATGAATATATGCGGTGACTGGTGTTACATTTTTGCATTTTAAAGCCATTTGTACAATGTAGGTAATAACTGGATAAATAGAATAGTAGGTTAGTGCCGTGAATGGGAAAAATATATGGCGCGGCTCGGAAACGGGATGTGCTCGGCATAGCCTCGCCCATCCAGTTTCCTGAGCCTTGCCAGATATTTTCTATCTATTTTCCTTATTTCTGAACCAAAGTATATGTTGTGACCACTCATTTGAACCGTCTCGGCGAGACGGTTCAAATAGTGGACACTACATATACTTCTGATGAGAAATAAAGAAATTCATGAGCGTGGCCGGATATTTTTACCCATTCACGGCACTAACCTACTATTCTCTATACATGTATCTCCCTATGCAAATATATTTATAGAGATCCGGTCCTATGCTGTATTTCAGCGTTTATTTCTTCATGAATAGCACATAAAAAAATGAGTTTTGTGCTAACAGAGTAGACCCAGATCAGAGTCTTCACTGATTGCAATAGCACGTGTGAAAATAGGAATCCGGCAAATGGTGTAGTCCCAGAGCAGATTGCAAAATGTAATAATGCTAATCAATACGGTGGGTAATGGTGAATTAATGTTTATTTTGCCAGGTAATGTCTCAGGTAATGTCTCTGATATAAAGGACAGTTTGTGCCTACTGAGTTGGCATGTACCTTGAACTCTTCACACACTCTGTGTAACAACGCAAACAATGAGGGGTCGTACTCAGATATCTCCCTTTGCAAATTTATTTATAGAAATCCGGTCCTATGCTGTATTTCAGCGTTTATTTCTTCCTGCATAGCACAAACACGGAGTTTTGCGAACAGAGTGGACACAGATCAGACTGCACATATGTGCAGTCTGATCTGAGTCTACACTGATTGCAATTATAGCATTTATAACTGTGAAAATAGGAATCTGGTAAATAGTGTAGCCCCGGAGCAGATTGCGCAGATATGTTGAATTATCTGGATCAACACCAGTCGAACTCACTATAATTGCTACATGTACTTTTCATAAAAAATCATGCTACATTCGCCGTTTTAACAAGCAATAAGATCCTAAACTACACACTTTAGACCGGTTTTCTATAAATAAATCCAACGAGAGATAACGAGCTATGATCCCTCATTTGAGTATCTGAATCAGTCTAGGCTGTGTCACAGCTCAGGCTCAGTCACTCAAGCTGCTTGATTATCGCAGGCGCGTATACATTTAATGAATGATGATCGTTTATGCCAGTAAGGTGATTAATGGTGTTGTAACGATGGTACTACATGTATGAATACATATGGAAACACGTTTTTGTGAATTTTATAATTTATTATTCATGAAATGACCCGTCACTGTGACACGTGTAAGCACATTCTGGGGTTCGTTTCACAAAACTTCGTACGACTAAAATGTTCGTAAGTGCAAATTGTGCATGGTCTGGAAATATCAATTGATGAATTTACATTTATTAAACATAGGCTGCAGCCTATGCTCAATAAATGTAAATCCAACAATTGTTTACAAGAAAACATAGTAAATTTAAAGCGAAATTTACAGACTATCATGAGTTTGCACGAACATTTTAGTCGTACGAAGCTTAATGAAGCGGGCCCTAGTAAACCATATATAATACAGGTGCATCGTTGTTGCTAATCCCTTCGCTGGCAGCCTTGATAATAACAAAAACGTATTTGCCTTACAAACAAGGTGAACACAAGTCCTCAGTGTCATTGACCTTGGGCGGATGGGTCGTATGCAATAGAACGTACACGTACACGTACACGTACACGTACACACACGTGTCACATGTCACGTACACATACACGCACACGCGCACGCGCACGCGCACGCGCACACGCACACGCACACGCACACACACACGCTCACACGCACGCGCACACACATTGTGAACACATATTATCAAAATCGGTGAAGCGGCTCATAAATTATTGAAAAATGAAACGTTCTTACGTATGTACGTACGTATGCACGCATACACGAACGTGCATGGACTAATGCTATATGGCATGTTGCCTATAGGCGAGGCATAACAACGCTGCACTATGTTGATATAAAATGCCTCAGGCAATGATCACAAGATACATGTAGATCAGGAATTCCGACGCTCGCCTGGAAAGTGTTACCGTTCCCGAAATATGTATAGTTTGTGCCTACTGAGTGGGTATACAAATATGTATTACCATTATTTTTATATCAAGTTAATCAGACAAGATATAAAACAAACATAGAATACCAGGTTAATATATTTTGATATCAAATTTATCAGGCAAGTCTAGGAAAACGCGTAGGAATACAATGTTATTGTATTGTGATATTAACTTTACAAGTCTAGAAAACAGAGAATAATAGTAGTAGCCTATTTCACCAACATTGCAAAGTTTTCTTTTCTAGCAAAGTATACTTTGAGGGAGTAATAATATATTTTTTCCGAAATGAATTATTTCATATAGAACTAACGACTGAATATATTTGATGATTACAAATATGCAGAATTATTATACTAAATTTATTACATTATCACAGCCAAAATGGCTGTGATAATGTAAAAAAAATCAGTATAATACAAATTACTGAATTTATCCTTAAATTGAAAATATTTCCCTCAAAGTATACTTTGCTAGGTAAATATACTTTGCAATGTTGATGAAATAGGCTACAGACTTTGCCTCATGTATTTTGATATCAAGTTTATCAGACAGGGCTAGGAAATGTGTCTGAATTCAGATGATCGTTGAGGAATTCATACCCTTGGGGAGCCGATTCGTAGCCTGTTTCACCAACATTGCATGTCTCACCCAATTGAAATGCGTTAATCTTTCCCACTTGTCAACGTTTCTGAACATCGATTTGCAATGTCAACTCTCAAGCTGAGCTTCAGCAGTAATGCAATCAAGTTGCCTGATTTGAAGTATTTTGAAATAAAAAAATCGAACAGCAGTACTTTGCAATCTCAACTCTCAAACAAGCCCTTTTATTGGCTGAGTCTGAGCTGTAACTGTAACACAGCTCAGGCTAAGCCACTCAAGCTGATTGATTTCAAACACAACTTTCAAATATTTTGAAATAAATAAATTGACAAACATTGCAAGACTAGCGTAGGCGGTAGTGCAATGACGGTCGAATAGTGTTATAAGGTCCATTTCGTCAACAATTCCCAAGTTTCAAAACACCATATGCTTCCAGTTTGCTTTGCCAATTACATAAATCATATAACACTGTTTCTATCCATACAGAACGTATATGGCTCCATATAAGGAATTAGTAATTGAGTATTGTCACTCCATCATTTCTGAAGCATTTCGGTATTTAAAAATGTTAACTGTGTAAAATAGAATCACAATACTGTTTACACATCAGCAGACCGCACTTATTGAATAGTTTGCTTCTAAATGAAAACACATATTGGTATTTCATTAGAATTGTCTCCTTGGAGACAATTCTAATGAAATACCAAGATGTGTTTTCATGGAAAAATATAAAAAATATGCTATATTTGTGGTCTACGTATTGTTTTATGTAGCATGATAAAGAAACCACACATTTTTAATTGCTTTTTTATACGCACTACTTCTGATTTCAGTTGGGTTTTTGGCAATTTTAATTGGGTATTTACTCAAATACGCACCTTATCTGGAACTCTGGAACGTACATCATATTCCCACTCGCTGTCATGCTTTAAACTAATAATTACAAATCGATAGTTATTTAGCTAATACAAAATTACTCATCAACATCACATATGTTACCAAAGCTAGTTAACAACCGACAGCCATCAGTCACATGCAATCATTTCTTTAATACAAACAGTTTCGTGTGGTATAAACATTCTGGTGCGTACAGAGTTAATCTCTTCATGCAAGCAAAGTTGACGGTTAGCGCAATGACCTGTGCAATGGCGACTTCTGTAAAGGTTAGTTACATGTACAGCATGCAATGTAATGTCATGTATGTATTTATGATACATTTTGTATATTTATATGACTAAGTATTTCAGTCATCCTCACGAAAAAGCACTATCGGACCGCGAGATGTGTTTATTCATGTAAACAAACATATTGTTCACCTCCTTAGGGCGCATGCGTAAATCTGACGCCGATCAAATGGATCACATGATCGACATGTTAGTGACTATTTCTGATTTTCAGAATATTTTCTTGGCAAGGGTTACATAATATAACAAGTATAGTAGTCTGAGTCGGTGAACATGAGATTTACGGACCTTCGAAAAGTGATGTTCGCATGCGAACATCACTTTTCGAAGGTCCGTAAATCTCATGTACACCTTCTCAAAAGACAATATTTGTATAATATGTAACTAAAGTGACTCACGTGACTTATCTACATGTACGTATACTTCGCCGATACATACAGAATATAAGAAAACTGTCAGGCCTTTCCCTCAGCCCATTATAGCACTTAATTTAAAGAACAAGGTACCATAGCGCTATACATTTCACATAGAATATAAAAACGTTCCAATTTATATATATTTTTAATTTAGTTTCGGTTCCATTAGATCCTTGCAAGAGTGTATTATACGGTTTAACCATGTATTATATGAGATATATGAGTATAAGCCCAATTTATTAATTATGGTTCATCAAAATATGACGTTCACGGTGAAAACCCCCAGCTCCTTTAATTATTTCTGATGAAAGGCCTGCAACTGTCTGTTCCACGTTTGCTGCCGATGTCCTTTTTGCCATTAAGCACATTACGTCAGACTTAACCAAATTACGTTATCTAAAAAATAGTTAACTATAAGTATATTTTTTTTAATAAGAAAAATGTCACCCAACCCAACATTACTTTTTCATTTGTTAATAAGGCATACATGGCACCAGATGTTGCTGGCTGTCACTCAGACCACCCAGCATGTCAGACAAACTATTCACCACCCAGCATGACAGACAAATAAGTCAGGGGGCCGTTTCGCTAAACTTCTTACGACTAAAATGTTCGTAAGTCCAAACCTATGATTGTCTGTAAATATCACATTAGAAATGTTTTCTTGTAAACAATTATTGGATTTACATTTATTGAGCATAGGCAAGTGGGCATGAGGTACACACTCGACTGCGTTAATGTTCCCCAGATTATCGACGTTCCTGAACATCTAATTGGCACTGCAAAATCAAGCAATTTGATTATCTGAGCCTGAGCTGTAGCACAGCTCAGGCTCAGATAATCAAGCTGCTTGATTTCAAGCACAATATTCCGGTGTTTCGAAATAAATTGACAAGTATTGTTACTGTAAATGTATACGCCTGTTTCATCCTATTCAAACAGCTATTACGTGACATACAAGTACATGTACTTCATTTACGCGTAGGATATCATACATAATCAAGGTGAAAATATACATTAATTTCCCATTCATATCGCAATCTGTGTACAAGTCGTGTACTTTTAGAAACTCGTCTATTGACTGTCACATATTATGTGCTGTCTCGTTGGATTGTTGCAACGTTGTCGGCATAGAACAAAGAAAAATATATTTCAATAATATGTTGACATCTGTACATTGCTACACACGATTCTAATAAGTACTTTAACGTTCTCAGATATGCGCAACAAATGATGAAACAGATAGTCTGTTTGTTTGTTTGCTTGTTTTAGTGGTGTTTAACGGCTATGGTCATGTAATGCAAACGAGTTCAACCCCGTTTTAACCTTCTGCATTGGGGGTGGGGGGATCCCAAAATCAGAACTGAATATTTACATGGAGAAAAAATATATTCAGCCCTGACATTAGAACAACCAAACCTGGTGCCAGGTCCATAGCACACCAAAGTCACTTGGCCCCTTCGCCAAAAATAGGATTACGAATAATCGTAATATTCACACAAGGGGTATAACCAGATTCAACTGTCACATACAAAATGCCAAAGACGTATGTAAGGGCCAAACCAGGTCTCCAGTCGGGATTCCGGTAAGAGTTAAACCCGATCGTTAAATTACCCATCGCATACTCCCACCTGCCACTCACCGAATAGTAACACAATTATTAAAACATAATACAGTATAACCTCTCTAAACCGGAAACCCATACAATCTATGTCTGCTGAATTGTATGTGTGTATTGTCATCTCTCATCGTTGATAACGTCTGTTCATGATCGCAAACAACATATACCTGTTTTGCGGTGCCCATATGCCTGATTTACAGTGGAGACTCTCTAAACCGGACACCCTCGGGTGTCCGGTTTAGAGAAGTTCCGCTGTATGATTGTACACAACAGCCTGCGTTAATCTTTCCCAGATGTCAACGTTTCTGAACATCTGTTGGCAATTCCAACTCGAAATCAAGCAGGTTGATTAGTTGAGGTTGAGCTGTTAAAGGTAAATGCCCACTCAGTAGGTACAAGATGTTCTTTATAGGAATTAAATAAGTGTATGATTGTGTCACTATGCCACCGGTTCTAACAATTACGAGTGCCCGCTATACAGATATAATCATTTAGTTATATGTAGTTTACTGATAGTGACGCGCGGTGGTAATAGGCTATTTTCATATGCAAATGAGGAATTATATATCTTAATTATTTATACTAATTAAATGCGTCACTTGAAAAAAATAACAATATTGTCGACAGAGTATAAAGTATGATCATTGCACATCAAAAAATGCATACAGAGAATTACATGTAATAATAATGGCCGTTAACATTTTAATTAAATACGGCTATCGCCCCTGATATCAGGGAGTGGAAATTTACGTCTGATATAAAATATTTAAAAATGCCAATCAATACGTGGGGTAATGGTGAATGAATGTATGTTTTGCCAGAAAATGTCTTAGATGATGTCTCTGATATAAAGAACATGTTGTGCCTACTGAGTGGGCATGCACCTTTAAGTAGCTGGCTCGTATGTCTTGCTGAGTACACACCGTAAATAAAGTGAAAGTGAATGGGTTTTATCGTCCCATCTACAACTAAGATCATTCAGAGACGGGATCTCTGTCCCATGTCGCATCCGGAAAACTGGACCAGTGGGATGGAAATATCAAGGTGCATGATCATGTGGTTACAACAACAACAGCAATGGCTGAAAGTGTTGAAAGCGCGCCCACTCCAAAGTAAGTATTACTTGATATTTTCCTTAATAGGCAACAGATTTGTATGAAAAATGGCACAGCAAACGCGTCTTCATAAGCCGCATGTGGTGATCCCGGGAGTTCGGCAAATACTTATTTCGTTTTTGCGAAGAATCGATTTCCGTGTCACTAGACACGGAAATCGATTCTTCGCAAAAACGACATAAGTTTGGGCCAAAGTACCGAGACCACCAAATGCAGCTTAAGAAGACGCGTGTGATGCGCCATATATCATAAAATTCCGCTACATAATAAGGACAAAATGAAAGAATACGTTAATCGGAGGGCTTCTGGAAGTTTCAGTACTTGTTGTTGTTGTTGTAACCACGTGATCATACACCTTGAATACTATGCAGGTATTTTATGCGGTTCGAACATACAACCTCCATATTCGAAGTTCGGTGGTCTAATTAGCTATGCGGAGCTACATGCACATACCAATTATCATGTCACGATCTGTTATGGTTTACACTTTTGACGAGTTTCAACGTGAATGATGGACGGAACGGGACGGAGGGCGGGATTTAAAGGTACATGCCAACTCTGTGGGCACACAATGTTCTTTATAGGAATTAATTAAGTGTATAAGTGTGTCACTATTCTACCAGTTATAAAAAATACGAGTGCCCGCTATACATATATAATCATTTAGTACATGTAATAGTTATTTTACTGATAGTGACGCGCTGTGGCATCAGGCTATTTTCATATGCAAATGAGGAATGCTATTCTTTAATTATTTATACTAATAAAATGTGTCACCTGAAAAAATAATATGTTCCACAGATTATAAAGTATGATCATTGCAAATCCAAAAATAAATACAGAGAATAAATAATAATTTCCGTTAACATTTTAAGGAAACACAGTTATCGCCCCTGATATCAGTGGGGAATTGTACGTCTGATATAAAATGCATACTAATGCCAATCAATACGTAGGGTAATGGTTTATGAATGTCTCTGATATAAAGAACAGTTTGTGCCTACTGAGTGGACACGTACCTTTAAGGGCGGTACGGAATGAATACATGGAAAAGAGTAACACTAAGAGTCCCCTGCACTACCGTGATAGGGCATGAAAATGGGGTTTATTAAAATGTAGCAGCAAGAATCCGTTGCACAGCAACTAGCAACATAATTTCACGAATAGTGAAATTGAGTTTCTAGTTGTTGTGCAACCGATTCTTGCTAATTTAATTTTCTTTAAAATAATGTAATCTTAGTGTTTAGAATGGAAAATGAATTTCTGCAGGCGGAACTTCACAATTAAAACGTGCCATATTGAATAAATAGAGGATCTCAAACGAGTTTCCATTTGCTATGAGATTTATGAAACGAGTCAAGCACAATGTATGCACCGAGCCTCTGGCGAGGTGCATACAATTGCTGACGAGTTTCATAAAATATTTTATCAAATGGAAACGAGTGTGACATTCTGTTTATCACACGAATTCACACTCCAAATAGTAGATTATGGACATTACAAATATTCATTCAATCATGCAGTTTAAGTTTCTTGTGGAATCCTCACCGTCCGTATTTGTGGCTGTGACTGGGAAAATGGGTTTCGTGACCGATGTAGCTCCTGCAAAAATATCACACTCGTGTAGCCTGATAACGATATGTATTGTTTGATAATTCCAGGACAAAATATTTACACAATTCCCTAACATTTGATTGGCCCGTAGCAAGTCTCTGTCCAAAATTAATATCCCACTAAACTCCCACGCCGAACTACTTTCCGTAACCGTGAGGCGCAGTTAAAATAATTCTTAAGAAAACGGAAAATAAACACATTTTCTTGATGAATTTATTTAAAATGCTGAAATTATAAGGAATGAATGGTCTTTTTGTGGAATTTATCGGGGTATAAACTTGGAAAAGTCGCGGGAATACTGGACGAAGGCCTTCCGGCCTTCGTCCAGTATTCCCGCGACTTTTCCAAGTTCATACCCCGATAAATTCCACAAAAAGGTCATTCATTCCTATATTGTTCATGAACGGAATGGAAAACAGTGCAGATCGCGATCAGACGGTGAGGATGAGGATACACGTGCTGATCTGGATATGCTGGTCGCATAGCCAGGGGCGGATCTAGAGGGGGAGGGGGGGGGGTCCGTGGTTGCACCCCCCCCCCCCGTTCAGCCACATAGTTTACATAGATCACAGTTTACCACCAGTTGGAGTCTGAATTTAAATGCCGTAAAACACAGGAAAGTGCACTTCGAAGAGCTCTAAAATAGGAGAACCCCCTAGTTAGTTTAAACAATATTTATTTCAAGTTGTGGCAAGTGATATATACATACATACAATTGAGAACAGGATTAGAAAACAAGCTTTTACACTTATGTGAATTCTTCTCCTGCAGAAGGTCAGTTTTACAATATGGCTAAGGAACAAGTTGGTGAAATAAGGTAACATTGTATGAACAAACCAAAAAAAAAATGTGTATATCAAAATGAATGCGTCGCACCATGATGGAAGCGTATGTGGTGTTTGAACGCCTCACTTACGCTGGACAGTACCGATCAGAAGGGACTTAGCTAAAACGCAGACCGCTTTATCATGGTGCGCAACATTGGTATTTATAATAGAAATTGAAGACATAGGCAAGCTCAACCCCCTAGTTGCGAACGGTCATGCGCGGCACGTAAGCTGCTGCATGCCCGAGATTTGATCAGTGTAACCATGTTCCGTTATTTGTGCTATGTACAAGAAAACTACCTAATACAGTTATAACGTTTTACTGATTACAAGGCAAAATTGGATAATTACAAGTCGAAAAAGGGGAGATAATCCATGACTACACAAAATACGGAAGACACACACAACTTTCAAGTCCCAACCTTTTGCGGTTACAACGGTTTTTCTTCTTACAAGAAACGAGATTGGCCGACGTAAGGACGTACACACGGACGAAAACAATATACCCATTTCAAAAAGTGGGTATAATAATAATATTATTAAAATCTTTATTGTCCGTGTCCGACACATTTCGTTTACTAAGCTTACATGCGACCCTCTAAAGGTGGCCTTACACGAACACATGGGGCCTGGCACGAAATCAATTTAATAATATTGCATGAGAATATACAGATTTATCCCGTCAACACAGTGCGTATGTGCCGTGAAACACGGTGCCGTGAAACATGTTTGATATCCTGTCAATACGACCTAATCACTGCGTATGAATATGTGCGGTGGCTGGGATTATTTATTTTGCATTTTAAAGCCATTAGTAGGTGTTGACGGGATAAATAGAATAGTAGGTTAGTGCCGTGAATGGGAAAAATATCTGGCGCGGCTCGGAAACGAGATGTGCTCGGCAGAGCCTCGCCCATCCCGTTTCCTAAGCCTTGCCAGATATGTTTTCCCATTCACGGCACTAACCTACTATTCTCTATACCTGTACACTTGTATCCACTACAATGAGCTATAAAGTGCACTGCAGCTCACGACCCACTACAATCACAGACTCGGACATATAGTCTGTTTCACGAAAGCTGCCCAAATTTTACGGCTATATAGACAATTCAAAAACATTATTTGTTTTGATAATATTAAATTAAAGGAAAATTTAAGAATGAGCCTTCTTTTTATTT
>CM055275.1:53810033-53837233 GCA_029237695.1 Conchocele bisecta | reverse complement strand
TGAGCCTTCTTTTTATTTCGTGATATTTGGTCAAATAATGGTTTTATTACGAAAAATTTATTTCTCTATGGGAATTTAACATGGGGGAAAAAGAGGTAAGGCAGTGTGGGAGGAGTAAAAAAACGAAAACATTTGGAAATTGACTCCGAAACCTGAATAGATAGCTTGGAAATGATCGAACTAAGAAAACAAAAGTTAAATTTTAAAAATCGGTCCAGTATTTCTGAAATTCTAAAAAAATTCCCCATGTTAAATCCCCATAGACCCGTGAAGATGTCTATGGGGATTTAACATGGGGAAATTGTTTTTGCGCAATAAAATCAATATTTGACAAAATTTCACGAAATAAAAAGAAGGCTCATTCTTAAATTTTCCTTTAATTTAATATTATCGAAAAAAATATTGTTTTTGAATTGTTTATATGACCGTAAGATTTGGGCAGCTTTCGTGAAACAGACTATAGGACCCAATACTTGGCTCATTTGGAAAATTGCATACCCACCCATTTCCATACTCTATACCTTACAGACTAATTTGGGTCCGAGGTCCGAGTCTTCCACCTGTCACTACAATGATCTATAAAGCGCCATGTAGAGCACGACCTCGTTGACGAATGTAAGCGTCAAAGTTCACGAACGTGCACGATATAGCAGCGCAAAGTATCGTTTAAGTCTCGAGCACGTTAAGTGCACTAAGTGTTACCTTTAGCTCAAGCTAAATGTGTTATTTGCACTGAAAATATGAACAACGACATCTTGAATGTCATCGCGATAACCTGAGAAACTGTACATTCAAAAACAGTTTTGTTCGCCTTTTTTGTTCAAAGGCAACATCGAGAAAAGTCGAAAATTGTTTATGGCGAAATTGAGACATGTGTCTTTTATTTCTCAGAAACGTCTGAAATAAGTTTTCTAAGTTCGGCTGGATCGGGTTGCCTGCACAACAATGCTTTTTGTCAAGCCTTGTGCAACGTTTTGCGCGAAAGTGATCCCCTCAGTTTTCGAAACGTATTACATTCGCTCTAAATTGTGCTACATTGGTAAATTAGCGAAGTAAATCCAGTTTTCTCCAAACGTGCCATCTATAAGTGGCGATTAGCTGCACGTATACCATATATCAGCCCGGTTCTGGTAATACCACCATTATCATTTACAAGTACCCGTTTTCCACCGATATTGTTTTCGAAATAATGCAATATATGCCGTATTTAACTGTGGAATTTGATTACAAATTTAGAGCTCATGCGGAATTCAATTCCGCATGAGCTCTGAATTTTTAATCAAATTTCGACGTCATTTATTGGAAATACGACTTATTTTCGAAACCAATACCGGCGAAATACGGTGATGTGGTAAGGACGGTAATTACATAGCATGGCTCAAGTATATACTTCTGTTCCGTGACAGGTGCAGTATAATTACTGTTGGTCCATCCCCTCAATTATATAGTCGGGGCGCATCCTACAGAATTGTACCTTAAAGGTACATGCCCACTCAGTAGGCACAAACTGATCTGTATATCAGTGACATCATCTGAAACATTTTCTGCCAAAATAAACATTAATTCACCATTAGCCTACGTATTGATTGGCATTATTATACAGTTAACATGTATATCAGACGTAAATGTCCACACTGATATCAGGGGCGATAACCGTGTTTCCCCAAAAATGATAACGGACATTACTATTTATTCTCTGTATTTATTTGTTGATGTGCAATGATCATACTTTATAATCTGTCAAATGTATTATTTTTTGCAAGTGACGCTTTTAATTAGTATAGATAATTAAAGAATATCATGCCTCATTTGCATATGAAAATAGCTGATACATGTACCACCACGCGTCACTACATGTATCAGTAAAATAAATATTTCTAAATGATTATATCTGCATAGCGGGCACTCGTAATTTTTAGAACTGGTGGAATAGTGACACTTATTTAATTCCTATAAACAACAAGTTGTGCCTACTCAGTGGGCATGTACCTTTAAATGGAGAAATATGTGGTCAAATCATAATATTTAGATCCACTATAAAACAGACTCAATGTGAGTATGTTAACCATGTTTAAAGGGGCATATCAGGATTAACGTGTTTTCCTCATGGCCCTTTGTAAAGTGGTTTAATTGAAGATATATGACGATACTAGGACTGCTCTATGTTCACCAATAAAGGTACACACATAGCGGATTTCCTATCGTGTTCAACAAGATAGAACATCTGATAGTTATTTCAAACCACTTTACAAAGGGCCATGATATAAACACATTTTTTATTTTACATATTATTTTTTTTTCTTGAAATAAATCCTGAAAATAAAATTCAGCGGTCCTATAGTATCGTCATATATCTTCTATTAAGCCACTTTACACATGGCCATGACGAAATCACATTTTCATGTTTTATAGCATTTTTCAAAAAATCCTTAAATGCCCCTTTAAACGAATTAATTCACACACCGTCCATCCGCCAACGCTGAAACTAAATCATACACAGTAGAACCCCTCTAAACTGTACACACAGGCAGTCTGTGTATGGAGTTCATTGTATGGAGTTCATTGGTGTATATTTATGATGTTAATGTTCAAGTTGGCAAAGCACAGCCGCATACCTTGCATAGTTGCGAAGGGTACTCTTGCAATCTACTCCCGTACCGTCCGTAGCTACGGACAGAACGGGAGTAATTGCAAGAGTTACCGTTCGCAAGTAACGTTTACATTGTCATGTGTTCTAATTTACAGTGGACCATCTCTAAACCGGACACCCTGTGACCTCTCATGGTGTCCGGTTTAGAGAGGTTCCACTTTACCGTTTATTTACCAGATGAGCTGATTATCGTGAATTAATGCCACGCGCTCCTTATACCGCGGTCATGAATACATCATTTCAGCGGATAAGGCGCCCGTGCGATGTGTGTTTTTGAAGATGTCCTACGGGATTCAACGACATTCTATGGACATCTGTGACCTTTCCGCCATGTTCGGTTATTGTAGGGGTCATTTTTCATGATACGAATATCCGGGTTACCAACGAATTTAAAACTTAAGATTCATTGGTCGAACGACGTCAAATGACGTTATCGAATGACGACATTCCGCATGCAGTCAAATATATCTGATTCATAGAAACAGCTGCGTAATTTGGATTTCAAAAAGTTTACATGACGTCACATTTGAGTTCACATAGCGCAACGTCAACACGCGGGAAAACACGTCATTGTGTAACTATTCATGCGCACATCACAATTCATTGTTTATGATCTAAAAAATAGACTAAATGTGCATATATATCCGCCATGGAAGTATAATAAATAGGATATTCCATCGTACAGGTCTGAATAGCGGAAATAATACACTCGTGTCCGTTTGCGTCAGTGCAAAGCAACTCGTTCGCTACGCTCACTCGTTGCTTACGCGGAAGCCGACGCACACTCGTGTATTATTTCCCGCTATTAAAAATATACGATGTAATATCCGCTATATAATTCCCTCAATAGACCCACACAATGAGACATTACACATACTATAATGGTATTAGATATGGCGAAACCCAGTTTTATTAGATCTTGGCACAGTAATGACTACCAATGCAATAAATCACCGTAAAAGATAAATATGCAACATATGTTGGATATATACCTACATGAATGATGCGGAAGTTGTAACAATAGCGCATTATAATACCAGTAAGGTTTTCCCTATATACAAACTTCGTTTAGTATGCTGCAATTGCAGACGTGTAGTTTATATTTTAAAGGATTTTAAAATTTCAGCACATCCACAAAACAGTTAAATATATTAACCTTAATTAAAACAAAATGGCTGCGACCCGACTGGTCACAAGGTGTATAGATCGTATTGATAGTCCCAGGGGTACTGATGGTCGCGGGTTAATTAGTGGGGTGTCCAGGTGTATTGGCAGTTCCTACTGTCTGTTCCACGTTTTGCTGCCGACGAACTTTTGGCTATTAAACACATTAAATCTATAAAATATTTAAAAGTAAGTACTTTTTCATCAATAACAAAAAAGTCACCCTCCCAAAAAAATTGGTTTCATGAAAATCCATCAAATATTGATTTTATTGCGAAAAAACGATTTAACATGGGGAGTCAATTTCCAAATTTCCGAAAACTGACGAGATACCTTGAGAATGATGTAATTAAGAAAACAAAAGTTAGATTTTGAAAATCGGTCCACAAATTGTTTAGCCCCCATGTTAAATTCCCATAGGAAAATCGTTTTTTTGCAATAAAATCAATATTTGATGGAATTTCATCAAATAATTATTTTTGGGGAGGGTGACTTTTTTGTTATTGATAAAAAAAGTACTTACTTTTAAAGATGTTTTAGATTTAATGTGTTTAATAGCCAAAAGTTTGTCGGCAGCAAAACGTGGAACAGACAGTAGGTGTACGGATGGTTCCAGGATGTATTGGTAGTCCCAGGGTGTATCGGTGGTCCCATGGTGTAATGATGGTACCATAATGTATGATGGTTCACAGAGTGGTCACAGATGGTGTAGTGTTGGCAGCAAGGGTGCATTGATGGTCCGAGAGTGTATTGATGGTCACGAGGTTATATCTACTGTCTGTTTCACGAAAGCTGCCCAAATGTTACAGCCATATAAACAATGCAAAAACTATATTTTTTTTGAAAATTTAAGAATGAGCCTTCTTTTTATTTCGTGAAATTTGGTCAAATATTGGTTTTATTACGAAAAATAGATTTCTCTATGGAAATTTTACATGGGGGAAAAAGTGGTAAGGAAGTGTGGGAGGAGTCAAAAAACGAAAAAAATTGGAAATTGACTCCGAAACCTGGCTAGATAGCTTGGATATGATCTAACTAAGAAAACAAGTTAAATTTTAAAAATCGGTCCAGTATTTCTAAAATTCAAAATATATTCACACGAGGTGCAGTGAGAATATAGTTTCAGACTGGCAATATGACACCATATTCAGTTTGTAGAATTAACGTATTTTTCAAACTGCATATTTTGTATCTTGCTCCAGTATGTCGTGTATTGGTACATGTTTAGCGTCATAGAAATATGGCGCCACACGGCGCGACGTCATGACGTTACACATAAATAGATGACGTCATCCCAACGTTCACACACTAAAATCGGAACGCTATGATAGAAATCGATTGGCTTACCACGTTGTAGGAAGTTTATTATAGGAATATATCGGGGTATAAACTTGGAAAAGTCGTCCAGTATTCCCGCGACTTTTCCAAGTTTATATCCCCGATAAATTCCACAAAAATGCCATTCAGTCCTCATAATTCCAGCATTTAAAATAAATTCATCAAGAAAATGTGTTTATTTTGACAGACGGAAATTGTGTAAATTAGGGAATTGTGTAAATATTGTTGTGCTGGAATTATATTGCAATGGCCGTGCCGATTGTATGGCCATCCTCTGATACATGTGAGATGGTCGCCACAGATCGGACAAGTAGATTTCTTGCGGGTACTCCGGTTTCCTTCCACATTAATGACCGCGCTTACGTATTCATCTGTGCTAACGAAAGCAATTGTATAGGCGCTCTCGCGCTTGTCTGTAATCGTTGTAAAATAAATAATGTTTAAACAGTTTTTGATACAGGTAGATTCCCGATTGAATATGACCTTGCCTTTGAACTGACGTCAAACACAAATCAATCAATGAATCACTTTCGTTTTCAGAGTGGTGTCTTTCTGCTGGCAGTGATACAACTGATATGTCTGACCCCGCGAACGGAAGGGTCAGTTATAAATAGATACAGACGGGCAACCGTTGATGGGGATGCTTGTAATGCTGGCGATCCTTCTACTGCCGTACGTATAATACAAAGGTGGAATACTCGAACCTCTGATATACCTCTGTAGCTACTGTCTGTATAAAATTTCAGCACATCCACAAAACAGTTAAATATATTAACCTTAATTAAAACTAAATGGCTGCGACCCGACTGGTCACAAGGTGTATAGATCGTATTTGATAGTCCCAGGGGTACTGATGGTCGCGGGTTAATTAGTGGGGTGTCCAGGTGTATTGGCAGTACCTACTGTCTGTTCCACGTTTTGTTGCCGACGAACTGTTGGCTATTAAACATATTAAATCTGAAAAATATTTAAAATCTAAGTACTTTTTTATCAATAACAAAAAAGTCACCCTCCCAAAATTATTTTTTTATTGTATTGCGAAAAAAAGATTTTCCTATATAGCGGGCTTTCTGGTTCAAAGGGTTAATGTCAATTGAAACAAATCCCATTACTTCACCCACGTGGTGTCGTACTGTTTGCTACACTATCTATAGATAAGTTCGTAAGTGCAAAATTTACTTTGTTGGAAAATCGTTACATGACTGCCGTTGTTTGACACCGCTCACAGCCGTGTTCAAACGTACAGCGCGTGCTGTTTGACCATGGCATGTGTCTCATGACGTTACTAGAACGCGCCGTTACCTCACCAGACCAGTTCACAACGGTCGCAATGAAATTTTGAAATTGATGTGGCTGCATCACGCGCCGTGTACTGCGGCCACGGAATATGTATTTGTAAATCAGCTGTTTGAATGAAGCAGATTATCAAAGTACAGAAAGTACTGTATATATGTTCAAATTGCACGATATTTCAGACGGAAATGTAACAATAACGTTCGACCATGCCCACCGTGGGTTTGATTTCAATGGGCATTTTTAAATCGCATGTCCGAGTCTTTCACTCTTTGTTCTACATGTTCTAAGGATGCTAAATATAACTTATATTGCCCGCGGTCCCGTCTACAGCGCAATACGCACATGTATGGGATTGTGCTTATGCAAAAAATAGCTTTGTTGTAGCGGTTTAGAAAACATACTGCGCAACCACCTGTGTTAATCTTGCCCATATTATCACTATATATGAGAGTATATGCCAATAGAGAGGTGATTTAAATTTACCCCGTCAACACAGTGCGTATGTGCCGTAAAACACGGTGCCGTGAAACATTTTTGATATCCAGTCAATACTATTTTTGCATTTTACAGCCGTTTGTATGTGTTGACGGGATAAATAGAATAGTAGGTTAGTGCTGTGAATGGGAAAACATATCTGGCAACTCGCAATCAAGCAGTTTGATTGTCTGAACCTGAGCTGTAGCACAACTCAGGCTCAGTCAACCAAGCTGCTTTATATAAAGCACAATATTCAAGTATTTTGAAACATACGTCATTTGACAGGACATGTACGGAGCCCCGCATGGGACATGGATTTTTTTTTATTAATTCGTTCCTATGATAATAACAATTTGTTCCCTCAATTTAACATTTCGTTCCCTCGAATTAACGCAACAATTTGTTACCTCGATTTAACAATTCGTTCCCTCGATTCGAAATTACAATTTCGTAGAAATTAGTGTTGCCAAATGGTACATATATGTGGCTGTGACTGAATGAAGCACCCTTCCAATAAGCAAAGTAAATCGTTATCAGGCCACCAGAGTGTGCTATTTGTGGCTGTGACTGGAGAAATGGGACTTATGGGATTTGTGACCAGTGTAGCTCCTGATCAAATAGCACATTCATGTAGCCTGATAGCAATCTATATAGCTTGTTCGATGCATGACGGGTGTGTTATTGATGGAATGGCGAACAGTGCAGATCCTGAGCAGACTGCACAGGCTGATCTGGATCTACATTGGTCACAAAACCCATCAGCCCCATTTCTTCAGTCACAGCCACAACTGAAGAAATACTTACGACATTGCCATAGACCGGGTTTAAGTCTCGTCTCTTTGCTGGCATGAGGGGCGTGGCAACAATTAAATTCTGCAATATAGGAATTAATGGCCTTTTTGTGGAATTTATCGGGGTATAGAGTTGGAAAAGTTGCGGGTATACTGGACGAAGGCCATATAATTATGAGACGATGAAGTTTATATCCCCGATAAATTCAACAAAAATGCCATTCAGTCCTCATAATTCCAGCATTTAAAATAAATTCATCAAGAAAATGTGTTTATTTTGACAGACGGCAGCCATTTGTTTACATTGACAGCAATGACAGCGCACCTGTAGAAAGTAGTTCGGCGTGGGAGTTTACTGGGATATAAACTTTGGACAGAGACTTGCTACGGGCCATTCAAATGTTAGGGAATTGTGTAAATATTTGTGTGCTGGAATTATGAGACGATGAACATTATTATATTTCAGTCATTCTCATTGGCCGAAACACGGCCACGTGATTATCTACACATTGAATGTAGACCTCTGAACGGTTTGTTTACATGAATAAGCACTGTGAGATGCGTTTATTCATGTAGACTTATTGTTCACCTCCTTAGAGCGCATGCGTAAATCTGACTCATGTAATTGTTATCGTGTTCAATATAATGACACAAGAGTTTCGGACAAATATTTAAACAAAACACTATTTAAAGTAATAAATAGAGGATTCATAGTTTTGCAACGAATATGACATACATGTATATGTTCATCGGGTGGTATGAAATGTCCATATTTCACGACGGCACTCGTGAAATATGGACATGTCACACCACGAGATGAACATATACGTCATATTCGTTTCAAAAATATGAATATTATATTTATTATATAACGCTCCATGGAAATTAGCAGTTTTTTAGACTGTATACGGTAATGAATGTGTATTTGCAGCCTATTTGCGCTGTTTTCTTTCTAAATACAGAATATGAATATAGATAGCGGAAGTAGACGTATTTTCACCGGAAGTTGTTTATTTCATGGATGAGAACATATGACTTTTAGTTACATCGTATACTTATGTATTTCATGGGTAGGTATATAATACAAATGAATACCTATAATAGCATGGAAAAGCACATGTAGTCAATTGATAAAAATGAAAAGTAAACAGGTTTAACGTCCCAGCAACAGCTAAGATCATTTAGGGATAGAATCTCGGTTTCAAGTCTCATCTAAAAGCAGGATTGAAATACTATGAAAGTATTTTTCATTACCTAAGGCAAGGTTTGAACCCACAACCTCCGGATCGGAAGACAGGTTTTCTAAACCTAGATCAATGGAGGATCGTAACTAGTTATTTACCTTTGCAAATCTGTTTATAGATATCCGGTCCTATGCTGTATTTCAGCGTTTATTTCTTGCTCAATAACACAAATGATGAGTTTTGCAAACAGAGTGGACCCAGATCAGACTGCACATCTTAGTATACACTGATTGCAATAACATAAATAAGTGTGAAAATAGGAATCTGGCAAATAATGCATCAGATCTGTATGATGATCTGGATCACCACTACTGTCTGTTTCACGAAACCTGCCCAAATTTTACGGCTATATAGACAATTCGAAAACAATATTTATTTCGATAATATTAAATTAAAGGAAAATTTAAGAATGAGCCTTCTTTTTATTTCGTGAAATTTGGTCAAAAATTGTTTTATTGCGAAAAAAAAAATGTCCCCATGTTAAATCCCAATACGGAGTGAAGATGTCTATGGGGATTTAACATGGGGAATTGTTTTTGAATTTCAGAAATACTGGACCGATTTTTAAAATTTAACTTGTTTTCTTAGTTAGATCATTTCCAAGCTATCTAGCTAGGTTTCGGAGTCAATTTCCATTTTGTTTCGTCTTTTGTCTCCTCCCACAACTCCTCTACCTTTTTCACGCATGTTAAATTTTCACGAAATAAAAAGAAGGTTCATTCTTAAATTTTCCTTTAATTTAATATTATCGAAATAAATATTGTTTTTGAATTGTTTATATGGTCGTAAAATTTGGGCAGCTTTCGTGAAACAGACTATAATCGAAATCACAATAATTGTTCCTTTTTATAAGAATTCCTCCTATATTCGTTCTTTTTACAAGCAATAAGGCACTAAACTACACGATTTGGACCGGATTTTTATAAATAAATTCAACGGGAGATAACTAGCTACGATACCCTCATTGGCTTGTTTGAAAAATACAAGTTTGGTCATCATTTTAGCAAGATCACTGGTCTAAGTTACACCACCTGATTCTTAACGTATAATTATGTGTCTGTGGCTGGAGAAATGGGGCTTATTGGGTTTGCGGCCAGTGTAGCTCCTGATCAAATATCACACTCCTGTAGCCTGATGATAATCTGTATTGCTTGTTGGAAGCATGCTGGGTGTTTCATTGATTGCATGGCGGTCAGTTTAGATCCTGGCTGATCTGGATATACACTGGTCGCAAAAACCCATAAACACCACTTTCCCAGTCACACCCACATGTATTAACAATGCCATGCTTGAATGGCGGACAGTGCAAATCATGATCATCGTATTCATCATACAATGCGTTGCTCTCTAAATTGGTTCCATGTCCCTAACGGTGTTGATGTAGATTGATGCCGCCTTTTCTGTTGCGCCATGTTTAGGTTAAAAGACACCAAATTGTTTTACTGTATAATTTAACCGAATCCCAGTCAGTCCTACTTTCACTATTCGTATGAATGTTGTGGGACCAACATCGTCATGTCCCCCAAATATTGTTTACATTATTTGGCCACGGAAACTATGTTTACATCACGGGACCAACAGGCTCACTCTTTTCTTTTAAATGCTTCAAATATGCTGAAGACTGGTTTTAAAAACACCCCTTTTCTAACCTTCAACCTAGAGTGTACATGCCAGGTTATAATATAGGGAGACATGTTTTTCTTAATTCTTTCAATCTGACATTTTTCTGGCAAAATGATTACCATATCCAGACGTACTAATTTACATTATTATACGTTTTATATCAACATGATCAAACGCGAAATTCCAGTTTGATATCAGGGGCGATAACCGGGGTTCTTTAAAATGATAATGGAAGCAACTATTTATTCCATTTATTTATTTTTTGATGTGCAATATCATACTTTATGATATGTCGATAAAATATATGTATTCAGCATTTAGTTGATATAAAATAATTTAAAAAATTTAAAAATACTGCATCATTTGCACTTGGAACTAGCTTGATACAACCGCGAGTCTCTATGAGTACATTAACGATTACTAAATAATTATATTTGTGTAGCTGGCACTCGTAATTTTTAAAAGTGATGGACTCGTTGCAATTATACACTTATTTAAGTTCGATAAAGAAAAGTTTGTACCTACTAGATGGGACCCCAGCTTCAACAATAATTAAATCTATATTTTAGTTAGTCAACATCCAGAGCAGAATGGGTGCAGGTTATTGGAAATTAGGTCCCACAAAATTCATAAGAAAAATGAAATTGCATTCGCAGATCTGAGAAAAAACATGCAGCAGTCAATGTACATGTAAGATTTTGAAGAAGATGTTTTTTTATTATGCTGGGGCCCGTTTCACTAAACTTCGTAAGACTAAAATGTTCGTAAGTACACAATTATGATAGTCTGCAAATTTCACATTAGCATTGTTTTCTTGTAAACAATTTTTGGATTTACATGCATTGAGCATAGGCTGCATATGCAGCCTATGCTCAATAAATGTAAATCCATCAATTGAAAATTCCAGACGGTCCTAAATTTGCACTTACGAACATTTTCGTCGTACGAAGTTTAGTGAAACGGGCCCCAGGTATATGTTTGAGCACGTGACCAAAGCAAGTGTTTTGTTGTTTGCTGCTGTAATTACCACAGGTTCTTGAAGAACGGTATATATTTCGGTGTTTTATGGACTATTTTGGCGTCTCTGGTGGTTTGGGTGCATTTTGACTAACATACATGTACAAGTTACTTCACGTCCCGCAAATTACACATACAAGTACGGACATTGTGACGCTATAAAGGGGCCAGAACGTTGAACGGTGAATGTACATTTGTATATGTATATGGCGATTTCTGTCATGTGTAATGTTTAAGAATTAGTAGTTGTACAAAAATATGTAAATTACCCCAAAATAACGAAATCCACCGAAATCTACCCAAATCCACCATAATTCCCATGTGAAATCAAGATAATGACCATCTGTTCAAACACCTGTGGTGAATGCCCCCAAACAGAAACAAATATAAGCCATCCCAACTATAAAGGTACATGCCCACCAAGTAGGCACAAATTGTTCTTTATATCAGAGATATCAGCTGAGACATTTTCTGCCCAAATAAACATTCATTCACCATTACCCCACGTATTGATTGGCATTATCATACATTTTATATCCGACGTAAATTTCCACACATATATTATCAGGGGCGATAACCGTGTTTCCTTAAAATGTTAACGGACATTACTATTTATTATCTGTATTTTTTTTTTGGGATGTGCGATGATCATACTTTACAATCTGTCGAAAATGTGATTTTTCTCCCGACGCATTTAATTAGTTTAAATAATTTAAAAATGTCATGCCTCATTTTCATATGAAAATAGCCGGATACCACCTTAAATATTACTAAATGATTATATCTGTGTAGCGGGCACTCGTATTTTTTAGAACTGGTGGAATATTTAAATGTCTCAGATGATGTCTCTGATACAAAGAACATTTTGTGCCTACTGAGTGGGCATGTACCTTTAATATGATGTTTATTAAATTGTTGACTGATTTCGTAAGAAACTCCGCTATGCTTTAACTATTTAATCTATTTACAGTGCGATGCCGGATTTGACTGCGTTTCCTCGCTGCTGTGTCAAAATTATTCTCCTCTCGGTGACCTGTGTACGCATGCGTGTTTCGACCTAACTGGTAAGTAACATAGGCGTACATGTACGGCCAGGGTGGGAGGGCTGAGTTGTGCCCCCTCCCCCAATAATTGCATGAAAGTGTGTGTATATGTATATGTATCGTCATTTATATTGTTCCTATATATTTATGAGACAGTGTCGAGCTAGAGTCCTTGGAGATAATTCTAATGAAATACCAAGATGTGTTTTCATGGAAAAATAAGAAAATATGCTATATTTGTGGTCTGTTTTTTGTTTTCTGCAGCATGATAAAGATACCACAATATTTTTCATTGCTTTTTGATACTAGCTACTTCTGATTTCAATTGTTTTTTTGGCAATTTTAATTGGGTATTTACGCAAACACGCAGCTTATCTGGAGCTCTGATTGTAATAGTGGAGCACCTCGACAGAGTACAATAATTCGCTCTGATATGTTATCTACGGCTACAATTTGACCCATTCAAAAAATGTGAGCAACCGAAGCGCATACCCATAACTGTTGCATGTAGGTCAACATTTAATAAACTATATTTTATACCATTAAACAAATAATCTTTGATATAGAACTAGTAAATTGCCAAAAATAATACAACAGGGAAATCATCTTCCCAGGAAGGCCATCTTTTCTATAGTTGTTGTTCAACATTCAACATAGCGAAAAGCTTTCAAATGTACAAGTAAATGTCAGATAAACACCTTGACATGGTAAAATAAGCAATTTCTGTATGTGTATGTTCTTTATTAATAATTTATTGATACAGCTTTGACAGTTTTATATTGCTAGTTGTACATATCAAACACGCCAGATAACTGATGGCAAAAATCACTCTTCCATGCGTTACATTAAAGAGATGGGGTTAAATTGCTACCCTCGCGAGAGGTATGGAGCGTTGTAGCAATTTTGTTTTTATTCGACAGACCTCACCCCCTGACAAAATCATGAAAATAAATAAAAATTAAGTTAGTGGACAACTGTTGTGTTGACTTGTTTTGTTAAGCCCTGGCACTTAACTTAACACATGCATATAATATATTGTGTCAAAGGCGTTTCGCACGCAATAATGGTGATTCTCGCATCGCTAATTTGGCTAATTTCATCGCTAATTTTTTTAGTTAAAGCTATTTGTTTTTTCTCTCTTTCTTGTCCTTAGCATTAGTTGAATACCGTATGAAATATTCTAACGAAACTTCACACATTCATGTCAAAGATGTGATAACTCTCTTTTGGAGTTATGTCCATTTGTTTCTTTTTCGTTGCCTCCATAGCTCAGACACTGAGTGGGGCAGAGAGCTTGCTGATAGTGTAAGAGGTCCTACGTTCAAATCCGGCCTGGGTTTATACCTTTGTTTCTTTATAAAAAAAAATACTTTATAGTATGCATATATTGTTTTGTTATATATTTTTCAGGATGACCAAGTGACCATATTTTTTTTTAGCTGACCTATTTTTTTTAATTTGCTCTCGCATCACTAATTTTGTTTCCGATCTGATCTGTTAGGTTATCCAAGATGGCCACCGTGGAAAAGTAGGTACAATTCTTAAAAAATCTTCTTACTAACCGATGAACTGATTTTGAAGAATTTTTTTAGGAATGATCAACCAATACTAATGTTTTTTGAGATTTGATAAAATGGTGGTGACAGGGTCAAACATGGGTGGGCCGTGGGTGTCAAATTGCGGTCAAATTTAGTTTTTTACCGAATGTGGTCATGTAACATATCAAATCGAAAGTATAAATCAGAGCCGATCATTTTGCTACCATTTCTTTGTCAAAATTGTGTCATTGCGTTATCCAATATGGCCGCCGAAAGGTCTAAACAAAAAGTATTTATATTATTATCAGCTTCAAAAATCTTCCTGTGAACAACTTGGCTGGTGCTGATGAAACTTCACAGTTGTGGTACTTTGGTGAAGCATTTTCAGATTTGATAAAATGGCATTGTTACGTAATCTTAAGATAGCCACCGTAGAAAAGTAGGTAAAAGTTTTAAAAAAACCTTCTCGCGGGCAGATGAACCGATTTTGACAATTTTTTTTCAGAAGTGATCAACCACTAATGCTCTTTCGGATTTGATAAAATGGAGGCATCGAGGTCAAAAATGGGCGGGGCCGGAGGGGGAGGGGTGTCAAATTGGAGTTAAATTATGTTTTTGAGCAAATGTAGTCATGTTATATATCAAATAGAAATAATCGATGAGCCGATCGCTCTGATACCATTTTAGTCAAACTTGGGTCATTACGTCATCCAAGATGGTCGCCGAAAGGTCAAAAGGTCGTCATTTTATTATCAGCTTCAAAAATCATCTGCTTGTGAACCACTTGGCCGATGCTGACAAATCTTCACAGTTGTGGTCCTTGGGTGAAGCATTTTCAGATTTGACAAAATGGTATTGTTACATAATCCATGATGGCCGCTGTAGAAAAGTAGTTCAAATTATTACAAAATCTTCTCACGAACCGATTATGACGAAATTTTGTCGGCACTAATGGTGTCCTTTAAGATTTGATATAATGGTGACACTGCAGAGCTCCAGATAAGTTGCGTATTGGAGTATTTTGATTATCAAAAGTAGGAGTACAAAATACTCATTGATTTTCAAATTGGGTAGTGAAAGTACTGTCATAAAGTTGAATTTTCACTTAGTTGAGCTGCAAAAAGCAAACAGTGTTTGCTTTTTGCAGCTCAAATAAGTGAATGTTTAAATTTGTTATATTTGTTTATCATTTGCTCCCTATTTAGAATATCAATAATTTATTTGTAAAAGTAAATACACAATGATTCTGAAATCAGGGGGTGTAGTACACTTTAGACACAAAGCTTATCTGGAGCTCTGTCACTGGGTTCCAAAATGAAGAGGGGGGGGGGGGGCCCGGGGTGTCAAATTGCGGTAAAATTTAGTTTTTGACCAAATGTGGTCATGTTATATGTCAAAAGTGGGTAATTAAGTCATCCAAGATGGCCGCCAAGAGGTCAGAAGGTCCATATATAGTATACTTCAGACTAAGTGTGGAGGACTCTACAGCTATGGAAACATGGTTATTGAACAAATCGAACCAGTCGCCAATAATTACAAATGAAATACAGTCGAGCACCAGTATCTCCAAGTCGAAGGGAGATTGTCCATATAGTCGAGATAGGACTAGGTTCGAGATAGCGATGAAGTGACATGTTCGGATATGTTCGCGAAAACAATCAAATCCCATTACATCACAAGTAAACAATAAAGGAATAAACACATATTGATTTTATAACTCTTATTTTAGTTACCAATTAATTGACAAACAACGTTATGAACATTACAAGCATTGTACATATACTCAGTATAAAATCGGTCATACTGTACATGCACAGAATTGTGCGCGTTTTAAACAAAACAAAATTAACACCGTCACTCGAAATCAGGTTGTAATCACCAATTAACTAATGAGAAAAGGTAGTAAGCTAATCAACATTACATCCTTGCTCTCAGTGAATTGCTTAAATGACCAGCGTGATGTGAAACACTCAAACAAATCCAGGTGGACAAATTAAGCAAACAACCTCATTGTTACCTGAGGTAGGTGTGAATTAATTGATATTAGCAGCCAGGTGCTTTAATCATGTTTATGTGATCGAGATAGCGAACTGATTTTTAACCTATTTTTATATGAAGCGGACAGAATGAACAGTCGAGATAGAGAACATATACGAGATATGGCATGGTTGAGATAGCGGAGAAAATTTATATTAAACAATTAATGATATAAAACGGGACTCTTGTGAATCATTGAGATACTCCTACATGTATTCGAGATACTGTTGCTTGACTTTAATTACAATGATGGGTCACTGTCTCCTACAAAAATTAATTAAACGGACAATAGATGCTAAATGGTTCGCTATTGCAGCTGACGAAACGAGAGACAGACATCTCTAATAGGGAACAATTATCCCTATCCATACACTTTCAGTGTGAATGAAGAGTTTGTAGGCGTACAGTTGAACTACGGTCTCACGGGACAGTGGGCAGCTAGCATTAAAAAGGGGGTGGACGATTTTCTATATACTTGACTGCCGACCCTGTAAATTACACCAGTGTGTCTAAAAAAAAGGAAAAAAATAGGTTTATGAATGTTTTTTGACTTTGGGAGGCTTCATTAGTTGTATTTTTTAGAGTATTTCATACTTATACGAAACTGAATGTTTGCTCCGGTTGATTTTGACATCTTGGAAAATGGCGCATGCTATGCTGTCTCGCCGGTACGATTTCGCGTACAAATTTAAGGTATTTTTCGGGCATTTGTAGCGAAAGCTTGAGGTGGTTATGACCCCGCTTTGAAATCATTTTCAGGAAATGGTGTGATGCTACAAGTGATAGAACAAGACATAGCAAAGTATCTGTGCCTCATGTTTTCATGAAAACAATTCCGACAAATTCAGTCGTCTTGAAATTTCTGGCCAAAAATAGGTGGGTGGGGTAACTTTGTAAAAAAAGAATTGAACACATCTGATGCGGTTACTGAATTTTTATTGTGGTGCACGATTTGTACTTCATTTGCGAGTATGTTTCTATACTTGTCGCAAGAGCCTCCTTAGTTGATTGTGAAAGGCGGTGATTTTTATAAGTCACCCGCCGCCCTCAGAAAAGTAGTCAAGTTTGGCTACATTCAAACCTGTGCTAAAGACCACCTCCGAATAGCAATCGCCTGGCTGTAAATGCCACAATTGTGCTGTCCCAATGGCACAAGTACTATATAAATGACCCTGCGAATAAAGACCACCTGTGAACAAAGGCCAGATTTTTCACTTCCCATGGCTGGTCTTTATTCACAGGTTTGACTGTATTTTCAACCGTCCCGTGATGCCAAAGTACGGATATGTTTTCATTAACCCTTAGAATGCGGGAACCGAAAATGGTCGTCTGCTGATAATTCATATTTTTGTCTTTTCTCTCAGTAAAAACATGTTTGGGCAGCATTTTAGAATCATTTCCATTGGAAATGATTCTAAAGTGCTGCCAAACCAAGTTTTTGATGAGAAAAAATGGAAAATAAAAAATATTCAGCAGACGACACAAATTAATTCAGCATTGTAAGGGCTAACTATACTTATGCATATTATAGATGCTCTTATTAGACTCGAGCTGCCATTTGGAAATTGTAGAGGTCAGGGTTAGGACGGTGCCGCAAACTTCATTGGTAGACTGAAGGGTTGTTGCCACCCAAATACATAGCGCAGTCCCATCAGCAATAAAAATACATTGTTTTGTACATTGTTTGAATCTTAGCTTGCAGGATTTGTCCAGGGA
Organism: Conchocele bisecta; assembly: GCA_029237695.1. Taxonomy (NCBI): domain Eukaryota; kingdom Metazoa; phylum Mollusca; class Bivalvia; order Lucinida; family Thyasiridae; genus Conchocele; species Conchocele bisecta. Next base: position 53,819,299 of record CM055275.1, on the reverse strand, counting down.
AGTTTCAATTATCAGGGAGTCTCGACCTGTGGCCCGTTTCACTAAACTTCGTACGACTAAGATGTTCGTAAGTGCAACTTTAGGATCGTCTAGAAATTTCAATTGATGGATTTACATTTATTGAGCATAGGCTGCATATGCATATGTAACTCCAATACTTGTTTAAAAGAAAACAGTGCTAATGTGAAATTTACAGACTATCATAATTTTGCACTTACGAAAATTTTAATCGTACAAAGTTTAGTGAAACGGCTCCCGGGACAGCGCAACCAATATGCAATATTGTTGGGAGTATGCGATGGGTGCATTTAATGGTGGGTTTCATCCTTAACTGAATCCCAATATCCCTGGTACATCCCGGTATCCCTCAGGTACATTTTTTGCTTCATTATAAAAGTAGTAAAGTGAAGGAAATAGCATCCTTAATAAAGAATTCACCCAAACGAGCTCCAGATAAGGTGCATATTTGCGTAAATACCCAATTAACAGTACCAAAAACCCAATTGAAATCAGAAGTATCGAGTATCAAAAAGCAATAACAAATTTATGGTACCTTTATCATGCTGCAGAAAACAATAAACAGACCACAAGTATAACATATGTTTTCCATGAAAACACATCTTGGTATTTCATTAGAATTGTCTCCAAGGAGACAATTCTAATGAAATGTCAAGACATGTTTTCATTTCGAAGAAAATTATTCAATAATTGCTGTCTGTTGATGTGTAAACTGTAGTATTATTTTATTTTACCCAATTCAAATTTTGAAATACACAATTGCTTCAGAAATGATGGAGTGACAATACTCAATTACTAATTCCTTATCTGGAGCCCTGATATAAGAATAAAAACCCTCTGTCCAACCAGGTGGAATATGAGAACAGAGTCTATCACCAGTGTGTTAGACAACTATGAAATTATCAGTAGCAGATTTCACCAACATTGCAAAGTATACTTATCTAGCAAAGTATACTGTGAGTGAGTAATCAGTTATTTTTCCTGAAATGCATTATTTCATATAACACTAACAACTGCAATTATTTGATGATTAAAAGTATGCAGAATTATTATGCTGAATTTATTACATTATCACAGCCAAAATGGCTTTGATAATGTAATAAATTCAGTATAATAACAATTAAAATTTGTCCCTCAAAGTATACTTTGCTAGAAAAGTACACTTTGGAATGTTTGTGAAATATTGAGCCTACTGGGACACAATGGAAGATATTAATGAACACGGAAATGATGATTATTCGAGAAGAGCAGGTGGTGCAGCAATTTTAATGCATATGTTTTCTGTATATTTTGCGCTGCATATCTTTCGCACATTTTATTTTATATCCATTACATTACAAAAGAAAGATGCGTGTGTTGCTGTCTCTGTAAAAGGTGCACGTATTGTTTCCTCCTTCTGTGAAAGTAGAGAAGTGATGAGACATTTTATGCATTGTTTGAACACGTTGAACAGAAAGCAAGGGACATACATGTAACAGACCCTTCATGCTTGGCACGATATCAAAAGGTTCCGAAACAAATTGAAGACAGCTCAGATGGTATTCGGTTCTCAACACCAAAATATTATTTCAGACGCCAATATTTCCAGTCAATAGAACGTGTAGAACATAGATTTTCTTCCGATAATGTTGATGTAATTGTTAATATAGAAACACAGATTGTAGTGGCAGCTAATGGTGGACAATGCCTGTTTCTCCAGCTATACATAGGGAATAGTAGGTTAGTGCCGTGAATGGGAAAAAATATCTGGCAAGGCTCACTAATTTCTTTATTTCTCATCAGAAGTATATATAGTGACCACCATTTGAACCGTCTCGCCGAGACGGTTCAAATGAGTGGTCACAACATATACTTTGGTTCAGAAATAAGGAAAATAGATAGAGAATAGTAGGTTCGTGCCGTGAATGGGAAAACATATCTGGCAAGGCTCAGGAAACGGGATGGGCGAGGCTCTGCCGAGCACATCCCGCTTCCGTGCCGCGCAGGATAGTTTTTCCCATTCACGGCACTAACCTACTATTCTATTTATCCCGCCAACAACCTATAAATGGCTGTAAAATGCAAAAATAGTATTGACTGGATATCAAAAATGTTTCACGGCACCGTGTTTCACGGCACATACGCACTGTGTTGACCGGATAAAAAGATGACAATAACATGTGAATTCGATGGCCAAAAACTAAAACCTTTTGCCGTCAAATTGTATCTCACAGTTACAGTCACAACAGCAACTGCAAAACGTTAATACAAATGAAATACCAAGATGTGTTTTCATGGAAAATAAGAAAAAATATGCTATATTTATTGTGATCTGATTATTGTTTTCTGCAACATGTTAAAGGTACCACAACATTGTTATTGCTTTTTGATACTCGCTATTTCTGATTTTAATTGGGTTTTTGGCCATCTTAATTGGGTATTTACGCAAATGTGCAGCTTATCTGGAGCTATGGTTGTGCCTACTGAGTGGGCATGTACCTTTAATCTTGCAAAGATGGAGTCTATTGGCAACATCGAAATCAAGCAGTCTGATAGGCTGTGTCTGAGCTGTAGAACAGCTCAGGCTCAGCCAATCAAGATGCTTGCTTTCAAGCACAATATTCAGGTATAATTGTGTAATAAAAAACATGGACAAATATTGGCCCGGATTAGCGCAGGTGGTGGTGTATTTATTTTAAGAGCTCCAGATAAGCTGCGTATTAGCGTAAATACCCAATTAAAATTGCCAAAAACCTAATTTAAATCAGAAGTAGCGAGTATCAAAAAGCAATACAAAATTTGCGGTACCTTTATCATGCTGCAGAACAAATAAACAGACCACAATTATAGCATATTTTTCTTCTTTTCAATGAAAACACATCTTTGTATTTCATTAGAATTGTCTCCTTGGACATGCCAAGACATGTTTTTATTTCGAAGCAAACTATTCAATTATTGCTTTCTGTTGATGTGTAAACGTTAGTGTGATCTTATTTTACTCAATTAAAATATTGAAATACCCGAATGCTTCAGAAATTATGGAGTGATAATACTCAATTACTAATTTCTTATCAGGAGCCCTGTGAAAGCACAGTCCGATCAGCATCTGGGATGCGTTTCACTAAACTTTCTAAGACTAAAATGTTCGTAAGTGCACATTTAATATCGTCTGTAGATTTCAATTGATGGATTTAAATTTATTGAGCATAGGCTGCATATGCAGCGTATGCTCAATAAATGTAGATCCAATAATTGTTTACAAGAAAACAATGCCAATGTGAAATGCACAGACTATCATAATTTTGCACTGACGAACATTATAGTCGTACGAAGTTTAGTGAAACGGTTTCAATCATCTGCACTGTTCATCATTCCATCAATGAAACAAAGTTTGCCGTCTGTTTCAGTTTGCGACAGCAGTGGCGGGGTGTTGGCGACGTATAATGGCGGAACTGCGATCTGCACGTGCACGGACGCCGACGGCGGCACGTACTCTGCATCCAGTTGCACGATTTTCCGTACGTGAATCCTGTACCCATTGTATCGAATCACACATGTGGAAGACTCGAACATGTGACATTAAAACAAATGTCCATTAACCCTTTCACCCTTAAGTAACTGGAATGGACTGTGATATGTTAATTTGGACTTGTCCATTTATGAAAAAGGGGGGGGGGGCGGTGTTTTTGTTTAAAAAAATAAGGAAAGTACTTGCGAAAAGTGCAGATCTCATCACATCTGGATCTGCACTGTTTGTATAAACCTCTATAGAGGGCTTTCGGGTTCAAATGGTTAAACCTCACATTATCTTACCAACCTAGTTGAAGACTCGAAACTATGACATAAAAATGTCCATTAAAATTCCGCATTACCCCTCACACCTGTAGCCTATTTCACCAACATTGCAAAGTATACTTATCTAGCAAAGTATACTTTGAGGGAGACTTTTTCAATTTTAGGATAAATTTATTAATTTTTATTATACATGTACTGAATTTATTACGTTATCACAGCCATTCAGTATAATAATTCTGCATATTTGTAATCATCAAATATATTCAGTCGTTAGTTCTATATGAAATAATGCATTTCAGAAAAATAAATGATTACTCCCTCAAAGTATACTTTGCTAGATAAGTATGCTTTGCAATTTTGAGGAAGTCGGCCCCTGGTAGAAGACCCGATATTGTGACATAACAAATGCTAATTATACATTCCATTACTCCACCCAGCTGGTTGAAGACTCGAACATGTGACATAAAAAGTGTGCATTCAAAATCCCATTACCCCACCCACCTGGTGTCGTATTGCACGTTATGTTTCCTTAGATCTTAGAAAACGCAAAGATTTTGAAAATCGGCATACAAATACCAGAATTATTTTTAAAAAAATCTACTTTTAGCCCCCGTGTTAAATTCTCGTAGGAAAATTGATATTCCTACATATCTACTCAATCTGATCTGGGACTACATTATTTGTCAGATTCATAGTTTCACATTTACATGTATTAATGTTATTATACACCCCCCCCCCCCCGCAACGAGTTGTGGAGAAGAGTATACTGGAGTCAGGTTGTCTGTGCGTCCGTCCGTCCGTCCGTCCGTCCGTCTCAAAACTTAACATCAGATAAATATTTTATAACTTCTACTTCCTTCATCGAAAATTCTTACCCCATGCATTCCTCTAAGGCTGTACTATCATGCTGTGACAAATCCACGACCGTCCAACCCCCACTGATCCCGAGGTCAAGGTCACATACTTAGTCTATTCACAAAACTTAGCATCAGAGAAATCTGTTATAACTTTTATTTCCTTAATCAAAATTTCTTAATATTTCACCCATGCATTTCCTCTGATGCTCTATCATGCTGTGAACAATCCTTAACCGTCCAACCCCCGCTGATCCCTAGGTCAAGGTCACAGGCCCACAGACTTAGAAACAAATCTACATATTTAGTTTTAGGGGTACCTGGGCCCACGCTGGGGGTATTCCATAAGCCTCCCTTACTGACAAATCTAGTTTCAATCAGTGTAGACTCAGATCAGACTGCACAGATGTGCAGTCTGATCTGGGTCTACTCTGTTGGCAAAACTCCGTTTTTGTGCTATTCAGTAAGAAATCAACACTGAAATAGAGCATATGACCGGATCTCTATAAATAGATTTGCGAAGGGATATAACTACGGACGATCCCTCATTGGTGCACATATGTATCATGACACGAGGAAGAACTTCAGTGAATTATCTCCCCTTGTTAACTGTCCATGCCTCAATGGGTGTACATGGACATGTGTATTGTAACATTCGGCACTATTGAACATTTATTTTGCCGATCGTAACCAAATTCGGTATACATGTTTATCACGGCAAGGCAAAGAAGCCTATTGATTTTGAAAAATTTCCGATGACATATCTCCCCATGGTAGCCATTTTCGCACTCTGCATCCTTGTCCACGCAATAACTCAAGTTTTCCTTCACCGATCTTAACCAAATTCGATATACATGTTTATCGCTGCAACATGAAGAAGGCTATTGCTTTTCAAACATTTCAGATGGCTTACATGTACTCCCCTTGGCGTCCAATTTCAATTTTCGGACTCTGTATTCTTGTTCACGTAATAACTCAAGATCTACTTGACGGATCGTAACCAAATTCAGTATACATGTTTATCAATGCAAGATGAAGAAACGTATTGTTTTTCATTGACTTATCTCCCCTTGTTGACCTCGACGGGCGTATATTGTGTCCTTCGGCACTCTTGTTTTGTATTTTATTTATATTAATAGTAATGGACCCATGCGCTGGTATCGAATGCAGTGCGAATACCCACTGCCAGGACGGCCTTTGCGTGTGTATTGATACCTTTGTGTCGGACGCGTCGGGTTGCCGAGGTAACCAACTTTCGAGTTGTATTAACCGTTAGAATAGAACAAACTAAAACTGTCGTCTTTTGTTGTGTTATGTGTTGGCATCTTTCTAAACAAAAATTGTCGTCTGCTGTTTTTCATGTTTGCCTTAATTCTTAATAAAAAACCTGTTTTGGTAGCACATGAGAATCGTCTCCAGTGGAGACGATTCTCATGCGCTGTCAAAACAGGTTTTTATCGAGAAATATTGAAAATAAAACATTTCCAGCAGACGACAACATTTAATTCAGCGTAGTAAGGGTTAAGCTATCCGTTATGTGACGCTGAAATCTGAATAAAATTTATTTTTTCTGATCGGCAAAATTACTTTGGTGCCATCGAGTCTAGAGCGGACAATTGACTGATATCTATTTCAACCCTTCGAATGCGGGAAACGTAAATTGTCTGCTGTTGATTCATATTTAGCATCAGGCTAGTGTCTTTAGATATAAAGTTTATGAGGCAAGGCTATGAATTTCTCAGTGAGCCTATTGTAACCCTTTTATAATCATTTCCTCTTGAATACGTCTGGGTCACAACTATTTCTGAGAATTCATTGGTCGAACGGTGTCACTTGAGATCGGTGTATTGACGCAACTAAAAAGAGTCTTTTCATTGAATATTTGACCAGTATATTTTCCCAGGCTCAGCATAAAACGTTACCTAATAAATAGAAGTGCAACCTCTACAACAGTCATCCATGGGAAGACGCAGCAAAACTGGCTGTTGTAGATAGGTGGCTGTTGTAGGGAGGTTAATGCTGAATTACATTTTGTTGTCCGCTGTTTATTTATTTCTTCAATAATTCTAATCAAAACATGTTTTTATTGAGAAAGAAGGCAAAAGCAATAGCAGACGACAATTTTCGTGCTCAGCAATCTAAGGGTTAGATATAGAGGAAATCATCCATTTGGGATATAAAATAGCGGCTATTATAGAGAGGGTGTTGATGTAGAGAGGTGGCCGTTCGGGGAGATTCGTCTGTACGTTCCGAGTCAGACACTACCAAAAATGCAGTAGCATTACTTAAGTAGTTACTGTCTGTTCCACGTTTTGCTGCCGACGAACGTTTGGCTGTTAAGCACGTTAAATCTAAAAAAATGTTTAAAAGTACGTACTTTTTTATCAATAAGAAAAAAGTCACCGTCCCGAAAAATAATTATTTGATGAAATTCCATCAAATATTGATTTTAGTGCAAACAAATGATTTTCCTATGGGAATTTAACATGGAGGCTAAACTAGATTTTTTTTAAATATTTTTTTTATTTGTGGACCGATTTTCAAAATCTAACTTGTTTTCTTAATTACATCATTTTCAAGCTATCTCGTCAGGTTTCGGAGTCCATTTCCAAGTTGTTTTGCTTTTTAATCCTTCAAAAAATCGGATCAAAAAGCGAAAAGAAAATGAAATTGACTCCCCATGTTAAATTCCAATAGGAAAATCGTTTTTTTCGCAATAAAATCAATATCTGATGGAATTTCATCAAACACAATTTTTTGGGGAGGGTGACATTTTTGTTATTGATGAAAAAGTACTTACTTTTAAATATATTTTAGATTTAATTTGTTTAATAGCCAAAAGTTTGTCCGCAGAAAAACGTGGAACAGATTGTAGTCTGAATGTTCTTGATCTGTAGATACATTTATATAGACTTAACCCTTTCATCCCTAAGTATAATGTAACTGGAATGGATTTTTAAACAGGGCTCCAGATAAGGAATTAGTAATTGAGTATTTTCACTCCATCATATCTGAAGCAATTGGGCACTTCAATATTTTAATTCGGTGAAATAAAATCACATTACTGTTTACACATCAACAGACAGCAATTATTCAATAGTTTGCTTCGAAATGAAAACATGTCTTAGCTTTTCATTAGAATTGCCTCCTTGGAGACAATTCTAATGAAATACAAATATGTGTTTTCATGGAAAATAAGAAAAATATGCTATATTTGTGGTCTGCTTATTGTTTTCTGCAGCATGATAAAGGTACCACCAATTTGTTATTGCTTTTTGATACGCGCTACTTCTGATTTCAATTGTGTTTTTAGCAATTTTAATTGTGTATTTACGCAAATACGCAGAGTATCTGGAGCTCTGTGTAAATGTTATTTAAATGATTTTCGGACTACCGGTACATGTAGTCCATTTATGATCTTATGATCTTTTTGTTTTGCAAAAATATGAGAATTGCTTGCAAAAAGTGCAGATCCTGATGAGACGGCTCGTCACGAGCCGGCTCATCTGGATCTACACTGTTTGTCAATACCACTATACAGGCCTGTGGTGTTGAAAGAGTAAATTTGCATTTAAATCTACATGCCCACTCGGTCGGCACATAATGTTCATTATAGCAGAGACATCATCTGAGACATTTTCTGGCAAAACAAACATTCATTCACCATTACCCCACGTATTGCGTTGCATTATATACATTTCATATCAGAAGTAAATTTCCAGACTGATATCAGGGGCGATAATCGTGTTTCCTTAAAATGTTAACGGACATTACTATTTAGTCTCCGTATTTATTTTATGCAATGAGCATACTTTATAATCTGTAGAAAATAGTATTTGTTCAGGTGACGCATTTAATTAATATAAATAATTAAAAATATCCTAATTAGGAGATACTAACTCCTTATTAGGAGATACTAATTCCTAATTAGGAGATAGTAAGTCCTAATTATGAGATAATAATTCCTAATTAGGAGATACTAACTCTTACTTAGGAGAATGTACCTCCTAATTAGGAGGTGATGTATCGTAATTAGGTGATAATAACACCTAACTTGGAGATACTATCTCATAATTAGGAGTTAGTATCTCCTAATATAGGGCTTAGTATCTCCTAATTAGGAGACAAATATATTTTAGCTTTGGCACCAGGACACTTCCATATATACCGCTTATGCTGCGCTATGTTTCATAAATATCCGCTTTAAAAATAGTTTGCGTCAGATAGATATTAAAGAAAATATACTGCAAACACATCTAAAACATACATGACGACACACCGTTTGGAAGCCATGTGACACACTGTCCTGTGTATTATTTATAGATGTGAATGAATGTCCGCAGCAAGTGCTTCAAGGATCAGGCATATGTGACCCTTTCGATACATTAACGGGGTCCGATGAATGTGTTAACACGGATGGTGGTTACAAGTGCACATGCGCAGTCGGATTCGAACTCAATCCAGGACCAGGATGTACAGGTATAATCATGTGACAACAGAATGCAGAGCTCCAGATAAGCTTTGTGTCTAAGGCGTACTATACCCCCTGATTTAAAAATCATTGGGTATTTTACTTTTACAAATGGATTATTGATTTTCTAAATAGGGAATAAATGATAA
>CM055275.1:53774425-53809533 GCA_029237695.1 Conchocele bisecta | reverse complement strand
TGAGCCTTCTTTTTATTTACGTGAAATTTTGTCAAATATTGATTTTATTGCGCAAAAACAATTTCCCCATGTTAAATCCCCATAGACATCTTCACGGGTCTATGGGGATTTAACATGGGGAAATATTTTAGAATTTCAGAAATACTGGACCGATTTTTAAAATTTAACTTTTGTTTTCTTAGTTAGATCATTTCCAAGCTATCTAGTCAGGTTTCGGAGTCAATTTCCAAATGTTTTCGTTTTTTTACTCCTCCCACTCTGCCTTACCTCTTTTTCCCCCATGTTAAATTCCCATAGAGAAATCAATTTTTCGTAATAAAACCATTATTTGACCAAATTTCACGAAATAAAAAGAAGGCTCATTCTTAAATTTTCCTTTAATTTAATATTATCGAAAAAAATCTTGTTTTTGAATTGTTTATATGACCGTAAGATTTGGGCAGCTTTCGTGAAACAGACTATAGGACCCAATACTTGGCTCATTTGGAAAATTGCATACCCACCCATTTCCATACACTATACATTACAGACTCATTTGGGTCCGAGGTCCGAGTCTTCCACCTGTCACTACAATGATCTATAAAGCGTCATGTAGAGCACGACCTCGTTGACGAATGTAAGCGTCAAAGTTCACGAACGTGCACGATATAGCAGCGCAAAGTATCGTTTAAGTCTCGAGCACGTTAAGTGCACTAAGTGTCACATTTAGCTCAAGCTAAATGTGTTATTTGCACTCAAAATATGAACAACGACATCTTGAATGTCATCGCGATAACCTGAGAAACTGTACATTAAAAAACAGTTTTGTTCGCCTTTTTTGTTCAAAGGCAACATCGAGAAAAGTCGAAAATTGTTTGTGGCGAAATTGAGACTTGTGTCTTTTATTTCTCAGAAACGTCTGAAATAAGTTTTCTAAGTTCGGCTGGATCGGGTTGCCTGCACAACAATGCTTTTTGTCAAGCCTTGTGCAACGTTTTGCGCGAAAGTGATCCCCTCAGTTTTCGAAACGTATTACATTCGCTCTAAATTGTGCTACATTGGTAAATTAGCGAAGTAAATCCAGTTTTCTCCAAACGTGCCATCTATAAGTGGCGATTAGCTGCACGTATACCATATATCAGCCCGGTTCTGGTAATACCACCATTATCATTTACAAGTACCCGTTTTCCACCGATATTGTTTTCGTAACAATGCAATATATGCCGTATTTAACTGTGGAATTAGATTAAAAATTCAGAGCTCATGCGGAATTGAATTCCGCATGAGCTCTGAATTTTTAATCAAATTTCGACGTCATTTATTGGAAATACGACTTATTTTCGAAACCAATACCGGCGAAATACGGTGATGTGGTAAGGACGGTAATTACATAGCATGGCTCAAGTATATACTTCTGTTCCGTGACAGGTGCAGTATAATTACTGTTGGTCCATCCCCTCAATTATATAGTCGGGGCGCATCCTACAGAATTGTACCTTATAGGTACATACCCACTCAGTAGGCACAAACTGTTCTGTATATCAGTGACATCATCTGAGACATTTTCTGCCAAAATAAACATTAATTCACCATTACCCTACGTATTGATTGTCATTATTATACAGTTAACATGTATATCAGACGTAAATGTCCACACTGATATCAGGGGCGATAACCGTGTTTCCCTGAAATGACAACGGACATTACTATTTATTCTCTGTATTTATTTGTTGATGTGCAATGATCATACTTTATAATCTGTCAAATGTATTATTTTTTGCAAGTGACGCTTTTAATTAGTATAGATAATTAAAGAATATCATGCCTCATTTGCATATATGAAAATAGCTGATACCACCACGCGTCACTACATATATCAGTAAAATAAATTACTAAATGATTATATCTGTATAGCGGGCACTCGTAATGTTTAGAACTGGTGGAATAGTGACACTTATTTAATTCCTATAAACAACAAGTTGTGCCTACTGAGTGGGCATGTACCTTTAAATGGAGAAATATGTGGTCAAATCATAATATTTAGATCCACTATAAAACAGACTCAGCGTGATTATGTTAACCATGTTTAAAGGGGCATATCAGGATTAACGTGTTTTCCTCATGGCCCTTTGTAAAGTGGTTTAATTGAAGATATATGACGATACTAGGACTGCTCTATGTTCACCAATAAAGGTACACACATAGCGGATTTCCTATCGTGTTCAACAAGATAGAACATCTGATAGTTATTTCAAACCACTTTACAAAGGGCCATGATATAAACACATTTTTTATTTTACAAATTATTTTTTTTCTTGAAATAAATCCTGAAAATAAAATTCAGCGGTCCTATAGTATCGTCATATATCTTCTATTAAGCCACTTTACACATGGCCATGATGAAATCACATTTTCATGTTTAATAGCATTTTTCAAAACATCCTTAAATGCCCCTTTTTAAAAACGAATTAATTCACACACCGTCCATCCGCCAACGCTGAAACTAAATCATACACAGTATAACCCCTCTAAACTGTACACACAGGCAGTCTGTGTATCCTTAATTGTATGGGTTTCATTGGTGTATATTTATGATGTTAATGTTCAAGTTGGCAAAGCACAGCCGTATACCTTGACATAGTTGCGAAGGGTACTCTTGCAATCTACTCCCGTTCTGTCCGTAGCTACGGACGGTACGGGAGTAATTGCAAGAGTTACCGTTCGCAACTAACCTTTACATTGTCATGTGTCTAATTTACAGTGGACCATCTCTAAACCGGACACCCTGTGACCTCTCATGGTGTCCGGTTTAGAGAGGTTCCACTTTACCGTTTATTTACCAGGTGAGCTGATTATCGTGAATTAATGCCACGCGCTCCTTATACCGCGGTCATGAATACATCATTTCAGCGGATAAGGCGCCCGTACGATGTGTGTTTTTGAAGATGTCCTACGGGATTCAACGACATTCTATGGACATCTGTGACCTTTCCGCCATGTTCGGGTATTGTAGGGGTCATTTTTCATGATACGAATATCCGGGTTACCAACGAATTTAAAACGTAAGATTCATTGGTCGAACGACGTCAAATGACGTTATCGAATGACGACATTCCGCATGCACTCAAATATATCTGATTCATTGAAACAGCTGCTTACGCGGAAGCCGACGCACACTCGTGTATTGTTTCCCGCTATTAAAAACATATAACATGTAATATCCTCTATATCATTCCCTCAATAGACCCACACAATGAGACATTACACATACTATAATGGTATTAGATATGGCGAAACCCCGTTTTATTAGATCTTGGCACAGTAATGACTACCAATGCAATAAATCACCGTAAAAGATAACTATGCAACATATGTTGGATATATACCTACATGAATTATGCGGATGTTGTAACAATAGCGCATTATAATACCAGTAAGATTTTCCCTATATACAAACTTCGTTTAGTATGCTGCAAATGCAGACGTGTAGTATATATTTTAAAGGATTTTAAAATTTCAGCACATCCACAAAACAGTTAAATATATAACCTTAATGAAAACAAAATGGCTGCGACCCGACTGGTCACAAGGTGTATATATCGTATTGATAGTCCCAGGGGTACTGATGGTCGCGGGTTAATTAGTGGGGTGTCCAGGTGTATTGGCAGTTCCTACTGTCTGTTCCACGTTTTGCAGCCGACGAACTTTTGGCTATTAAACACATTAAATCTAAAAAATATTTAAAGGTAAGTACTTTTTCATCAAAAAAGTCACCCTCCCAACAAAATTGGTTTCATGAAATTCCATCAAATATTGATTTCATTGCGAAAAAACGATTTAACATGGGGAGTCAATTTCCAAAATTCTGAAACCTGACGAGATACCATGAAAATGATGTAATTAAGAAAACAAAAGTTAGATTTTGAAAATCGGTCCACAAATTGTTTAGCCCCCATGTTAAATTCCCATAGGAAAATCGTTTTTTCGCAATAAAATCCATATTTGATGGAATTTCATCAAATAATTTTTGTTGGGGAGGGTGACTTTTTTGTTATTGATAAAAAGAATACTTACTTTTAAATATGTTTTAGATTTAATGTGTTTAATAGCCAAAAGTTAGTCGGCAGCAAAACGTGGAACAGACAGTAGGTGTACGGATGGTTCCAGGATGTATTGGTATTCCCATGGTGTATCGGTGGTCCCATGGTGTACTGATGGTACCATAATGTGTGATGATTCACAGAGTGGTCACAGATGGTGTAGTGTCTTGATGGTCACGAGGGTATATCTACTGTCTGTTTCACGAAAGCTGCCCAAATTGTACGGCCATATAAACAATGCAAAAACCATATTGTTTTTGATAATATTAAATTAAAGGAAAATTTAAGAATGAGCCTTCTTTTTATTTCGTGAAATTTTGACAAATATTGGTTTTATTACGAAAAATAGATTTCTCTATGGAAATTTAACATGGGGGAAAAAGTGGTAAGGAAGTGTGGGAGGAGTCAATAAACGAAAAAAATTGGAAATTGACTCCGAAACCTGGCTAGATAGCTTGGATATGATCTAACTAAGAAAACGAAAGTTAAATTTTAAAAATCGGTCCAGTATTTCTAAAATTCAAAAAAAAGTCCCCATGTTAAATCCCCATAGACATCTTCACTCCGTGAAGATGTCTATTAGCCCAGGAGTATTAGGTGTAAAAAACACCAAACCCCAAAAAAATTGTTAACAAGCTGAATTTTTCAGGAAAGTTGTATAAATGTATGTAGAATAACATACTAAAAGTCCCCGCAAATCCAGCTGGTGCTAACTTGGCAATTCAAGATGGCGTCCAAGATGGCCGCCATGTTTTCATTATATTTCAATGTTCAGCTATATGGACAAATAGGCATAAACAAGTGTTGATTTTTTATACTCTTACCTGGATTATACATTTTTAAGGCAGTTTTGTTATTTCTGAAATTATACAATTCAAGATGGCCGCCAAAACTGCCAAATTGATGGATTTTAGGATATTTTGCAAGAAAAAACGTGAGGTAGATAGCAATATTTTCAATTTAATGATTATATTATACAATATATGGCAAGCAGTACTTAATACATAATATATTGGACATTGGAAATGCATTCATTATCACTATTCATGGTATACACAGATTCATATGCACTCGTGTCTCGTATAATTATGAATAGTGACAGTCCTGTAAGTAAGCATACATGTAAATCCCTACCACTTTACCACTAGAGCATCATCAATATAGCAATAACGTTGTATGATAATACAAAGAATGTAACTTGTGGATTAAGAATTATGGCATTTGATAGCATGGTAGACACTTCTATGTACTTTTTTATGAATGTTATGTCATTCACTAGATAAGTGTATCACTAGATAAGACTAGATAATGTTGATTAGACTCGCCACAACTTTAAAAAATAAGTCATGTTTATCTTTAAAATCACTTTCTTGTATTTGTATGCATCATTGGTGAAACACATTTTAATGTTAGACAGTGGTCACACAGTTATGTCATTTGTATTTAAGGAATAAAACCCCTGGCAATGTAATTCATACCGCAGTAAACGCAACATCCCGGGGTTTTATTACTTGCATATACACTTCATTTTTCGATAGGTTCAAAATGTCAGTAACCAAAATATATATGGCATTATTTTCAAGTTTCGTATTGCTTTACATCATGTTCTCGTACTTCTTGGAACAGCGACGTTGCCGGTCAAACACGTGACGTTAATGACAACGTCGTGAAGATTAATGACATCAACAAAAATTTAACCAACCATCAACGTCACGCGACATCATGTGAGGCTAATGCATTTATTGGAGTATGAACGCAATAGGTTGGATGGGCGTTTACATTTTGAAATTTTTGGAAGTGTAAATATATTGATGTAAACGGTTGGATAATTATGTAACGAAAGCCATGGTTTGGTAACAAATGTCTTTTATAAGACAATTTATATAAATGTAGAAATTTAATATAGATATGCCTTGTAAACAACAATACTGCTCAACAGTACCCAAGCGATACCACTGTCTAATCTTAAGTGCCACCTAAGTGTAAATTATAAGGTTATTCAGAATCATGGTCAACTGGTACGGGCGTAGTATTATTACATGTCTGTCCCATACATTGGCTGCACATCTCAGTGCATACTAACCCAAGCTTCCTGCACCCACATGACTTTCCACATCCAGTCTTACAGCCACATGAAACTATTGTCATTAGCTTATCTGGTGCAACTGGGAGGTCAGTCTCCATGGGTTATACATTTATACAGAACATCATCTTGCAATCTCCATCCCCATTCTATTGGAGGCATTGAGTTACCCATCCATTGCTGAAAAGCCAAATATCTACGATATGAATGGTATTTGGCCGCAGCACTTGTCGTTGGGAGACACGCAAGCTCAAATGATGAGCTAAGAGAGGACCTACCAATTGCCTTTTTGTATGCAATGTGTCTGGTTTTATAAAGTGTCTACTTGACCTGCTCCATACAATTTGAATAAGAACTGTTCACTGGCATGTTCTATATCGCTATGTGTGCTTTCACTATTTCTGAACGTTTCTAGCATATGCTTGTCCTGATGATGGTGTACAGTATTGAAAGCCTTGCGTTTTCCATGTCTATAAGGTGCAGATACTGTATCACAACCACTTACAGTATGCATAAACAACAAGTGTTTGTTGGTGTCTCCTATAGCATGCTGAAGATCCTGGATGTTGTAAAGGGTAAAGAGTTACGACGGCAAAGCATATATATTGCCACCGAAGTAACCACTAGTGCAACAAGCATCACCAGTAAGTCAGTGTCAGTTCCAACAACCACCACTGGCTTCTCGGCATCATCAGCCAGTGTTAAGGCTGTTGAAAGTATCAGAAAATCTGCATCTGCCTCCAACTGTTTCACTCTTATGTCTGCGGCTTGCATCTCTTGACTCAAGTCAATACATCGACGTTTATTGCTGCTGTTTGACAAGAATGCCGAGTGTGCAGTCGTGATTTTCATATTGACATCAAATATGATGGAACGTTGATGTTACCTTGCTAGCCCTTCTGTTCTGCTCCATGGCTTTGGTTGAGGTGACATTATAGCCATCAAATACAACAACATTCCCAACACCAAAATGTTTTAGTGTGTATGCGATATATGACTGGACCACGTCATGAAATGTAGATGCCTTTGGCCATACAACTGTGTGTAGTAGGTGCCCTCCGTCCACAACAAATAGTGCTTTGTCTGCGACAGTTGATTGTTGTGTAACGAATGACTTCAACAATATACCCAGTGTACTTTTCATGGGCTTCCGCATTAGACCATCAATGAATAGTGCTGGGGGTTGCGGTGACAGTTTGTGTGTCAGGAATGTTTCCATTTCAGTACTATCATGGAGAACACACATGATCCTATTAAAACAACAGAGTTGGGTTAACTGTCGTATCATGTCCTCGGACTTTGACAGTTTTGTGCATACTACTGATTGTCTTAACCTTATCTTTTCTGTGAAGAGTGATCTCTGTGAAACACTTACCTGTCATTTTAGCAGCTGCCGCGGTACCACTGTCGACTGCTTGGTCACAATTCACTGACGAGTCGGCCACTAGTCCAGTGGATATAGAATCAACTCGATATGGTTCATATTCACAGAATGGTGAATATGTGTGCAGCCAATCCACAAAGAGACCAATCTCTTTGGTATCTCTCGATTGGGTGCTTACCCTCAGGTCTTTGTGCTGAATTTCTCCAGTTGGCTACAAATATGCAAACAACCGGGCATTGCACACACCCACTTTGCCAATGTACTGTATGTGATGCCCCTACCATGTGTCATGCCGCCGGATGTTTTTAACATTCGCATTAGGACCTATTCTATCGTTTGGTCAAAAATGTTGCCACTCCAGTACTCGTTAGTACGACGGATAGTGAAATATCCCTATTCCGTGAATTTGGCATATTCAACTGCTGGCATCACTTTTTCCAAGGACTGCATCTGCTGAAGATACAATCGGGCAGACTTGGCATAGTGGAGATGCCCAGCAGCATGAAATTGTGGAATAATTTTCTCAAGACAGTGAGGATGAAGATCCCAATTGCCCATTCTCTCAGCACGTATGAACAGACGAAGGAGGGCGACCTAGTCAAGGTACTGTACCCACAACTTGCCAGTTCTGCCTTTGTTTGCCACAGCTAGAAGGAGTTGTGATAGTATGCCATTTAATAACTGTACAACATCGGCAACATCAGCAGGATGAACACCTTGCAAGCTCATCTGATGGAGGATTTTCAAATGATCTTTGTCAATGTCATCCAGACAGTTTGGATTATCATTTAATAGCACACAGATAAGGGACGCTGACGTCAGCATGTGGGCTCGGTGTGCACGTGAGTATGCATGACCGGTCAGCATATGCACAACAAATCCTTTGGCATACACCGTTTCCCACATATCTGCCAGTCCGCTATCAGTCGTGATGTACCCAATGCTGCCTAGGTAAGACATGAGTAGATGGAAGCCACCAAGTCGAACAATGACTTTGTTTCGATCATTTGTTGCAGTCACTATTTAACTACCCCTTTATGTACAACGGTTGGTCGAACGTAACTGGACATATGCCAAGACCATGTTTCTGAAATTGGTCTTGGGCAAACGATAATGCTGTATAGATTGTGCTCAGATTTCCCGGGTCCAAGTTGATGAAGGAAAGTACTCAATTCTAGTTTTGTCAAAATTTTCATTTTGATGTGATATGTTCATGAAGCCACTCCATGATGGACAGGGGGAAGTTCAAGCACATAACCTGCAACCCAGAGTGTGTATAAAGCCATGACAGAGATGACATATGTAGGTTCCTTTTCAGGTGCTTTCATTAGTCCGATAATAACAGACATTAGACCAGGAACAGCAGGTTTGCTCTATGTCTTTATGGGAACTTCTGTGTAATCATCTGAGAAATTGAATCTGCTCAGAAGATCTACCAGTTCACGGGAACCATATTTTCTATGTATATACACCGCACTGGCGGCGAGCACAAACAGCTTTGTAACATTCAATAACTATCCGGATTTCTGATGTGCATTTTTTATCTGTAGTCTTAAGAATTAAATTTGTAATTAAATGTTTAATTATTATCTAATATGGCTAACTAACCTGAATTTGAGAGAAATTGCTGAAAGAACATCAAATTCTCCAACGGGCCCTCTTATCAATATTCATTACACCTCATTAATATTAATGAGTCAAATGACTGAATTTAATCAATGACATCGTCTAAAACTATGTTAGGCGGGACGTTTTAAGCGCAACAACCAAAACATCCATGTTAGACGTTATCCGTGACGTCATATGTTCAAAAGATCACGTCAACACGCAAATTGACGAACTTGTCACATGTTTTTTAGGATTTACAACACCATTCTGGTTTTAGAGATTTAATTTCTATATTCTCTTCTATCAATCCAAATGCATGTAGTTAATTCTGACTGACTTTCGACATGGCACGCGACTTTGCTCTGACAATTGTATACGGATTTCAATACAACGACGGCGTGGCTAGTTAATATTGCGTTGTCACAGAAGGGTTTTGAAGCCATATTAGATTTAGATTTATCATATTTAGCATGTCACATCATACTCAACATCTGGAAAGCCATTTAGGCGTGTCCAAAAATAATTTTGACCGTTAAGATTGTAATGCTAGACACTTTGGGTCCATTTGGGGATATATTTTGGCGGCCATTTTGAATGGTGATTATGAATATTATCTATATATACTGCGTTTTGGTATATTTATATACTTATGTATGTTCTGATATTTTGTATGTATATTTATCATAGCTGAATATAACGATATAAGCAAAAAAACAAAAATGGCGGCCATCTTGGACGCCATCTTGAATTGCCAAGTGGGCACAAGGTTGATATACGGGGACTTTTTTTCTGATAATGTAGACATGATTCTGAACATATCCTGAAATTTTCAGCTTGTTATCAATTTGTTTGACCTTAAACCCTATTGCTCCTGGGCTATATGGGGATTTAACATGGGTAAATTGTTTTTTGCAATAAAATCAATATTTGACCAAATTTCACGAAATAAAAAGAAGGCTCATTCTTAATTTTTACTTTAATTTAATATTATCAAAATAAATCTTGTTTTTGAATTGTTTATATAGCCGTAAAATTTGGGCAGCTTTCGTGAAACTGACAGTAGTGGGTAACATTGTAAGTTATTGTGATTCTACATGGTGCCATATTGCCCGTCTGAATCTATTTTCACACGAGGCGCAGCGAGAATATAGTTTCAGACTGGCAATATGACACCATATTGACTTTGTAGAATTAACGTATTTTTCATACTGTGGATTCTGTATCTTGCTCCAGTATGTTGTGTATTGGTACATGTTTAGCGTCATAGAAATATGGCGCCACACGGCACGACTTCATGACGTTACACATAAATATATGACGTCATCCCAACGTTCACGCACTAAAATCGGAACGCTATGATAGAAATCGACTTTCCACGTTGTAGGAAGTTTATTATAGGAATGAATGGCATTTTTGTCGAATTTATCGGGGTATAAACTTGGAAAAGTCGTCCAGTATTCCCGCGACTTTTCCAAGTTTATATCCCCGATAAATTCCACAAAAAGGCCATTAATTCCTTATAATTCCAGCATTTTAGATAAATTCATCAAGAAAATGTGTTTATTTTGACAGACGGCAGCCATTTGTTTACATTGACAGCACTGACAGCGCACCTGTAGAAAGTAGTTCGGCGTGGGAGTTTACTGGGATATAAATTTTGGACAGAGACTTGCTACGGGCCAATCAAATGTTAGGGAATTGTGTAAATATTTTTGTGCTGGAATTTATTGCAATGGCCGTGCCGATGGTATGGCCATCCTATGATACATGTGAGATGGTATGGTGGTCGCCAGATCGGACAAGTAGGCTTATTGCGGGTACTCCGGTTTCCTTCCACATTAATGACCGCGCTTACGCCTTCGTCTGTGCTAACGAAAGCAGTTGTATAGGCGCTCTCGCGCTTGTCTATAATCGTTGTAAAATAAATAACGTTTAAACAGTTTTTGATACATGTAGATTCCCGATTGAATATGACCTTGCCCTTGAACTGACGTAAAACACAAATCAATCAATGAGTCACTTTCTTTTTCAGAGTGGTGTCTTTCTGCTGGCAGTGTTAGAACTGATATGCCTGACCCCGCGAACGGAAGGGTCAGTTATAAATAGATACAGACGGGCAACCGTTGATGGGGATGCTTGTAATGCTGGCGATCCTTCTACTGCCGTACGTATAATACAAAGGTGGAATACTCGAACCTCTGATATACCTCTGTAGCTACTGTCTGTTCCACGTTTTGCTGCCGACGAACTGTTGGCTATTAAACATATTAAATCTGAAAAATATTTAAAAGTAAGTACTTTTTTATGAATAACAAAAAAGTCACCCTCCCCAAATTGTTTTATTGCGAAAGAAGATTTTCCTATGGGAATTTAACATGGGGAGTCAATAAAATCCTAAAGGATCAAAAAACGAAAACATTTGGAAATTGACTCCGAAACCTGGCGAGATAGCTTGAAAATGATGTAATTAAGAAAACAAAAATTAGATTTTGAAAACCGGTCCACAAATAAAAAAATAAAAATTTAAAAATCCATTTTAGCCCCCATGTTAAATTCCCATTTCGCAATCAAATCAATATTTGATGGAATGTGTCTGGGGTGAGTGACTTTTTTTTTATTGCTGAAAAGTACTTTTAAATATTTTTTAGATTTAATGTGTTTAATGGCCAAAAGTTCGTCGGCAGCAAAATGTGGAACAGACAGTAGTAACCCTTTCAACCCTAAGTAACTGGAATGTACAGTGAAATGATAATTTTCAGACCAATCCAATAGTCACAAAATAAATAGTCCATTTATGAAACGGGGGTGCTTTTGTTCTAAAACATATGAAAATTACTTGCAAAAAGTGCAGATCCTGATGAGACGGCTCGTTACGAGCCGGCTCATCTGGACGTGCACCTTTTGTAAACCCCGCTATAGCGGGCTTTCTGGTTCAAAGGGTTAATGTCCATTGAAACAAATCCCATTACTTCACCCAGGTGGTGTCGTACTGTATGCTACACTATCTATAGATAATATAGCGTACAGTACGACACCAGTAGCCTATTTCATCAACATTGCAAAGTATACTTTACTAGCAAAGTATACTTTGAGGGAGTAATCATTTATTTTTCCTGAAATGCATTATTTCATATAGAACTAACAAATGCATATATTTGATGATTAAAAGTATGCAGAATTATTATACTGAATTTATTACATTATCACAGCCAAATTGGCTGTGATAATGTAATAAAGTCAGTATAATAAAAATTAATAAATTTATCATAAAATTTAAAATTTCTCCCTCAAAGTATACTTTGCTACTAAAGTATACTTTGCAATGTTGATGAAATAGGCTACTGGGGCCCGTTTCACTAAACTTCGTAACACTAAGAAGTTCGTAAGTGCAAAATTTACTTTGTTGGAAAATCGTTACATGACTGCCGTTGTTCGAAACCGCTCACAGCCGTGTTCAAACGTACAGCGCGTGCTGTTTGACCATGGCTGTAGATAATGCTCAAACCAGGGCCAAGCCAACAACTACGTAATGCATGTGTCTCATGACGTTACTAGAACGCGCCGTTACCTCAACAGACCAGTTCACAACGGTCGCAATGAAATTTTGAAATTGATGTGGCTGCATCACGCGCCGTGTACTGCGGCCCCGGAATATGTATTTGTAAATCAGCTGTTTGAATGAAGCAGATTATGAAAGTACCGAAAGTACTGTATATATGTTCAAATTGCACGATATTTCAGACGGAAATGTAACAATAACGTTCGACCATGTCCAACCGTGGGTCTGATTTCAATGGGCATTTTTATATCGCATGTCCGAGTCTTTCACTCGTTGTTCTACATGTTCTAAGGATGTACGTACATGTATGGGATTGTGCTTATGCAAAAAATAGCTTTGTTGTAGCGGTTTAAAAAATATACTGCGCAACCACCTGTGTTAATCTTGCCCATATTATCACTGTATATGAACATGTATTGCCAATAGAGAGGTGATTTAAATTTATCCCGTCAACACAGTGCGTATGTGCCGTGAAACACGGTGCCGTGAAACATTTTTGATATCCAGTCAATACTATTTTTGCATTTTACAGCCGTTTGTATGTGTTGACGGGATAAATAGAATAGTAGGTTAGTGCTGTGAATGGGAAAACATATCTGGCGCGGCACAGAAACGGGATGTGCTCGGCAGAGCCTCGCCCATCCCATTTCCTGAGCCTTGCCAGATATGTTGTCCTATTCACGGCACTAACCTACTATTCTCTATCTATTTTCCTTATTTCTGAACCAAAGTATATGTTGTGACCACTCATTTGAACCACTCATTTGAACCGTCTCGGCGAGACGGTTCAAATGAGTGGTCACAACATATACTTCTGATGAGAAATAAAGAAATTCTTGAGCCTTGCCGGATATTTTGTCCCATTCACGGCACTAACCTACTATTCTCTTGCTTTCAATCGAATGCAATTTGTATAATACGGCATAGACATGTACTACTGCTGATGCCACCATTGTAATTGGTATACAGATAGCATCATCATGTAATTAGCCATCTACTGGCAATGCCAACTCGCAATCAAGCAGTTTGATTGTCTGAACCTGAGCTGTAGCACAACTCAGGCTCAGTCAACCAATCTGCTTTATATAAAGCACAATATTCAAGTATTTTGAAACATACGTCATTTGACACATGTACGGAACCCCGCATGGGATATGGATTTTTCTTTATTAATTCGTTCCTACGATAATAACAATTTGTTCCCTCAAGTTAACAATTCGTTCCCTCGAATTAACAATTCGTTCCCACAATATACTGCAACAATTTGTTACCTCGATTTAACAATTCGTTCCCTCGATTCGAAATTACAATTTCGTAAAAATTAGTGTTGCCAAATGTTATATATATGTGGCTGTGACTGAATGAAGCACCCTTCTAATAAGCAAAGTAAATCGTTATCAGGCCACAAGAGTGTGCTATTTGTGGATGTGACTGGAGAAATGGGGCTTATGGGATTTGTGACCAGTGTAGCTCCTAATCAAATAGCACATTCATTTAGCCTGATAACAATCTATATTGCTTGTTCGATGCATGACGGGTGTGTTAT
The DNA here is from genome assembly GCA_029237695.1 of Conchocele bisecta. Classification (NCBI taxonomy): domain Eukaryota; kingdom Metazoa; phylum Mollusca; class Bivalvia; order Lucinida; family Thyasiridae; genus Conchocele; species Conchocele bisecta. The sequence continues at coordinate 53,795,274 of CM055275.1, read as the reverse complement.
TGATGGAATGGCGAACAGTGCAGATCCTGAGCAGACTGCACAGGCTGATCAGGAACTACATTGGTCACAAAACCCATCAGCCCCATTTCTTCAATCACAGCCACAACTGATGAAATACTTACGACATTGCCATAGACCGGGTTTAAGTCTCGTCTCTTTGCTGGCATAGGTGAGGGGCGTGGCAACAATTCAATTCTGCAATATAGGAATTTATGGCCTTTTTTGTGGAATTTATCGGGGTATAAAGTTGGAAAAGTTGCGGGAATACTGGACGAAGGCCATATAATTATGAGACGATGAAGTTTATATTCCCGATAAATTCAACAAAAATGCCATTCAGTCCTCACAATTCCAGAATTTAAAATAAATTCATCAAGAAAATGTGTTTATTTTGACATGTACAGACGGCAGCCATTTGTTTACATTGACAGCACTGACAGCGCACCTATAGAAAGTAGTTCGGCGTGGGAGTTTACTGGGATATAAACTTTGGACAGAGACTTGCTACGGGCCAATCAAATGTTAGGGAATTGTGTAAATATTTGTGTGCTGGAATTATGAGACGATGAACATTATTATATTTCAGTCATTCTCATTGGCCGAAACACGGCCACGTGATTATCTACACATTGAATGTAGACCTCTGAACGGTTTGTTTACACCAATAAAAACAACTTTTATTCTTTCTCCAAATCTCATATCTCATTATCCACCTCTTCTCTACTTTTTTGTCCGTTTTCTTTCCATACATTATGTAAACATATATTTCACGAAACCTGCCCAAATTTTACGGCTATATAGACAATTCGAAAACAATATTTATTTCGATAATATTAAATTAAAGGAAAATTTAAGAATGAGCCTTCTTTTTATTTCGTGAAATTTGGTCAAAAATTGATTTTATTGCGAAAAAAAAAATGTCCCCATGTTAAATCCCAATACGGAGTGAAGATGTCTATGGGGATTTAACATGGGGAATTTTTTTTGAATTTCAGAAAAATGGACCGATTTTTAAAATTTAACTTGTTTTCTTAGTTAGATGATTTCCAAGCTATCTAGCTAGGTTTCGGAGTCAATTTCCATTTTTTTTTCGTTTTTTGACTCCTCCCACAACTCCTCTACCTTTTCCCGCCATGTTAAATTCCCATAGACAAATCAATTTTTCGTAATAAAATCAATATTTGACCAAATTTCACGAAATAAAAAGAAGGTTAATTCTTAAATTTTCCTTTAATTTAATATTATCGAAATAAATATTGTTTTTGAATTGTTTATATGGTCGTAAAATTTGGGCAGCTTTCGTGAAACAGACTATAATCGAAATCACAATAATTGTTCCTTTTTATAAGAATTCATCCTATATTCGCTCTTTTTACAAGCAATAAGGCACTAAACTATACGATTTGGACCGGATGTTTATAAATAAATTCAACGGGAGATAACTAGCTACGATTCCCTCATTGGCTTGTTTGAAAAAGACAAGTTTGGTCATCATTTTAGCAAGATCACTGGTCTAAGTTACACCACCTGATTCTTAACGTATAATTATGTGTTTGTGGCTGGAGAAATGGGGCTTATTGGGTTTGCGGCCAGTGTAGCTCCTGATCAAATATCACACTCCTGTAGCCTGATGATCATCTATATTGCTTGTTGGAAGCATGCTGGGTGTTTCAGTGATTGAATGGTGGTCAGTTTAGATCCTGGCAAAAACCCATAAACACCACTTTCCCAGTCACACCCACATGTATTAACAATGCCATGCTTGAATGGCGGACAGTGCAAATCATGATCATCGTACTCATCATACAATGCGTTGCTCTCTAAATTGGTTCCTTGTCCCTAACGGTGTTGATGTAGATAGATGCCGCCTTTTTTGTTGCGCCATGTTTAGGTTAAAATACACCAAATTGTTTTACTGTATAATTTAACCGAATCCCAGTCAGTCCTACTTTCACTATTCGTATGAATGTTGTGGGACCAACATCGTCATGTCCCCCAATATTGTTTACATTATTTTGCCACGGAAACTATGTTTACATCACGTGACCAACAGGCTCACTCTTTTCTTTTAAATGCTTCAAATATGCTGAAGACTGGTTTTAAAAACACCCCTTTTCTAACCTTCAACCTAGAGACATGTTTTTCTTAATTCTTTCAATCTGACATTTTTCTGGCAAAGTGATTACCATATTCAGACGTACTAATTTGCATTATTATACGTTTTATATCAACATGATCAAACGCGAAATTCCAGTTTGATATCAGGGGCGATAACCGGGGTTCTTTAAAATGATAATGGAAGCAACTATTTATTCCATTTATATATTTGTTGATGTGCAATATCATACTTTATGATATGTCGATAAAATATATGTATTCAGCATTTAGTTGATATAAATAATTTAAAAATACTGCATCATTTGCACATGGAACTAGCTTGATACCACCGCGAGTCTCTATGAGTACATTAACGATTACTAAATAATTATATTTGTGTAGCTGGCACTCTTAATTTTTAAAAGTGATGGACTCGTTGCAATTATACACTTATTTAAGTTCGATAAAGAAAAGTTTGTACCTACTAGATGGGACCCCAGCTTCAACAATAATTAAATCTATATTTTAGTTAGTCAACATCCAGAGCAGAATGGGTGCAGGTTATTGGAAATTAGGTCCCACAACATTCATAAGAAAAATGAAAGTAGCAGAGAATAGCAAAATGTGTGGTAACGGGTTAGTGTCTTAGGGAAAATCAATGGTGATGGCCCACCTTAGTCTGATCCCGGACGGTTATTGGTTTGCATCGGTAACGAGCCAGTTTGACAGTCAACCTGTGTAAGTTACCATACATGTATGTGTAACTTACTATAAACAAGTGATTGTTTTCAATTACGTACATATGTAATTTAATTATGAGGAAACATGTATGTATAAAACACATTAGTAAGTCAAACACCATACATACATATGCAAGTTAGTTAATATAGGTTAGAGAATAACAAATGGTACGAAATCGTCAAGACGGTAAAAGTAGTCCGGTATGAACAAAATCGTGCGGCTGTTTTGAGGTCACTGACACAGTTTGTTTGCAAATATTGATCCATTACTACCCAGTTTCACTTGAGGAACGTGTTGGTCATGTGATGTAAACAGAGTTTCCGTGGCCAAACAAAAATGTAAACAATATTGGGGGACATGACGAGGTTGGATTTGTCTGTCTTGGGAGTAAGTGAAGCTATTGTTTAATTCATGCAGAACCAGTACAGATCGGCTGCAGGTCATGTACAAGTAGATCCCACAACATCCATACGAATAGTGAAAGTAGGAGAGACTGACCTTATTAGATGGGATTCGGTTAACGTGTATAGTAAAATATTTGGTGTCTTCTAACCTATACTGTGATCATTTGTAGGTGAAATCTTACATCAACACCGGCATTGGAGGTGTGCCTCAAACAGCCAATCACATCTCGTACTATTATTTATTAGTCGGAGGATTCTTAATATTTACAACAGTGCCATCTGGCGTCATAATGAGGCACTAGCTACTAACCCATATATTGCTTGCATCATTCTGCTTGTGGCTTGATGCTTTCTGCTTGCGGGTTTCCGCTTTCGGACTGTGGCTTGATGCTTACTTCCTGCGGTTTTGTCCTTACTGCTTTCGGCCTTATTCGAAGAGCTAAGTGCTTGTTCTTACTTTCTATTGCAAATGCTCAGTGCAATAAAGCAGGGACGCGAATAAGGAGTCAGTTATAGAGTGAGTAACAACAAAATGTTTAGCTTATTTTTCTTTCATTTATTGATACTTGTTGGCATATTTAATGTATTTATAGACCTCGGTCCGTTACTTCAACCTGTGATTTTGCATGGTATTGTGTTTTAAGGGTCGTGTGGCTAATTTACAGTTACTGTACAATTTTATTTCTGCACGACAAAAACATAATCATGCGCAAGGATTTTTCTGACGCGGCGACATCTGAGAACCAAAGTACTTTTTTGTATGGCCTGCATAGACATGTAGAATTAAAAATATATCAATTGTATAGACAATAATATTATTCAGATGAACTCTTCAAAAAATTGCATTCGCAGATCTCAGAAAAAACATGCTGCAGTCAATGTACATGTAATATTTTGAAGAAGATGTTTTTTTATTATGCTGGGGCCCGTTTCACTAAACTTCGTAAGACTAAAATGTTCGTAAGTACACAATTATGATAGTCTGCAAATTTCACATTAGCAACGTTTTCATGTAAACAATTGTTGGATTTACATTTATTGAGCATAGGCTGCATATACAGCCTATGCTCAATAAATGTAAATCCATCAATTGAAAATTCCAGACGATCCTAAATTTGAACTTACGAACATTTTCGTCGTACGAAGTTTAGTGAAACGGGCCCCATGTATATGTTTGAGCACGTGATCAAAGCAAGTGTTTTGTTGTTTGCTGCTGTAATTACCACTGGTTCTTGAAGAACGGTATATATTTCAGTGTTTTATGGACTATTTTGGCGTCTCTGGTGGTTTGGGTGCATTTTTAATAGCATGCAAGTTACTTCACCTCCCGCAAATTACACATACAAGTACGGACATTGTGACGGTATAAAGGGGCCAGAACGTGGAACGGTGAATGTGTATGTATATGGCGATTTATGTCATGTGTAATGTTTAAGAATTAGTAGTTGTAAAATATGTAAATTACCCCAAAATAACGAAATCCACCGAAATCTACCCAAATCCACCATAATTCCCATGTGACACCAAGATAATGACCAGCTGTTCAAACACCTGTCAGTGTGGTGAATGCCACAAACAGAAACAAATATAAGCCATCCCAACTATAAAGGTACATGCCCACCAAGTAGGCACAACTTGTTCTTTATATCAGAGATATCATCTGAGACATTTTCTGCCCAAATAAACATTCATTCACCATTACCCCACGTATTGATTGGCATTATCATACAGTTTATATAAGACGTAAATTTCCACACATATATTATCAGGGGCGATAACCGTGTTTCCTTAAAATGTTAACGGACATTACTATTTATTATCTGTAATTTGTTTTGGATGTTCAATGATCATACTTTACAATATGTCGAAAATATGATTTTTTCTCCCGGCGCATTTAATTAGTTTAAATAATTAAAAAATAGCATGCCTCATTTTCATATGAAAATAGCCGGATACCACCGTAAATATTACTAAATGATTATATCTGTATAGCGGTCACTCGTATTTTTTAGAATTGGTGGAATATTTAAATGTCTCAGATGATGTCTCTGATATGAAGAACATTTTGTGCCTACTGAGTGGGCATGAACATTTAATATGATGTTTATTAAATTGTTGACTGATTTCGTAAAGAAACTCCACTATGCTTTAACTATTTAATCTATTTACAGTGCGATGCCGGATTTGACTGCGTTTCCTCGCTGCTGTGTCAAAATTATTCTCCTCTCGGTGACCTGTGTACGCATGCTTGTTTCGATCCCACTGGTAAGTAACATAGGCGTACGGCCAGGGTGGGAGGGCTGGGCCCCCCCCCCACCCCAATGATTGCATGAAAGTGTGTTTATATGTATATGTATCGTTATTTATATTGTTCCTATATAATTATGAGACAGTGTCGAGCTGAGTTTGTGAATAATTTCACCCTTCGTGCGACAGTTCTTTTATCATGCACAAGAGAGCAAGCGTTTACTGGACATGCTGGAAGTATGTGATGTTGGCGCCGCGAAAAAGTGCGGGTTTTCCACGGACATCATGGACATGTAGATCTACAACAACAACAACAACAACAACAACAACAAAGTTTCTGCGAAGATATAGCTTGATTTTCGGTCAATTTTAGGCCTATGCTTTGAATCCAAACATGTAGTAAGCTGGTAAGTAATTTCTTAGACTATATTGATGCAATATGACAGATTATCTGTCAACTATAATCATAATAATAATAATAAATTAATCCTAAGCTTGTTTACCACACCTATGCATACCAAATTTCGACGGGTACCTAACGTCGACATAATGAAACAAAAGTACCAGCGCAGATTACAATTGAGGTGTGGATTGTCTGTTATGGTTATTTGCCCATAATGCCGCACCCTTTGAAATAAAATAAATTCAGTCTTAGTATATCCACCATGTCATAACCATTGTCAAGGCTCCAGTTAAGGAATTAGTAATTGAGTATTGAGTATTTTTACTCCATCATTTCTGAAGCAATTGGGTATTTCTAAGTTTTAATTAGGTAAAATAAAATCACACTACTGTTTTACACATCAACAGACAGCAATTATTGAATAGTTTTCTTCTAAATGAAACATGTCTTGGCATTTCATTAGAATTGTCTCCTTGGAGACAATTCTAATGAAATACCAAGATGTGTTTTCATGGAAAAATAAGAAAATATGCTATATTTGTGGTCTGTTTATTGTTTTCTGCAGCATGATAAATATACCACAAGATTTTTCATTGCTTTTTGATACTAGCTACTTCTGATTTCAATTGTTTTTTTGGCAATTTTAATTGGGTATTTGCGCAAACACGCAGCTTATCTGGAGCTCTGATTGTAATAGTGGAGCACCTCGACACACTACAATAATTAGCTCAGATATGTTATCTACGGCTACAATTTGACCCATTCAACAAATGTGAGCAACCGAAGCGCATACCCAAAACTGTTGCATGTAGGTCAATATTTAGTAAACTATATTTCATACCTTTAAACAAATAATCTTTGATATAGAACTAGTAAATTGCCAAAAATAATACAACAGGGAAATCATCTTCCCATGAAGGCCATCTTTTCTCTAGTTATTTGTCAACATTCAACATAACGAAAAGCTTTCAAATTTACAAGATATACATGTAAATGTCAGATAAACACCTTGACATGGTAAAATAAGCAATTTCTGCATGTGTATGTTCTTTATTAATAATGTATTGATACAGCTATGACAGTTTTATATTGCTAGTTGTACATATCAAACACGCCAGATAACTGATTGCAAAAGTCACTCTTCCATGCGTTACATTAAAGAGATGGGGTTAAATTGCTACCCTCGCGAGAGGTATGGAGCGTTATAGCAATATTGTTTCTATTCGACAGACATTACCCCCTGACAAAATCATGAAAATAAATAAAAATTAAGTTAGTGGACAACTGTTGTGTTGTCTTGTTTTGTTAAACCCTGGCACTCAACTTAACACATGCATATAAGATATTGTGTCAAAGGCGTTTCGAACGCAATAATTGTGATTCTCGCATCGATAATTTGGCTAATTTCATCGCTAATATTTTTAGTTATAGCTATTTGTTTTTTCACTCTTTCTTGTCCTTAGCATTAGTTGAATACCGTATGAAATATTGTAACGAAACTTCACACATTCATGTCAAAGATGTGATAACTCTCTTTTGGAGTTATGTCCATTTGTTTGTTTTTTATATCCATTTGTTTTTCGTTGCCTCCATAGCTCAGACACTGAGTGGGTCAGAGAGCTTGCTGATAGTGTAAGAGGTCCTACATGTACGTTCAAATCCGGCCTGGGTTTATACCTTTGTTTCTTTCTAAAAAACAATACTTTATAGTATGCATATATTGTTTTGTTATATATTTTTCAGGATGACCAAGTGACCATATTTTTTTTAGCTGACCTATTTTTTTCAATTTGCTCTCGCATCACTAATTTTGTTTCCGATCTGATCTGTTAGGTAATCCAAGATGGCCACCGTGGAAAAGTAGGTAAAATTCTTAAAAAATCTTCTTGCTAACCGATGAACTGATTTTGACGAAATTTTGTAGGAATGATCAACCACTAATGTTTTTTGAGATTTGATAAAATGGTGATGACAGGGTCAAACATGGGTGAGCCGTGGGTGTCAACTTGCGGTAAAATTTAGTTTTTGACCGAATGTGGTCATGTAACATATCAAATCGAAAGTATAAATCAGAGCCGATCATTTTGCTACCATTTCTTTGTCAAAATTGTGTCATTGCGTTATCCAATATGGCCGCCGAAAGGTCTAAACAAAAAGTATTTATATTATTATCAGCTTCAAAAATCTTCCTGTGAACAACTTGGCTGGTGCTGATGAAACTTGACAGTTGTGGTACTTTGGTGAAGCATTTTCAGATTTGATAAAATGGCATTGTTACGTAATCTTAAGATGGCCACCGTAGAAAAGTAGGTCAAAGTTTTAAAAAGACCTTCTCGCGGACAGATGAACCGATTTTGACAATTTTTTTTAGAAGTGATCAACCACTAATGCTCTTTAGGATTTGATAAAATGGTGGCACCCAGGTCAAAAATGGGCGGGGCTGGAGGGGGGAGGGGTGTCAAATTGGAGTTAAATTATGTTTTTTGAGCAAATGTAGTCATGTTATATATCAAGTAGAAATAATCGATGAGCCAATCGCTCTGATACCATTTTTGTCAAAATTCGGTCATTACGTCATCCAAGATGGCCGCCGAAAGGTCAAAAGGTCGTCATTTTATTATCAGCTTCAAAAATCATCTTCTTGTGAACCACTTGGCCGATGCTGACAAATCTTCACAGTTGTGGTCCTTGGGTGAAGCATTTTCAGATTTGATAAAATGGTATGGTTACATAATCCATGATGGCCGCTGTAGAAAAGTAGTTCAAATTATTACAAAATCTTCTCACGAACCGATTATGACGAAATGTTGTCGGCACTAATGGTATTCAGATTTCATAAAATGGTGATACTGCAGAGCTCCAGATAAGATGCGTATTAGAGTGTTTTGATTATCAAAAGTAGGAGTACAAAATATTCATTGATTTTCAAATTGAGTAGTGAAAGTACTGTCATAAAGTTGAATTTTCACTTAATTGAGCTGCAAAAAGCAAAAAATGTTTGCTTTTTGCAGCTCAAATAAGTGAATGTTTAAATTTGTTATATTTGTTTATCATTTGCTCCCTATTTAGAATATCAATAATCTATTTGTAAAAGTAAAATACGCAATGATTCTGAAATCAGGGGGTGTAGTACTCTTTAGACACAAAGCTTATCTGGAGCTCTGTCACTGGGGTCAAAATGGGCGGGGCCCGGGGTGTCAAATTGCGGTAAAATTTAGTTTTTGACCAATGTGGTCATGTTATATGTCAAAAGTGGGTAATTAAGTCATTCAAGATGGCCGCCAAGAGGTCAAAATGTCCATATATAGTATACTTCAAAAGACTAAGGGTGGAGGACTCTACAGCTATGGAAACATGGTTATTGAACAAATCAAACCAGTCGCCAATAATTACAAATGAAATACAGTCGAGCACCAGTATCTCCAAGTCGAAAGGAGATTGTCCATATAGTCGAGATAGGACTAGGTTCGAGATAGCGATGAAGTGACATGTTCGGATATTTTGGCGAAAAATATCAAATCCAATTACATCACACAAGTAAACAATAAAGGAATAAACACATATTTATTTGATAACATTTTTTTGGTCAAAATTGGGTAATTAAGTCATTCAAGATGGCCGCCAAGATGTCAAAAGGTCCATATATAGTATACTTCAGACTAAGTGTGGAGGACTCTACAGCTATGGAAACATGGTTATTGAACAAATCAAACCAGTCGCCAATAATTACAAATGAAATACAGTCGAGCACCAGTATCTCCAAGTCGAAAGGAGATTGTCCATATAGTCGAGATAGGACTAGGTTCGAGATAGCGATGAAGTGACATGTTCGGATATTTTGGCGAAAAATATCAAATCCCATTACATCACAAGTAAACAATAAAGGAATAAACACATATTTATTTGATAACATTTGTTTGGTCAAAATTGGGTAATTAAGTCATTCAAGATGGCCGCCAAGATGTCAAAAGGTCCATATATAGTATACTTCAGACTAAGTGTGGAGGACTCTACAGCTATGGAAAAATGGTTATTGAACAAATCGAACCAGTCGCCAATAATTACAAATGAAATACAGTCGAGCACCAGTATCTCTAAGTCGAAGGGAGATTGTCCATATATAGTCGAGATAGGACTATAGGTTCGAGATAGCGATGAAGTGACATGTTCGGATATTTTGGCGAAAAATATCAAATCCCATTACATCACAAGTAAACAATAAAGGAATAAACACATATTGATTTTATAACTCTTATTTTAGTTACCAATTAATTGACAAACAACATTATGAACATTACAAGCATTGTACATAAATTCAGTATAAAATCGGTCATACTGTACATGCAAAGAATTGTGCGCGTTTTAAACAAAACAAAATTAACACCGTCACTCGAAATCAGGTTGTAATCACCAATTAACTAATGAGAAAATGTAGTAAGCTAATCAACATTACAATGGTAGCGTCAATACTCTCAGTGATTTGCTTAAATGACCAGCATGATGTCAAACACTCAAATAAATCCAGGTGGACAAATTAAACAAACAACCTCATTGTTACCTGAGGTAGGTGTGAATTAATTGATCTTAGCAGCCAGTTGCTTGTATCATGTTTATGTGATCGAGATAGCGAACTGATTGTTAACCTATTTTTATATGAAGCGGACAGAAAGAACAGTCGAGATAGAGAACATATACGAGATAGGGCATGGTTGAGATACCGGAGGAAATTGATATTATACAATTAAGGATATAAAACGGGACTCTAGTGAATCATCGAGATACTGCTACATGTATTCGAGATACTGTTGCTCGACTTTAATTACAATGATGGGTCACTGCCTCCTACAAACTTTAATTAAACGGACAATATATGCTAGATGGTTCGCTATTGTAGCTGACGAAACGAGACAGACATCTCTAATAGGGAACAATTATCCCTATCCATACACTTGGTAATACGGTCTCACGGGACAGTGGGCAGCTAGCATTAAAAAGTGGGTGGACGATTTTCTATATACTTCACTGCCGACCCTGTAAATTACACCAGTGTGTCTAGAAAAAATAGGTTTATGAATGTTTTTTGACTTTGGGAGGCTTCATTAGTTGTATTTTTTAGAGTATTTCATACTTATACGAAACTGAATGTTTGCTCCGGTTGATTTTGACATCTTGGAAAATGGCGCATGCTATGCTGCCTCGCCGGTACGATTTCACGTAAAAATTTAAGGTATTTTTCGGGCATTTGTAGCGAAAGTTTGAGGTGGTTATGACACCGCTTTGAAATCATTTTCAGGAAATGGTGTGATGCTACAAGTGATAGAACAAGACATAGCAAAGTATCTGTGCCTCATGTTTTCATGAAAACAATTCCGACAAATTCAGTCGTCTTGAAATTTCTGGCCAAAAATAGGTGGGTGGGGTAACTTTGTAAAAAAATAATTGAACACATCTGATGCGGTTACTGCATTTTTATTGTGGCGCACGATTTGTACTTCATTTGAGAGTATGTTTCAATACTTGTCGCAAGAGCCTCCTTAGCTGATTGTGAAAGGCGGTGATTTTTATAAGTCACCCGCCGCCCTCAGAAAACCAGTCAATTTTGGCTATTTCCAACCGTCCCGTGATGCCTAAGTACGGATATGTTTTCATTAACCCTTAGAATGCGGGAACCGAAAATGGTCGCCTGCTGATCATTCATATTTTTGTCTTTTCTCTCAGTAAAAACATGTTTTGGCAGCATTTTAGAATCATTTCCATTGGAAATGATTCTGAAGTGCTGTCAAACCAAGTTTTGGATGAGAACAATGGAAAATAAAAAGTATTCAGCAGACGACACAAATTAATTCAGCATTGTAAGGGTTAACTATACTTATGAATATTAAAGATGCTCTTATTAGACTCGAGCTGCCATTTGGAAATTGTAGAGGTCAGGGTTATGACGGTGACTCAAACTTCATTGGTAGACTGAAGGGTTGTTGCCACCCAAATACATAGCGCAGTCCCAGCAGCAATAAAAATACATTTCTTTGTACATTGTTTGAATCTTAGCTTTTAGGATTTGTCCAGGGAAGTTTCAATTATCAGGGAGTCTCGACCTGGGGCCCTTTTCACTAAACTTCGTACGACTAAGATGTTCATAAATGCAAATTTAGGATCGTCTAGAAATTTCAATTGATGGATTTACATGTATTGAGCATAGGCTGCATATGCATACGTACATCCAATACTTGTTTAAAAGAAAACAGTGCTAATGTGAAATTTACTGACTATCATAATTTTGCACTTACGAAAATTTTAATCGTACAGAGTTTAGTGAAACGGCCCCCGGGACAGCGCAACCAATATGCAATATTTTTGGGAGTATGCGATGGGTGCATTTAATGGTGGGTTTCGTCCTTAACTGAATCCCAATATCCCTGGTACATCCCGGTATCCCTCAGGTTCATTGTTGGCTTCATTATAAAAGTTGTAAAGTGAAGGAAATCGCATTCTTAATAAATAATTCACCCAAACGAGCTCCAGATAAGGTTTGTATTTGCGTAAATACCCAATTAAAAGTACCAACAACCCAATTGAAATCAGAAGTATCGAGTATCAAAAAGCAATAACAAATTTACACAAGTATAGCATATGTTTTCTTATTTTCCATGAAAACACATCTTGGTATTTCATTAGAATTGTCTCCAAGGAGACAATTCTAATGAAATGCCAAGACATGTTTTCATTTCGAAGAAAACTATTCAATAATTGCTGTCTGTTGAATGTGTAAACTGTAGTATTATTGTATTTTACCCAATTCAAATTTTGAAATACACAATTGCTTCAGAAATGATGGAGTGTCAATACTCAATTACTAATTCCTTATCTGGAGCCCTGGTATAAGAATAAAACCCCTCTGTCCAACCAGGTGGAATATGAGAACAGAGTCTATCACGAGTGTGTTAGACAACTATGAAATTATCAGTAGCTGATTTCACCAACATTGCAAAGTATACTTATCTAGCAAAATATACTGTGAGGGAGTAATCAGTTATTTTTGCTGAAATGCATTATTTCATATAAAACTAACAACTGCAATTATTTGATGATTAAAGTATGGAGAATTATTATGCTGAATTTATTACATTATCACAGCCAAAATGGCTTTGATAATGTAATAAATTCAGTATAATAAAAATATCATAAAATTAAAAATCTGTCCCTCAAAGTATACTTTGCTAGAAAAGTATACTTTGGAATGTTGGTGAAATATTGAGCCTACTGGGACAAAATGGAAGACATTAATGAACACGGAAATGATGATTATTCGAGAAGAGCAGGTGGTGCAGCAATTGTAATGCATACGTTTTCTGTATATTTTGCGCTGTATATGTTTCGCACATTTTATTATATCTCAATTACGTTGCAAACGAAAGATGTGTGTGTTGCACGCGTATTGTTTCCCCCTGTGGGTAGAGAAGTGATGAGGCATTTGATGCATTGTTTGAACTCGTTGAACAGAAAGCAAGGGACATACATGTTTATCCCGTCAACACAGTGCGTATGTGCCGTGAAACACGGTGCCGTGAAACATTTTTGATATCCTGTCAATACGACCTCATCACTTCGTATTAATATGTGCGGTGGCTGGGGTTATATTTTTGCATTTTACAGCCATTTGTAGGTGTTGACGGGATAAATAGAATAGTAGGTTAGTGCTGTGAACGGGAAAAAATATCAGTACCTCAGAGCCTCGCCCATCCCGTTTCCTGAGCCTTGCCAGATATGTTTTCCCATTCACGGCAATAACCTACTATTCACGGCACTGAACCAAAGTATATGTTGTGACCACTCATTTGAACCGTCTCGGCGAGACGCTACAAATGAGTGGTCAAAACATACACTTCTGATGAGAAATAAAAAAGTTCTTGAGCCTTGCCAGATATTTTTTCTCATTCACGGCATTAACCTACTATTCTCTATAACTGACCACGATATCGAAAAGTTCCGAAACAAATTGATGACAGCGCAGATGGTGTTCGGATCTCAAATCCAAAATATTATTTCAGACGCCAATATTTCGAGTGAATATGTAGCTGGAAGTGGGAATAAATAGCAGGTGTATAATGAATAGCAGCCATTCATTTAAACATCCTCCTTTGTAATATAATTCATGTGTTTCTCCAAGGCTATTCACGTCATTTTTCAAGGATATTCATGTGTTTTTCCAAGGATATTTTTGTGTTTTTTGCAAGGCTATTCATGGTTTATCAAGGTAATTCATGTGATTCAATGTGGGTAAAATGATATTATATTGTGTGTGAACCAAACACAGAGCTCCAGATAAGGTGCCTATTTGCGTAAATACCCAATTAAAATTGCCAAAAACCCAATTGAAATCAGAAATAGTGCATATCAAAAAGCAATGAAAAATTTGTGGTATCTATCATGCTACATAAAACAATAAACAGACCACAAATATAGCATATTTTCTTATTTTTCCATGAAAACACATCTTGGTATTTCATTAGAATTGTCTCTAAGGAGACAATTCTAATGAAATACCAATATGTATTTTCATTTAGAAGCAAACTATTCAATAAGTGCTGTCTGCTGATGTGTAAACAGTAGTGTGATTCTATTTTACCCAATTAAAATTTTGAAATATCCAATTGCTTCAGAAATGATGGAGTGACAATACTCAATTACTAATTCCTTATCTGGAGCCCTGCCTGAGATACTATAAAAGAACGTGTAGAACATAGATTTTCTTCCGATAATATTGATGTACATAGAAACACAGATTGTAGTGGCAGCTAATGGTGGACAAGTGGCTGTTTCTCCAGCTATGCAAACTTTATACAAAGATGAAATAAACATGTGAACTCGATAGCCAGCTGACATTGTCGGGTGACGTTGTCAGGCACAGCGATTTGAAAATGTAAACTGTTACAAGCATCAGGACAGTTTCAGACATAAAGGATGATGAACGGTTCACTAAAACCTTTTGCCGTCAAATTGTATCTCACAGTTACATTCACAACAGCAACTGCAAAACGTTAATACAAATGAAATACGAAGAATGATGTGTTTTCATGGAAAATAATAAAAATATGCTATATTTGTGGTCTGTTTATTGTTTTCTGCAGCATGATAAAGGTACCATAAAATTGTTATTGCTTTTTGATACTCGCTATTTCTTATTTCAATTGGGTTTTTTGGCAATTTTAATTGGGTATTTAAGCAAACACGCAGCTTATCTGGAGCTCCGGTTGTGCCTACTGAGTGGGCATGTACCTTTAATCTTGTCAAGATGGAGTCTATTGGCAATATCGAAATCAAGCAGTCTGATAGGCTGTGTCTGAGCTGTAGCAGAGCACACGCTCAGCCAATCAAGATGCTTGCTTTCAAGCACAATATTCAGGTATAATTGTGTAATAAAAAACATGGACAAATATTGGCCCGGATTAACACAGGTGGTGGTGTATTTATTTTAAGAAAGAAGCTTATCTGGGGCTCTGTTTTCCAAAGGAGATCAAATAACCTATGAGACTGTGACATAGCCTCATAGATTTTTTGGTCTCCTTTGGAAAGCAGCGCTCCAGATAAGTTTGTTTATTAGCGTAAATACCCAATTCAAATTGCCAAAAACCTAATTTAAATCAAAAGTAGCGAGTATCAAAAAGCAATAACAAATTTGCTGTACCTTTATCGTGCTGCAGAAAAAATAAACAGACAACAATTATAACATATTTTTCTTCTTTTCAATGAAAACACATCTTGGTATTTCATTTGTATTTCCAAGGAGACAATTCTAATGAAATGCCAAGACATGTTTGTATTTCGAAGCAAACTATTCAATTATTGCTGTCTGTTGATGTGTAAACGGTAGTGTGATCTTATTTTACTCAATTAAAACACCCTAATGCTTCAGAAATTATGGCGTGATAATACTAATTTCTTAGCAGGAGCCCTGGGATTAGCATCTGGGACCCGTTTCACTAAATTTTCTACGACTAAAATGTTCGTAAGTGCAAATTTAATATCGTCTGTAAATTTCAATTGATGGATTTAAATTTATTGAGCATATGCTGCATATGCAGCCTATGCTCAATAAATGTTAATCCAATAATTGTTTACAAGAAAACAATGCCAATGTGAAATTCGCAGACTATCATAATTTTGCACTTACTAACATTTTAGTCGTACGAAGTTTAGTGAAACGGTTTCAGTCCCCTGCACTGTTTACCATTACATCAATGAAACAAAGTTTGCCGTCTGTTTCAGTTTGCACCAGCAGTGGCGGGGTGTTGGCGGCGTACAATGGCGGAACTGCGATCTGCACGTGCACGGACGCCGACGGCGGCACATACTCCGCATCCAGTTGCACGACTTTCCGTACGTGAATCCTGTACCCATTGTATCGCATCCCACAGGTGGAAAACTCGAACATGTGACATTAAAACAAATGTCCATTAACCCTTTCACCATTTAGTAACTGGAATGGACTGTGATATGTTAATTTGGACTTGTCCATTTATGAAAAAGGGGGGTGGGGGTATTTTTGTTTAAAAAATAAGGAAAGTACTTGCGAAAAGTGCAGATCTCATCACATCTGGATCTGCACTGTTTGTATAAACCTCTATAGCGGGCTTTCGGGCTCAAATGGTTAAACCTCACATTATCTTACCAACCTAGTTGAAAACTCGAAACTGTGACATAAAAATGTCCATTAAAATTCCGCATTACCCCTCACACCTGTAACCTATCTCACCAACATTGCAAAGTATACTTATCTAGCAAAGTATACTTATCTAGCAAAGTATACTTATCTAGCAAAGTATACTTTGAGGGAGAAATTTTCAATTTTATGATAAATTTATTAATTTTTATTATATATGTACTGAATTTATTACGTTATCACAGCCATTTTGGCTGTGATAATGTAATACATTCAGTATAATAATTCTGCATACTTTTAATCATCAAATATATGCAGTTGTTAGTTCTATATGAAATAATGCATTTCAGGAAAATAAATGATTACTCCCTCAAAGTATACTTTGCTAGATAAGTATACTTTGCAATTTTGATGAAGTCGGCCCCTGGTAGAAGACCCGATATTGTGACATAACAAATGCTAATTAGACATTCCATTACCCCACCCACTTGGTGGAAGACTCGAACATGTGACATAAAAAGTGTGCATTCAAAATTCCATTACCCCACCCACCTGGTGTCGTATTGCACGTTATGTTTCCTTAGATCGGCATACAAATACCAGAATTATTTTTAAAAAATCTAGTTTTAGCCCCCGTTTCAATCTGATCTGGGACTACATTATTTGTCAGATTCATAGTTTCACCTTTACATGTATTAATGTTATTATACCCCCCACCCCCCCCCCCCCGCAACGAGTTGGGTTGAAGAGTATACTGTCAGGTTGTCTGTGCGTCCGTCCGGGCCAGCATCGGGGGTTTAGGAGCTTAGGGTAAGGGTTAGTAACAAAGGATTCCTTTGTTATAGTCGGTAAGCTCCTAATTCCATTGATCTTTAGGAGCTAATCCTTTGATCTTTTAAAGAACAAAAAGCTCATAACTCCCAAATGTTTGAACGTCCGTCCGTCCGTCCGTCCCTCACAAAACTTAACATCTGATAAATATTTTATAACTTCTACTTCCTTCATCGAAAATTCTTATCCCTTGCATTCCTCTAAGGCTCTACCATCATGCTGTGACAAATCCACGACCGTCCAACCCCCACTGATCCCGAGGTCAAGTTCACATACTTAGTCTATTCACAAAACTTAGCATCAGAGAAATATGTTATAACTTTTATTTCCTTAATCAAAATGTCTTCATATTTCACCCATGCATTCCTCTGATGCTCTATCATGCTGTGAGAAATCCTTAACCGTCCAACCCCAGCTGATCCCTAGGTCAAGGTCACAGGCCCACATACTTAGAAAAAATCTACATATTTAGTTTTAGGGGTACCTGGGCCCACGCTGGGGGTATTCCATAAGCCTCCCTTACTGACAAATCTAGTTCCAATCAGTGTAGACTCAGAACAGACTGCACAGATGTGCAGTCTGATCTGGGTCTACTCTGTTCGCAAAACTCCGTTTTTGTGCCATTCAGTAAGAAATAAACACTGAAATAGAGCATAGGACCGGATCTCTATAAATAGATTTGTGAAGGGATATAACTACGGACGATCCCTCAGTGGTGCACATATTTATCATGACAAGAGGAAGAAATTCAGTGAATTATCTCCCCTTGTTTACTGGCCATGCCACAACGGGTGTACATGGACATGTGTATTGTAACATTCGGCACTATTGAACATTTATTTTGCCGATCGTAACCAAATTCGGTATACATGTTTATCACGGCAAGACAAAGAAGCCTATTGATTTTGAAAAATTTCCGATGATTTATCTCCCCCTGGTAGCCATTTTCGCACTCTGCATCCTTGGCCACGCAATAACTCAAGTTTTCCTTCACCGATCGTAACCAAATTCGATATACATGTTTATCGCTGCAACATGAAGAAGGCTATTGGTTTTCAAACAATTCCGATGGCTTACATTTACCCCTTGGAGTCCAATTTCAATTGTCGGACTCTTTATTCTTGTTCACGTAATAACTCAAAATCTACTTGACGGATCGTAACCAAATTCAGTATACATGTTTATCAATGCAAGATGAAGAACTTTATTGTTTTTCATTGACTTATCTCCCCTTGTTGACTGGCCTTGCCTCGACGGGCGTATATTGTGACATTCGGCACTCTTGTTTTGTATTTTATTTCTATTAATAGCGATGGACCCATGCGCTGGGATCGAATGCAGTGCGAATACCCACTGCCAGGACGGCCTTTGCGTGTGTATTGATACCTTTGTGTCGGACGCATCGGGTTGCCTAGGTAATCAACTTTCGAGTTGTATTTACCGTTAGAATAGAAGAAACTAAAATTGTCGTCTTCTGTTGTGTTATGTGTTGTGATCTTTCTAAACAAAATTGTCGTCTGCTGTTGTTCATGTTTGCCTTAATTCTTAAGAAAAAAAACTGTTTTGGCAGCACATGAGAATCGTCTCCAGTGGAGACGATTCTCATGCGCTGTCAAAACAGGTTTTTATCGAGAAATATTGAAAATAAAACATTTCCAGCAGACGACAAAATTTAATTCAGCGTAGTAAGGGTTAATACAATAAAACAATATTTGTTTCGATAATATTAAATTAAAGGAAAATTTAAGAATGAGCCTTCTTTTTATTTCGTGAAATTCGATCAAATATTGATTTTATTACGAAAAATTGATTTGTCTATGGGAATTTAACATGGGGAAAAAAGTGGTAAGGAAGTGTGGGAAGAGTAAAAAAACGAGAAAAATTGGAAATTGACTCCGAAACCTGGCTAGATAGCTTGGATATGATCTAACTAAGAAAACAAGTTAAATTTTAAAAATCGGTCAAGTATTTCTAAAATGCAAAAAAAATTCGTGAAACAGACTATAAGTAGTTACTGTCTATTCCACGTGTTGCTGCCGACGAACGTTTGGCTGTTAAACACGTTAAGTCTAAAAAATATATTTAAAAGTAAGTACTTTTTTATCAATAAGAAAAAAGTCACCCTCCCCAAAAATAAATATTTGATGAAATTCCATCAAATATTGATTTTAGTGCAAACAAACGATTTTCCTATGGGAATTTAACATGGGGGCTAACATAGATTTTTTTTTAATATTTATTTTATTTGTGGACCGATTTTCAACAATCGGATCAAAAATCGGAAATTGGAAATTGACTTCCATGTTAAATTCCCATAGGAAAATCGTTTTTTCGCAATAAAATCAATATCTGATGGAATTTCGTCGAACAAATTTTTTAGGGAGGGTGACTTTTTTGTTATTGATGAAAAAGTACTTACTTTTAAATATTTTTTAGATTTAATATGTTTAATAGCCAAAAGTTTGTCGGCAGAAAAACGTGGAACAGACAGTAGTCTGAACGTTCTAGATCTGTAGATACATTTCTATAAACTTAGCCATGTTAACCCTTCTATCCCTAAGTATAATGTAACTGGAATGGATTTTTAAACTTGCTCCAGATAAGGAATTAGTAATTGAGTGGAGTGGAGTAAAGGTACCACAAATTTGTTAATGCTTTTTGATACGTGCTACTTCTGATTTCAATTGGGATTTTGGCAATTTTAGCTGGGTATTTACGCATTAGGATTATTAGGAGATACTAATTCCTAATTAGGAGATATTAAGTCCTAATCAGAAGATATTATGAGATTATAATTCCTAATTAGGAGATACTAACTCTTAATTAGGAGAATGTACCTCCTAATTAGGAGCTGATATGTCCTAATTAGGTGATAATAACACCTAACTAGGAGATACTATATCATAATTAGGTGTTATTATCTCCTAATATCGGGTTTATTATCTCCTAATTATGAGTTACTATCTCCTAATTAGGAGATCAATATATTTTAGCATTGGCACCAGGACGCTTCCATGTATACCGCTTATGCTGGCTATGTTTCATAAATATCCGCCTTTGCGTCAGATATATATTAAAGAAAATCTACTATAAACACATCTAAAACATACCATGACGACACACCGTTTGGAAGCCATGTGACACACTGTCCTGTGTATTATTTATAGATGTGAATGAATGTCCGCAGCAAGTGCTTCAAGGATCAGGCATGTGTGACCCTTTCGATACACTAACGGGGTCCGATGAATGTGTCAACACGGACGGTGGTTACAAGTGCACATGCGCAGTCGGATTCGAACTCAATCCAGGACCAGGATGTACAGGTATAATCATGTGACAACAGAATGCAGTGCTCCAGATAAGCTTTGTGTCTAAAGCGTACTATAGCCCCTGATTTAAAAATCATTGCGTATTTTACTTTTACAAATGGATTATTGATTTTCAATAAATAGGGAATAAATGATAA